>CM077440.1:8495207-8890207 GCA_039654765.1 Mylopharyngodon piceus
TTAATATGTTTTCTAGAGAAATTTCTAGAGATTTCCTGGAGCAGATAGAAATAGAATATTAAAAGGTTTTACTTTATTAAAATTAAATTAAAAGATAATTCAATACTGTGCACTTTTAAAATGATTTTTTTAAATTATTAAATATCTACTAAAGATTCTTCACATTAAAAAAAATAATAATAAAATAAACACTGAACAGCTTATCAGGCAATTTCTCCACAATGAATGGATGAGTAACTATGATATCAGGAATTTGTTTTCCTTGACACTCGCAGAATATTACGTGTGGCCGACTGTATCTACACCTCCACTTAACATCATAAAATAATTCTGTATTTCTAGCATGCTTCGTCTGGCGACAGTTCCACAGACAGGCACATCCTCACAGGAAAAAAAGTGACAGAGTGTGAATGAAAGACTGCCTTTTATCTAAACAGCGATGAGATGTTCAGACAAAATATTCTCCTTGTAGACCTGAAGAATTTAAGTCTCTAATTAGGAGTCCAAGTCAGACCTCTATTGCTCACAAGCAGAGTTTCACGTCATGTCAAGTTTCCATCTCTAATGTCTTCTCAATCCAATTGTTTGTAGTATTCAAAACCAGGCAGTCTGTTTAATTGCGAGAAACATTAGTGACTCAGGGGCACTATTATAATCTGTCTCTCTTCATTGTGTAACGGGTGGCAAAAAGCCATACAGAAAGCCTCTGTTTTCTTTTTCAATAACAAATTTTATGTTATACAAGTAGCATTTTATCAGGGCAGGATTCAGTTCAATTTTCGGTCTCTTTTGACAATGATAAAATCTGAACCTTTCAGAAACAGGCACTTTTGATTTGTGTGCTGGCTCACACACAGACACCCGTTTCCATGTTTTATGGGGACTTTCCATAGACATAATGATTTTTATACTGTACAAACTGTATATCCTCTCCCCTAACCCTACCTCTAACCCTAAACCTACCCATCATAGAAAACTTTCTGTATTTTTAGATTTAAATGTAGAACAAAACATCACTTAGTATGATTTATAACCTGTTTTCCTCATGGGGACCAAAAAAAAAAAAAAGAAAAGAAAAGAAAAGAAAAGAAAAAATGTCCCCACAAGGACAAGGATTTCAGATATTGCAATCTTTGTGGGGACATTTTGGGTTTACCTGAACCACACACACACACACACACACACACACTAGGCAGGACTCAATGCCATTCGGACAAGTGGTAAAAAAATGTACTTTCCCTGCCAAGATTTTTACTGGCCCCGTCACAAACAAACAATAAATTAATCAAAACAGTTAATGTTTTTGGGGTTTTGACCCATGTAACATTGTATTCTAATAGTTCCAGTGAACGGGACCAACGAGTATGAAGCTCAAGAAAGGGCATCCATCCATTCTAAACGTACTCCACATGGCTCCGGGGCGTTAATAAAGGCTTTCTGAAGCAAAGCGATGTGTCTGTTTAAGAAAAATAAACATATTTAACAAGTTATAAAGTAAAATATCTAGCTTCCGCCAGAACGCCTTCCGTATTCAACTTACGGAAAAAGCGTAAATGAATTTGAATACGGAAGGCGTAGGATGTAGCGTAAGCATTTTGAACTGCGAGAGGCATTACACTTTCTTCGTAAGTTGAATACGGAAGGCGGTCTGGTCTGGATGGATTATAAAGCTTGGATGAGTCAGGATATTTATTAATATAACTCTGATTGTGTTCATCAGAAAGAAGAAAGTCATATATACCTAGGATTGCTTGAGGGTGAGTAAAGCTTGGGGTAATTTTCATTTTAAAGTGAACTAATCCTTTAAGTTTTTCAGGTAGGTCTAACAGTAGTATTCAGAGACCGAAACTGAATAATCAAATGCACTTTGGTTATTGGCACACATTAAACAGAGTGTGAGTACTGAATTGAGTTCTTTTTACATCTTCTTGCATTTGAATGGTTTAAAATAGCTTGAATGTTTAAAATGAAAGACGTGCGACTTATAAACTTTTGTGACAATGCAGCATGGGCCCGACTGGGCCAGTGACAATTGCAACAACTGTCCAGAGCGTCTTTCACACTGACCCCGGGCCACTGGGCAGTCTTTATTGTTGAGCCCTGGTTAGGAGTTACATAACTCATTGTAATTTTTCCGGCCTATCCAGTAAATTTTATTGCAAACACACTGTCTACAGTAATAAACTAGCCAGGGCATCTGCCTCTTACAACATTGATAATCATATTTGCACAAAACAGCAACAACAATCCATTTGGGTTATCCACAGTATAGAGAATAGACTTTCTCTAGGTATTAGACTTCTTTGGACAAGATGGTGCAACACACACACACACACACACACACACACACACACACACACACACTGTGCTGTCTCTCTCCAGAAAGGTCATTGTTAAGAATGTGAGAGACCTTTTCTCTTTCTTGATTACACTTATTCCAAAAGTAAGTGATGAGGAAGGGCAGGAACTTTGATAGCTGTGATTTCGGTTTAATGACTATTCACTTTCACACTGATGCAAACTGAACACTCTTAAACACAACCATTTAACTAACATACAATTTGTCTTGTCATTCTCCGCTGTCATTGTGCTTAAAGACAGCATGAAACTGCATTCACAGTGCATTTAACTTCTGTGCTGTGAAGCATTTCCTGAATAGTCAGTGGAAAATCACGTAGGATGGGAGCTGGTTGTATCCACAATTAAGATTTAATTGAATTAAACAAATAAGCTATGGAATAGTGGTTAATATAATTTTTTCTCCACCTACACAAATTTGGTTACATCAGCAGAAAAGTTGTTTCAGAGGCAGAGAAAGCAATCTTTGCTAATCATATAAATATATTTACATGAAAGATTATGATTATGAGTTATAATTATGTAACAGATATTGAGGGAGAAATTTTCTAAGAATGCATTGCGCCAGCTCATTGCATCTTTTATTTGCACACAATTCACTAAAGGAATTATGCAAATTAAGTAAACCGGAAACCAGCCCGAGATGGTCAGGCAGGCCATCCAGCTAAACAACATCTTAACAGCTAAAACAGCTTAAAATAGCTAATGCCTAGCTATGTAACTAACTAAACTAGTTTAGGATGTTTTTTTCAGAAGTGAAATGCTGACAGTTCACTCATCTACAGCATGTGTTGGGCTATATGGCTGGTTATAATACTCTTCTCCAACATTTCATGGTCATTTTAGTAACTGCATTTGCCACAATCAAAGAAAATGTACATATACACTACAGTTCAAAAGTTTGTGGTCAGTAAGTTTTTTTTTTTTGTTTTTTTTTTTTGAAAGAAATCAATATTTTATTCATCACTTTTATTCATCACAAAACTATTAAGCAGCACTACTGTTTTCAACATTGATAATAATAATGCATATTCAAATGATTTCTGAAGGATCTTGTGACACTGAAGACTGGAGTAATGGCTGCATAATACAAAACAGATATTTTAAATTGTAATAATATTTCACAATATTACAGTTTTTACTGAGTTTTTGATCAAATAAATGTAGCCTTGGTGAACATAACAGAGAAAAAAAAGAAAAGAAAAATCTTACCAACCTCAAACTTTTTAAGGGTAGTTTTAACTGAACATGGAATATTCCTTTAACTTCTATATACACGTTTTTTTTTTTTTACTTTTTTTTTTTTTTTAAAAAAGCGGTAGTAGTACAACTTTAATTGTGTTCAAAAAATGAATTGTTGGATTTACTTAAAAAAGCAGTGTCATGTGGTTCCACACAACTATACTGAGTAATTTGTACAAACAATTTAGTTGGATGAACAAAAGAAATCCAAGTAAAGCTGACAAAATTTCTTTGAGTAAATACAAATCATTTGAATTTACTTAATATTTATATGTGCAGTTTACTTAATGATGTTATGTTATTACGTAAGGTGAACACATTTATTGACTTAATTTAGCTTATTAAATGAACTATTTGCTCTACAAAATGCACTCAGAAATAACTCATTGAACAAACTCAATTGAATTGAAAGCAGGAATCCCACCATAAACATATGAGTGCTGCTCACAGCCTAAACACAGGCGCCACTCTTCAGCATAATGGTAACCACAAAATTCTAAAACATTATAGAAACTCCTCTAAATGTCCAACATAACTGAACATTAAACACTAACATAAACTAACAACATCTTTCCCTTTACTGAAAAACACATAAAATAACACTAATCCCTAAATATACTCTCCTAATGCAGTCTCTTGCAAAGCATGCTGGGAACTAGGATCCACAGCCCAGTTAGTTTTGTCAACATTAATTTGTGCGTTTCACTCAGAATTGTTTAGTTGACTGAACAAAGTAAAGCTGACAATATTCATTTTTAGTAGAAACAACTTAAATTAAGTTCATATAGTTACATGAGTTTAAGTAATGTGAACAAGGATGGTTTGAGTGAAACTAACAACAGTGAAAGTTTTTTTTTTTTTTTTTTTTTTGAGTGAATGATGTGTGTTTGCACTTAAAAATGGCAATAATTCAAAAGGTTTTTAGTGCATTTAGCACCTAGTTACATGCAATTGCGGGGGGATAGTAAATAAAATGCAGGTTTTGCACTAAAAAAACATAGCACGCAAAAGAGCTGCATTTGTTATTGTGAATTTACCCCTGAATCTCTCCCACTTTCTCTCAGGCACATACACAGAGTGGGCCCAGACACACCTCTCAATATGTTTTTTCTCACCTCTTATTTCTTCTCACCTTCTTTATAGGCAAAACCTCAACGCCTACTTGCACACATACTCTCACTCCACATACAATGGCTTATTCTACACACATTTCTGCACACACCGTTTCGTCATTCTGAGTATGTGAAGCTGTAGTTCAGTTCTGTTCTTGCAATGCGGTGTGCATTGAATACATACCCTCAGCCATACCTGCCCCGTTATCTTCCAATTCCAGCATGGCCACAGGACCAGCCTATTCAAGGAAAAACTTGATTTGTTGTGATTATACATACGGTCCTTCACTGATTGTATATAGTGGGTAATGGACTGTCTTTTGCAGGCTGCAATATGTTGTTGTTTTGCTGTCAGTCAAATATTTACATAGATATAGATGATATGGAGGTCAGATATGAACATGTGAAGGAAAACCTAGTGGGTTGTCTACCTAGACAGCATTTTAAAAGGGGTCGCACACTGGGCAAGAAATGCAGCGCCATGCCACAGCATGTCTTTTAAAATTCAAACATTGTTTTTATGAGTATCTGTCGGCACCGAAGGATGCTCAAAATCCTGCCACTCCACATAGTGCTACTCATTGTTTTCCATTAAATTCAATTTGTCCCAAATCTTTGTTAATGTATTTCACACTAGGCTGGAAGATATAGACATTTTTTTTTTTCAGTAATATGCAATTTAATATTAAAAATATTGAATATTATATGCAGTACTAAATTAGTAGTCAAATTAAAATGAATTATTTTAGTCAATATTTGTTTCTTATATGTATTTTATTAGCGATGCACCGATACCAGTATCGGTGATCAAATTAATGATGACAAGCCACACATTGCAAACTGCATGCTTTCAAATACAATTCGTTATCGATTAGTGAAGGTGGGACACAGACCAGAAGCGCTCTCTCTCGCACGTGCTCTCTCTCTTTCTTGCGCGCGATCCCAGTTCTCCGAGACAGCGTGCGATCAGTTCTCCTTGCGCCTGAATGGTCGTCAAAATGTCCATCGTGTGGAGTATCTCACGTAAATACAGTCGGTTATGGCTTAAGTGGACGTAAACAGGTGGGTGAAGACAGAATATGTGTCAGTATATTACATCCATGGATTCGGTCTTAAAGGGACAGTAGCCAAATTAAATATTTTAATGTTTATAAAACAACAAAAGATGTTAAATAAATGTATACATGGTAAATAAACCTACTGTATCTGAAAAACAAGTTTATTTAAGTTGTATCTCTATAGTATTTGTTGTATTGTTTCTAATTTGTTTGTAAATTTCTTAACAATTATATATATTTGTAATTATGCCCTTTGAAGGTTATTGGACACTGTGAAATTTTTGTTCTTTAAGTTTGTGACAAGCACATAAAATTATTACTTTTTTCATTGGAGTAATAATAAAGAAGCTGTCCTACATTCATTATTCTCACTGTGTTGTGCTTGGAAAACTGCCACTTGATCACCAAAAAAAAAAAAAAAAAAAAAAAAAAAAAAAAAATTAATAATGTATAGGCATCGGTATCGGTATCAGCGAGTACCAGAAAAAAAATATCGGTACTCGTACTCGGCCCTTAAAAAATGGTATCGGTGCATCCCTATATTTTATGCTTATTAATTCTATTCAGTTCACTTGGCGGCCATCTTGGTAAAGCCACTTGGCAAATTTTCAAACGATTACTGTGGCCAAAAGTATTCACAATAAGGATATTATTGTGATGTGATATAGAAATTTTGAACAGTATTTAAATAATTCTATCAATGAAAATCATCTTGAACTTTATTTTGTGTTTTATTTTCATTTTTGGCCAATGAAACACTCAAAATAAGAGTACAGAGAGCAAGTTACTGCCACCTCCTATGTTGGAGTGTAAACCAGTTACTGGCGCTGGATTATTTACGATATATATTTTTCGTATTATCATATCAATATTTCATTTTTAAATATCACAGTATATATTGTGACACCCATACTGTAGGTAAGTACAGTTCATATGTAGTTGAATGGGGAAAAACTATAAAAACTCTCTTTTAGCTCAAATTATGCTAGAAATTGTATTTAAAGTTGATTTTGTGTTAGCCTATAATTGAACCACAATACTGTGCGTGAAGATTTCTTCCATTCACTTTCACTCCACCTCCTATACTTGTCTCTGATTTCACTGTTAGCTTAGCACATGCTAATGTCAAACACAACTGGAATCTATTCAACCTTTCAACACCTTATTGAGAAGTGCTATTTTTGTGACAAACAGTGTTGCAGCCTATGTAGAGTGTTCCAAATCAGTCACTTATGAGGTTTCATTTCAATTAGGATACTTAGAATGACAGTAGACAGCAAGGCAAGGTAGCTCATTATGTTTTGGAACAGGGCTAGACAGTGAAAGAGATTCAGGAGAATAAAATTGAAATCCATAAAACTTCTCTGGAGTACAGGAAACCCTCAAACTATGTGTAGCGCCACGAACTGCCATATTTAATATTTGCATAATCATAGGCAGGAGCATTTCTAGCTGTTCTAGAACTGGGGCACAGGCACCCCGTCAAAAAAGTATCTCCATATTTTGATACAGTTGTTATGGATATAAGCAGTATTGGGTAATCAAAGTAATCAGATTACTTTTTTTCAAGTAACTAGTAAAGTAGCAAATTACTTTTACAACAATATCTGAGTTACTTTTTATGCAAACTCTGAATATTACGCAAACCTGTAATTAATTAAATGTTAAATAATACTTTATGTATTTAATCTCACCTTATTGACCTTCAATGATCCAATTCAATCATACTAATAAGCAAAAATGACCTTAGATAAACATCACATTTGTTTCATTTTTTTGTTGTTTGTTTTTAATATGTTGAACCAGAGACTGTCATATTATTGGGGAGATGAGAGTGTCTGTATCTCTTACCATTGGAAAAAGCATAACGGCTAACTTGGATCACGTGCGGCATCTCTCAGCCTATCGCGTAATAGTAGTGCAGAAAAAAAAGTGTCTGAATATCTTTACTAGCTGCAAATTACTAGTCGCTGCAGGGCGCATAAAACTACATTTAAGATTACACTAAAACTTAATTGTAATTTAATACATATTTAATTCATTAAAATTATATGTATTTACTTACCTTCATTCATTAAAAAGCATTATATTAACATCATCATTAGGCAAACAGCAGTCATAAATCATTATAATACTAATAAAGTCTAACCTGGCAGCTATAGAAAGAACACTTAATTTTTTATTTTCATTAAACAACATACAATGTAACACAATATTTATAATTAAATTATTCATTTTCTCTTTATTCATTAAACTGCATAATATCCGCATCATATTCACACAGTACATGCAGTTATAATAGTCATTACAATTCAATTCTTATCATAACTGGTAAAACCTGAAAGCCAAAGAAAGAAAACATCTGTATTTTTTACTTTCTTTAGACAATATACAATATCACTCAATATTACTATTAAATACTATGGTAATGCCAGAAATGACTTCTACCTGTCGCGACATTCTCTTCTCTGCATTCTCTTATAAAATAAACTTTTTATCATAGTAAAATCTATATATCGTTCCCAACAAACAGGCAGTCGATTCATTAATGATAAGCTGTTTTCTCACAAAAGCAGATTATTAAGTGTAGTGAAGCCTCTTCTCCATTGACATCCGTTAAAAAAAAAAACAGCGTTAGCATTAGCCGTTATGCTTTTTGGCTAAAGGTTGCAGGCTTGCCTTCCAGTGGCCAAATGCTAACGCTCCCCCTCTGGCGGTACACAGGGAAGGAGACCAGAGGCCGTTTTTTGAATGGATGTCAATGGATGAGAGGCTTCACTATGCTGATTAAACAGCTTTTGTGGGGAAATAGCTAATCATTTAATTAATCGACAGCCTGTTCACTAATCTTCAGCATGTTTTACACTAAACAATACTTTCGTTGGGAACTATATGTAGATTTTAGCTTGATAAAAATGTATTTTTTTAAGAGAAGGCAGACTAGGGAATGTTGCGACAGGTAGGACTCATTTACAGCATTACCAACAGCAAATGTGCCTCATTACTGTTTAACAGATGTTGTGACAATAGATGTTGTGTCAAAGCCACTGGAAGTCAAGCCTGCAACCTTTAGCCAAAAAAGCGTAACGGCTAATGCTAAGGCTCCGGCTGTGGCGGTACGCAGGGAAGGTGTTTTGAACGGCGGGCACTGATATCACTGCCATTACACAATAGGCTGAGAGGTGCCGCACGTGATTAAGTTAGCCGTTACGCTTTCTCCAATGGTAAGAGATACAGACCCTCTCATCTCCCTATAATATACAATCTCTGCCAGTGGCTTTGGTTGAACTTTCTTCTCCTGCTTCCTGTTCTTCTGCAATCCAGCACAGCTGAAAGGTTTGTTTGACCTGCGCCCTCTACTGTATAGGCATGAAATTGCATTTATGTTCAAGTATCCTGTTATTGTTTCATTGTTAGAAAACACTGCAAATGATTCAGTGCATTAGTAAACCGTCTGACTGTAACCTTTTTGCTAACCCATTTGACCGATTAGATCAAAATAATGTTTTTTTTCTGATTTTAAACAGCTTATACTCTCAGAAAAAAAAAAAAAAAAAAACTGTCACATACTAAATGGAACATACTAGTACCTTTTCAAAGGGTACTGATCCAGTGACAGATTTTGTACCTTTTTTTTTTCTGAGAGTGTGGCATGATTCTGGAAATATTATGAGGGAAAATGATTTCTACGGTCCATAGTCATACTGCGGTATTTCACCGGTGCGCATGCCCCAGTAAAAAAGGATCTTGTGACGCCCCTGATCATAGTTTTATGTGACCCAACCTGTAAGGTCCATGAATAGGTTCAAAAGTTCTATGCCAACTCCTAAAAGAAGCCAAGGAAAAAATACAGAGCAATGCACAGCCTGTGGGATAAACAACTGGGGTGGGGGGCCGTTATCAGCTAAGCACTTTCTATTTATGTGTATTTGTGGGTGTGTGTGTTTGTGTGTGTTATTATCAGCTGTGTACTTTCTGCTATAATCCTTGCAAAATCCCCAGAAAACCAGCCAGCATCGCAAAGACCGTGTGACCAAGGCTATCTTTGCTTATGACTGTGTGTTTGAAAAAAAGTTCGGGAAGGGCAGTGTATGTGAGTATTTATGTTAGGATTGTGTTTGAGTGTGTGCGTGTGATCTGCAGGGACAGGACGGGATCTGTGTTTAGTTTGTATTCACACTGTGTGCTCATGGGAAAGTGACCATAAAATGACAAGAGCCAAACAGAACTGTTTACACTCTTCTACACACACATTGCAGATACCTGAAGAAAACCTTCAGCTAACCCTGGATTGTTTACGGCACACAGCCTCATTACACAGAAAATACACCGCGTGATCCACAGTCCCAGCAAGGGAATCTCTTCCCTTGAGCTGTGTGACAGTTAATTATGAACCACTTCCTGGTTATGACTCAGCATTCGCATATTCCTCAACATTCTGTTTCGTGCAGATGGCAGCCATGTTGTCTTAAACAATGAATCCTTGCCGGCTTAGAGAGAGTGGTAGAGAGAAGGGTGAAAGCGCAGAAGGGTGAAGGAGGAAGGAAGGATGAAGGGAGAAGAATGTGAGACTGCGAACCTGTGGAACCTTTATGGATATAGATGAAAGGACATTCTTGGAAAGCTGCTGTGGATCTGACATGGTGTGAGGAAATCCCTTGTCAGCTCTGTCAGCCTGCAGAAGAACAGAGCCAAAACAACAACAAAACAACAGAGAGCTGATCAGCATTAGCATGCTAATGTTAAAACGGGTTTAATCATTGCTGGAAACTCATTTTGATTCCTTTAAAGACATGAAATGGTACTCAATATATGTATTTAGATTTAGTAATAAGATATGTTTACTGGGTCAAACATGCTATTGCATATTATTTGTTAAAATTGATATTTTTCCTTCCCTTGTGGACTTGGTTACATCAGCAGCACATTTTTTCCACATATCAATTTGGTAATGAAGGGAAAATTATGGACTGCACTTTCAAGCACACACACTATACAGTGTTATTTTAGTATTATTTATATACTATTATAATATAATTATCAATGTTTAGATTTTTATTTTTATATTTTTAGTATTAATTTTTGTTTAATTTTTAGCTATTTTGATTTATTTCAGCTTTATTTCAGTTAACAATAAGACTATGTTCACACTGTCAGTTTTTGGGAATGACAGCTGCATTTACTTACAGCGTGAGTCTCGAAATGTCCCGTTCAAACAGCAACTTACAGTAGCGTCTCGAATACAATGGGAGACAAGCCCATATTCTCTCACTATAGTATGGAAGCTTGTTTCCGCTATTGAATAAAAAATAAAAAAGGTAATTGCATCTTTTTATCTCACAATTCTGACATTTTTTTCTCGCAATTGCGAGTGTACATCTCGCAATTCTGACTTACTGTAGTGTCTCGAATACTGTCTGTATGAACGTTCAATGGGAGACAAGCCCATATTCTCTCACTATAGTATGGAAGCTTGTTTTCGCTACTGAATAAAAAATAAAAAACGTAATTGCATCTTTTTATCACACAATTCTGACTTTATAACTCGCAATTGTGAGTTATAAAGTCAGAATTGCATGATATGAAGTCGCAATTGTTTGTTATAAAGTCAGAATTGTGAGATATAAACTCATAAGTGCAAGTTATAAAGTCAGAATTGACTTTTTTTCCAGAATTGTGAGTTTATATCTCTCAATTCTGACATTATAACATGCAATTGCAAGTTATAAAGTCAGAATTGTGAGATATAAATTAGCAATTCTGAGAAAAAGTCAGTTTTTTTCCCTCAGAATTGGACTTTATAACTCGCAATTGCGAGTTTATATCTCACAAAAAAAGTCAGAATTGCGAGTTTATATCTCACAATTCTGACTTTATAATTCACAATTGCGACTTTATATCATGCAATTCTGAGAAAAAAAGTCAAAATTGCGAGAAGTAGACTCGCAGTTGTGAGAAAAAAAAAATCTGAATTGTGAGATAAAAAGTCGCAATTATCCTTTATTTTTTTTAAATTCTGTGGCAGAAACAAGCTTCCATACGATAGCGACAGTGACCAAACTAATATCAAAGATGGTGACGTCCATACAACTGAAAAGTCTTATCACTTTTGATACGACAAGAGTCCAATTGAGCCTCAAGGTTATCCATCAAATCTTCATTAACCGACAACAGCTTTTATATCTGGGTGGAGAGCGGAGCATTTGAGAAGTGCGTAGAACACAAAACTGACGGGAGCAGCTCCAGTGGAGAACAGTGACTGAATCTAAAACCTTAAGATGACGCACAGCTCATGTCTCCATCACTATAAGTTACCAAAACCACACATGAAAACCTGCAACACACGGTAGATGCATGTTTGTGCAGCTCTCTCGAACTGTATGATGTGACAGACAACTAGCTGTCCAGTCCAGTTCCGTTCACAGAGCATGGGTTTTCCAAAAATGCGGTTGTGAATCTTGAAAATGTAAAGGCATGAGTTCGGTTATTGAAGTCGGTTTTCACTCCCGCAAATAACTGAACTGTGTGTGAACGTTACCGTATTACGGACTCAAATACAGGACTGACAACCTTATTCTGTTGCTGACACTGACACTACAAGACAGAAGGTGTTGCCCTGTACACAATTCTGTCATGTCACACTTTACATTACATCAAATTAAAGGAAATGTACATTACAATATCATTTTCATTCCCGACTGGAGTTGCGATCAAAATATATAGTAGCATCTAGTCTCAGCATGTCTCACAAGTGCACACTAGAACAGCTAATGCTATTTGGTTATGTTCTGGGGTTAAAATGTGACAGGGCAATGAGCTTCAGTATCAGTGTGTACATGGTTTAAATAGACAGGATGAAAACATGTGTCAGAATATTGGATCTGTGCATAAATGCAGCCAAGATGTGTCCTCAGAGTTGTGCAGTTTAAAAGTCCAGTTCAAGGTTCCAGTGCTGCTGCTGAAACTCTGAAGTGCATTAGCTCAGCATCACTGCTCCCAAAACCTACATTCTGCATTTCAAATAGACTGCCAGCCTCTCTGCCCAAGGTGAAGTCCAATTTCTTTCTCTCAGTAACACTAGCCCACCCTGAGGCCTATTTTACATCGAACACAAATGTAAGCAGCACATATTTATTTTGATGCCAATATTAACATGTTATTGTAATCTCAGAGGGGTGTTGGATAGCAGGAACGCACCGGGAGCATAAAATCAAGTAGAGTATCGATGTTAAGAAACATGTTGAAATGCAAGGAACATAAAATACTGGAGTGCCTTTTTTTTTTTAAGGAGAGAGAGGGAAAAAAAAGATTTTTTGAAGGCTTGACAGAAGTCCACACGCAGTGACCAGCCGTAAATCCACACGGTTTATATTTCGCAGCTACTACTCTTTGAGGTTTGGGTTCTGTTTTGTGTAGATTAATTAATATTTGAATGTAAATGTGGCTCACCTTCCTCATCTAAATTAGAGTGCTTATTGCAGCAATAATACACATGCAAACTAAATGTAATGTTTTCAGACACTTAAGTGCATGTCATTTGCAACTAAATGAAAATGTATTATAGTTTAGATTTATATTAAATGCAATTTGCTAGACTTCTTTAATCCACTTAAGTAGGACTTAAGAACATTTTATATATAATTTCCATTATACGTAATTACTTCTATTGTCTTTTGAAATATGGGTAAAGTGTACTGCTGAATGTACTGACATGTACTAACGGTAAACTGAAATATACTTTGTCATTTCTATTGAAACTTGTATGTCATGTATTTAAATATATTTGTAAGTACACATTTGTAATGATGAAGTTGCTATTTAGTACATTTAAAATATAGTAACTTTATATGTAATATTGAATAACACACTACAGTTCAAATTATAATCAAGTGCTTTAGTATGTTAGTCAGCACATCAAAATAAGTATACTTTAAAGCACAACAAAATATTATTAAAACAATGATTTAAAATGTATTTTAAATTTAAACAATCCACAGTTTTTAAGATACTTCTAGTGTGTTAAGAAATATAGTCATGAAAGTATACTCGAAGTACACTTAAGTCGCCTTTATTTCATTAATATTATACACTGCCCGGCCAAAAGTCGCTGTTTGGATTTTAATAGGCAAATATGAATGGATCATTATTACAGTGATTATTATGTTTCTAGCATGTTGTATGTTTGGCAACGGTTCTTTTAACCCTTAATGATGGAGTGTGTAGCTTTTCATTTCTTAAACAACCATGTAGGAAGACACATCATGGCCATATTCCAGGATGACAATGTCAAGACATCATAACATTTATTTCCATTGAGAGGTGCATCATTTTTTGGTCAAGATCTTGTATTGACAATGCAAGAGGTGAGCACTCTGTAAAGTCTACACCAGCACATCCCAAAGACTTTCAATGAAATTAAGGTCTGGACTCAGAGGTGCCAATTCATGTATGGAAATGATTCTTCATGCTCTCTGAACCATTCTTTCACAATTTTAACCCTGGTGAATCTTGACATTGTCATCCTGGAATATGGAAATGATGTGTCTTCCTACATGGTTGTTTAAGAAATGAAAAGGTACACACTCCATCTTTAAGGGTTAAAAGAGCCGTTGCCAAACATATAACATGCTAGAAACATAATAATTACTGTAATAATGATCTATTCATAGATTCTTAAGTATTTGCCTATTAAAATCCAAACAGCGACATTTTTTTGGGCCAGGCAGTGTATTATCAGTAAGTTTTTTTTTTAAAAATTATGCTTTTATGATTTGAATATGATTTGAATACAATATGAGCAGTCTTTTTCACAAGGGCGAAATCACATTATTTTCTATATAGAGTCACAGCTTTGTTGCCCAGCAGTATTTGTGTTGCAGTTTTACTGCTGCTTCGCTTATATAATGCTTATGTGCACAACATGTGAAAGACCTAACAGCATCGTCTACTCTTTTGTTTAAAGAAATTGACTTAATGCTGAAGGCCTAAGAGTATGAGATGTTAGTTACCATTCTGCCATGCTTCTTTTTTAAATACGTTTCTGCTTTCTGATTGCAGATGATCTTCAACCTGTTCAACTTTTTATCTCTGAATTCATCCAACCCTTTCCATTCCTCTCAGTCTTCAAATGTATTATTCACTTCCTTTTACCTTTTGATTTAGTCCTCTTTCTTTTTTATATAATTTACTATGAATACTTTATTTTCGTGCAGCCAGTGCTCATTCAGGTTAACCTAATTCTCTGTGATGTGGCTTGATTGTTTTGTACAGTACACATCAAAGCCAAGAAGGTGCTCATGTGTGAAAGCAGTTCTACTGAACTACGGCCGCTACAGAAAAAAAAAAAAAAAGACACATTCTGCTCTTTTACCTTTCCCTCATTAGCAGGTACCAACAGACGTTCAAACGGACGCCTGCCAAGATCAAAATTATCACTAATTAAACATCCGGATTACTTCAAATGGAGCTTTTGTAATTAAAAAAAGCTGTGACCGCACACAGACAGACAGACTGAGAGAGTGAGAACATGCTCATGATGTGTGATGGGTCTTTGATGGTGAAATATTCTGGTAGCCATGGGAACTCCAAAGTGGTCGGTTATGATTGGAGGCACCCTGATGTTATACCTATTGTAGATCTGAGAGAACAAAGTCGGTCAGTCACACTATAGATACAGCAGAGACAGACAGGTTTTCATTAATAATAAACACCAGGGTGGTTTTGGTGTTTGATGGGGCTGACAGAGCTCTCTCTCTGTGTCTCTCAAGAGCATCTAAAAATGGATTAGTAGATGTAACCTGACGCCTCAGCAGCTGAACTGGCCCGAATGTTCTTTGCCCAAATCTTTTTAGTTTTTATTGTTAGGTTATCTCATCGGTTTTGTTTCTGGTTCCTTCCTACAAAGGTGTGAGGTCTTCTGAAATGAGAAGACAAAGTCCCTTCTCTGGCTTTTGGTGTTTTAGTCCAATATAAATGTATGTTCTGTTTGATATTTACATAATTTCCAGGTTAACGGTTTACTGAACACTATTTATCAGCAAGCAATAAATACAATATTTTTTAATGTTTATATTTACATACTCAAATTGCATCAAATATAAAATTCCCTTTTAGTTGACAAGACGGTGTCAGCTTGTTCATTTTTACATTTATTGTATCCAGTGTAGGGTTAGTTACTCTAAAAAAGTAATTAATTACTAGCTACTAATTACATCTTCAACAGAGTAATTAGATTGAACTGAGCAAAGTATTTAAAGGGAGGTTACATTAAAAACATACATTAGATGATGTTAAATCCACTATTGCTTTATATAGAATTGTTCTATAGTCTATATTTAATGCAATTACATCAGAAGAAAATGTTTATTAAATTACATTACTTTTTCAAGGGAAATTAAATTACAGTAATTATTTAAATATTGAAATTATTTAAAATGTATAAAATTCAGCCCAGTCTCATTAGAAAAATGTACCTGTGGGAACATTTTTACAAAACGAAAATACGTAGCGCCATGTACGTTTCGTGACAGTTTCAATGTGAAATGTCCACTGAGTGGCGCTAAAAGCGTGTTCAGTTTTTTTTCAGAAACGGACGAACGTGAATATGGTACATTTTTATTATGTTGGTTTTATACGTATCACTGCAGTTCTGATTTGAAATGTCTGGTGAGTGACACTAATGCTCCATTACATTTTAAAATAACGTACCACCAACACTACACCTAAACCTACCTGATAGTGTTAACAAAAGCAAATGTGACATAAAAAGCATTCATAATCATGTTATTTTAGCTTGTTTTTGATCTCTCATCTTTGAGCTCTTTTACCTCGACTCGTCTTTCACTGAATTCATACCCAAGCATTCCGCATCCTGAGTACAATTCTGTACTAGCTGAGCTACCGAGCAAGCTTGTGATGTCTGAAAATGGAACTGGTTAAGCGATGCAAAGTCCAAAATGTATTTGCTTACAAATCGTGCACTTTGGTAAAAAGTGTTTTGAGATCATAATATAATATTGTGCAAGGAGACATGAAAACAAGTCTTTATTAATCCATAATCTGACCCTGTAATCAGAACTGTGTATGAAAACGATTAAAGGCGCTTGCTGTTTTACTGCCTCTAGTGTTCATTTCTGTTGGAAACTGCAGTGATATGTACGTATTGGTACGTATTTTGTGACTTGCAAAAATGTTCCCACAGGTACATCTTTCCATGAGACCAGATTGATAAAATTGAGAGTATGTGAATCAAAGTTACTTTAAGAAATTTCTCAATTTCCCAAGTGTCTATCACCAGCTGGAGTGCCTTTGATAGACTATTGTCACTCAATCAAGGACTACATTTCCCATAATCCATTGCCCACACTCATCATGCCTGATTACTTTCAGCTGTTGCTCATTAGCTTGTTAGTCTCTGCCTATATAATCCTGGTTCATTCTGTCATTCATTGCAAAGTCTTGTTTGTGTCAGCACTGCATTTCTGAGTGCTCATTTGGTTTCCTGTTCTTTGGATTTTGACCCTGTTTGCCTGTCTCTCGTGGATTTCCCTGTGTTCCTGTGCCCTGTTATCATTTGTACTGTTTACCCTGTGTTTATGAATTTTTGTCTGTTTTTGGATTACTTCTTTGGATTACCCTTCAATAAACTACTGCATTTGGATCCTCAACCTTTGCGTCTCTGAACAGTACATGACAACAAGTCCATTTAAGATAATTTTTAAACCTGATATCATTAAAATTTAACTATTGTACCAGGTGGTGATTTTGTATGAATTAGTACAATTTGATTTGTACAAAAATGTACATTTTTTTTTTTTTTTTTTTTTTTAGAAAAAAGTAAGCATGAAAGTCCACCCCTAAACCTAATCGTCAATGGGGCATAAACGGATCGCATGAAAAAATACAATTATGATTGTGCAAATTCATACAAATTAGCCACCAATACATAAAAAAAGTTTTGAATAGCCATGAGAGTTGCTTTTGTACTTTAAAATACTTGAGAACAGTTTTTACTAACAGGACACTTTCATTTTAATTCATGAAATACGACCCATAGGAGCGTTTGCTAAAGTTGCGCCCCTATCGACAACAGGACACTTTTATTTTAATGCATTGTTCCCTTTTATCTGCATCATATTTCGGGTTTTGCGTAGCTCAATTGGCAGAGCATTTCAATATATAACAATATGCAATCATGTGATCATGCGATCGTGGGTTCGATCCCAGGGAACGCATGTGCTCATAAAGTGTATATGCACTATAAATCACTGAGGGTAGGTTTAGGTTTAGGTTTGGGGGGGGGTGTAGTCATTAATAAAAAAATGAGTTTTGCAAAATGGAAATAGGACAAATGGTGTAAAAAGTCCACACATTGCATTTAAATGAACACGCATTTTGATTGGTAACGACAGTCATACGTCATTTCATGACGACAGACGTAACACAACACTGTCATTATTTTTACGCCAGCTAGAGGGCACATGACTTTATCTATCTATCTATCTATCTATCTATCTATCTATCTATCTATCTATCTATCTATCTATCTATCTATCTATCTATCTATCTATCTATCTATCTATCTATCTATCTAAAGCATTTATGATCAATAGATCGTTTGATTAAAATGAGTCAAAATGAACATACTTTAACTGATTACAAATTCAACATATACAAATATGAAAGGGAACATTTATTTTGAGCTTATACACCTCATAACTTTATGAAATTCATGTATAATCATTCATCAAATTCTAACATAACTGAGAGATTCTAAAAAGAAAGAAATTGTTAAATATTGAAACTGCCAGTAGGCGGCAGCGATTCGCTGTTTTAATGAGTGAGCCACAATCGTTCATTTAGCCAATTCGTTCAAAAGTCAGATTAATTTAGGAAGAAAACAAACACCGATGTGAATAATTTTGTCATTAATAATTACAGACACTATTGAAAAATGAACTAACATAACAGACGGCTGATTTGGTAGATTGTTATACTGATAGTTATGGCTAAATTGCAATGGATTAGCCAGCTAAAATGTATGTGGAGTGTACTTAGCTATTACACAATATTCTCATACCTCCTTCTCGGTACGTTTTATTCTTTTTAACGTCTCTCTTTGACCAGCAGTTTAATATAGTCTGCTGGGCAGCGCTTTTCTTCATTTTTGGTGCTACCTGTGCTCTTCCTTTCAAACAGCAGTTGCAAAGCACCACTCGCGTTGTGTTGGTGAAAGTGTGACGCATTGGTTGGGTATTTTTTGTCTGATTTATTATCATATTTGATTAGGAACAAAATTATTGTTACAAAATAAATGAATTCTACATATTTTTTATTTGATCTACAGTGATTTTCATATTGAAATATTGGGGGGTTGTAACTGATAGATTTGAATATTGGGGATGTTACCTCCCCCCATCCGCCCACAAACTACGCCCCTGTATATAGGAGTTATATATAGGAGTTAATTATATATGGACAGAGTTATGAGCTTCTCTCTGGTTGTGTTATTCAGGTAGCATCACACATAGGCTTAGAGATAGTTTATCCAAAAATTAAAAATCTGTCATCATTTATTTACTCACCCTCATGTTTCTCATGTTAAACTCGTATGGCTTTCTTTCTTCTGTGAAAGTAGTGTTGCTTGCTCTTTTCCATGCTTTAAATGAAGACCAGAGCATTCAAGCTTGAAAAGGGACAAAAAAGCACAATAAAAGTATCATAAAAGTGGTTCATGTGAGTTAATCACTATTTAGTATGCATTCTCACTACATTTGTTCTCAAGGTGTTTGTGTGAGTAACAGGCCAAAATTCTCCACTCCACATTCATTATAATTGCATGGATAAGAGGGAACAGAACATTATTTAATAATGTCCCTTTTTGGATTCCACAAATGACAAAGTCATGTACGACATGAGAATGAGTAACTTTTGTGTCAGTCTTTTATAATAATTTTTTGGTGAACTTTTTCTTTAATTCTGCTTATTTACACACTCACAGTTAGCCAACAAAGTGGCTGAGTCTCAACAAACTCCTAATTAGCTTTGGTGGTAAATGTAAATAGCACGAATATGTGTGTGTTTGACAATTAAAATCACTAGATAGTGAACGAAAAAGAACATGGTGTGTGAGCGCGTGAAAGAAACATTCAGGTTGAAATGACCCTGTACATTTGAAAAGCCGGTGCAGCACTGAATCAAAGCAGTGAAGATCAGGTCATTATGATCTGCAGACAGGACACATGAATAGACAGAGACAGTATTGCTCTTAGGGGCGGAAGGTGCCTGTGTGTGTATGTGTGTATAAGTATGAGAAGATGAGGCCGAGTAGATTGCATTTCTCTGTGAAGATTGTATTTCCCGTCGTCAGCTTATGGGAAAAGGAGCGTCTAGAGAGACGTATGGATGTGTGCGTGTGCTCCCGCAGTCGTTTGTGTGCGTGTGCAGGAGGCTGTCGATTACAGACACCTCGCTCTTCTTGACAATGCAGTTCTCGCTCTCTCAATCCCTAGCAGCCCGGCTCCCGTCTCTCAGTAATCCCCTGCGACCCACTCTCGCAGTCACACACCATCATCAGTTAGATGTGTGAGAATTCATCACTTCTCTTGATGGAGTCTTAGGCGATGTCTGTTTCTGGCTAGGCGTGTTGGTAGGTGTCTGTCTCTCGCTCTTTGCTTGCCATAAAGCTATTTTCATGATTGCACATGCAATACTTTCAGTTCGATCTGCCTGCTCTCGTCAGGGCTACAGGCTGTGCTGCTCTGTTCAGGCCTGCGAGAGTCATCTAATGGAGGCGATACTGTGCACAGCGCCGTGAGACAGAAAACATTGTTGAGTGTTCTGTGGCCGGAAGCTTTTGTTCTGTTTCATGGCTGTGTGTGTGGTTCAGGCATTCCCTATGTTGTGGGGGAAAACTGCTTATAAATCATACTAAATTATGTATTTTTTGAAAATGTAATGATTTAGAAAGTTTTCTGTGAGGGTTGTGTTAAGGGGTATGGTTAGGGGTAGGGGATAGAATAAATAAAAATCATTATGTCTATGTAAAGTCCCCAAGCATAAATCGTGGAAACAAAGTGTGTGTGTGTGCGCGTTTTTGTGATTTATGAGGACAAATTTGTATAATGACATGTGTATTACACTGGTATTACAACGTAAATGTGAAATATGAGGACATTTCATGAGTTCTCATATTTATAATAGCTTTAAAAACATACTAAACAATGTTTTATTAAAAATGTAAAAATGCAAACAGTTTCCTGTGATGGGTAGGTTTAGGAGTAGGGGTAGTGTAGGGGGATAGAATGTACAGTTTGTACAGTATAAAAACCATTATGCCTATGGAATGTCCTCACTTTGATAGCAAAACAAACCTGTGTGTGTGTGTGTGTGTGTGTGTGTGTGTGTGTGTGTGTGTGTGTATTTGTACTGTGTATATAAGTTTGAGATTAAGAAGGCAGAGAGAGTGTGGGAGATTGAGTGAGTGACTGCATTTACATGAACACAAATATTCTGATATTAATCAAATATTTAGATTATGTAAGTGCCATGTAAACACATGAACCTGATGAGGATGACCAAATTAAGCCAATATTTTGATCCAAATAAGACAGCTAGCATATGCATGTTTTAATCAGAACTGAAACTTCATTTATAAATTTGAAGTCCAAATGAATTTAATTCTGATATTAGATAAAGACCACTGTGGATATTTTTTTAAACAAACATTAAAAACAAACAAACAAACAAAAAAACAACAAAAAAACAAAAATGAAAAGTTTTTTTTTTTTTTTTTTTTTAAAGTTTTAAATAAATCTCTCAGCAATAACAAAAATATTGAATATGAAAAATTGCAATTTAAAATGACTATTTTCTCATTTAATATATTTTCAAAGTATTATTATTATTATTATTTTTTTCTGTGATGGCAAAGCTTAATTAATAGCTATTCATTCTAATGAGCTTATTTGGTGCTCAGGAAACATTTCTTATTATTATCAATCTTGAAAACAATTATGCTGCTTAAAATTTTGGACTAAACCGTGATACATTTTTCAATATAATGAATAAAAAACAACAAAATAGCAGCATTTATTTATCTGAAATAGGAATATTTTGTAACATTATAAATGTCTTTACTGCCAATTTTGATCAATTTAATGGATCCTTGCTGAATAAAAGTATTAATTTCTTTCATAAAAACGAAGTCTTACTGACTTCAAACTTTTGATTGGTAATAACACTTAATCGTGTTGTTGTGTTATTGTTATATGCATAAATCATAATTAATGAGAGGATTCAATTACTATCCAAAGTAACTAAAATACAGCTTTTGGAATATTCCATGTAAAAGGAAATAAACATATAAATGTCATTTTACAAATTGAACCAGATTTCGGACCTTAACCAGAAAATGAAGATTTAAGGAATCGATTTAAAGGAATTGTTAATTTGGAAATGAAAAAGAACATCAGGATAGGTTTGGAACAACATGGTGAGTTAATCATAACAGAACTTTAATTTTTAAGACTATTCCTTTCATTCTGTGCCTTTTCACTCTGTTTGTTTGTGTGTGTGGTTCATAAGGACACAAATGTGTATAATGACATAGGTATTACAACGTATTCATGTGTCCTCGTAAACCAAATGGCTTAAAAAACATAATAAACAGGTTTTTTTTGTTGTTTTTTTCAATATTCAATTCAAAACATGCCAAAAGTTTTCTGTGATGGGTAGGTTTAGGGGTAGGGTTAGTGTAAGGGGATAGAATACACAGTTTGTACAGTATAAAAACCATTACGTCTATGGAGAGTCCTCATAGTGATAGGTTCACCAACGTGTGTTTGTGTGTGTGTGTGTGTGTGTGTGTGTGTGTGTGTTATTGTACCAAATATCCTTGTGCGAGTACATGAGAAGATGGTTTAATAGGCCTGTATCATTACCTCTCCTGCACCTCAGCTCCAAAGGTCAACAACTTCCAGCTCAGCCAATACCTCTCTTTTATCTCAAGAGAATTGCAGTTTTGATGTGCATGCTAAAACATAAAACATCTTCAGCTCTTTGTTCTCTGCCTCCCTTCTTCCTTCCTCTTTCAAAATCTCTCTCGGTCTATACTTTCAGATGAACCATTCTGTAGAGAACCTTCTAGAAGATGAACGAGGTCATCATGTTCACCTTCAAAATCTAGAGCAAGAAAGGGAGGTGTGAGTCCATTGTCATCCATTTGCTGTGCCAAATGATCCAACTCTTTGTTTGTCTGGCACCTATTTTAGACCAATGTCATGAGGGACATGACGTGCCTTTTTGTAAACTGCGAAAGGGATTACGGGAAGCACTTTGAGTCTCTGACTCATGTCGCTTCAAACCGCAGGATGGAAATGGGCCTTGTTTGCTCGTTATATTAGCGTATGAAATATTTGCCCCCATATCTGCAATGACTAATACTCTTGCCCCTCAGACGCCAACAACAGAGAATTTAGAAGTGGAGCAGCATTCTGCTCACAGCTAAAGTGTGGTGTGAAAGAAACAGCTCTCTCCTAATTTGAACTTTAAGATTTAGATAAAAGCACTGAGCTTTTATGAATGTTCCCCTAGATAAACAACCCAGCACGTCTCAAGGTTTTTAAACAGCATGCTCTTAAAACTGCAAAAGCATACAAGTGTTGTGAAAAACAGACCCCTGAAGGAGGTGCAGGCAGTAAGACGACCATCTGTCCTAGTCCTATAAACGTAAAGCTGTAAAACACGTTGGCCATCTATCAAATAAAAGATGATCCATTTGTTTAATTCTTTTTTACTCATTTCTTTTTTCCACTTGAAGTGCTAAAATGCTGCGTGACTAAAGACTCTCTGTAAGCACATCGCAGGCAGAACTCTTAACCTTTCTGAAAGTGTGGTTTTGGTCCAACAGCAAATTTAGCTCACACATTTTTTTTTAAAATCATCTTTAAATCATCGTTTCTTAAGACTTATGTAAATGTAAATGTAAATTAACCACATTTCCTGCACTGCATTTGTTTGCAATTCCTTTTGCTGTGCTCTGCCCTCTTCCCCATGAATGCATAAACACACCAGTGGTGGAGAAGCTACTTTGAAACTGTAGCTTGTCAAGCTTAAAGGGATAGTTCTTCAAAAATGAAGATTCTGTCATCATTTACTCACCCACATGTCGTTCTAAACCTATGACTTTCATAAGAACTTTTCCTTTAAAGTTTAAATGTTTTTATAAATAATTCAAAGAAATGATCTTAACTCTTTCCCCGCCATTGACGGAATTTTCTGTCATTTATGAGACAACTCTTTCCCACCATTTGACAGTATTTTCTGGCTTTCCATTTTTTCACTGTTATACGGAAGGGGTGCTATTACGCATCTTCTGAAAGAGTAGAGTATCTCTGGATCAAAACACAGGTGAAGAAAAAGCAAACAAGCGATAAAAGCATTGCTTATGCATGTTGTCGTTTCTGACAAAACACAATTTTCTCAGCTTTTTGTTTAAAATGTTGCTTTTTTTATGAAACTTACCCACATTCAAGTTTTGATAAGAAACAATAATGCATGAAGCTAGAATAAAACTATTTTGTTTGTTTGTTTAAAAGCAGAGGCCCTGTTCTTTCTTTTGAAATATCGCATGTTCAGATATTCATACAACTCTGGTGGGGAAAGAGTTAATTAGGATGGCTGTATACATTTACCTGTTTAAGTTTGATACTAAATACAGCCCATTTTTGTATTATTTGCTAGTATACTATTATAGTATTTCTTGATATTTTGAATTGCTTTTCATTTGCTTTGTGCTATGTGCTTTTCTCATTTTTACTCTTCTTCAATATTTCTATTTAGCTTTAATTTATTTTGTTTCAGTTCTAGTTTTAATAATTCAATGTAAGTTTATTTCAGCTGCCAAAGGCACCATTTATAATTTTTCTTTGTTTTTCAAGTTTAATTTTCCATCTAATATTTATATTTTATTTTATTTTATTTCAGCTTTACTTCAATTAATAAAAACTAGTTTAATAGTTTAGTTAACCTTAACAACACTGGATACAACAGAAATACTCTAGTCTAAAACATCTGCTTGTTGGCAAAAGCAGCTTGTTACTGTAAAAGCTATTTTAAAGCAGATGGCACACAACTGAACAATGAAGTTAGTAGCATTGCTACTTTTTGTTAGTTATTCTCAAACACTGCAGACAGTGCCTAATGCCCTTCTTCTCCAGAGAGATGATTTAAGGACGAAAGAGCAGGTGGTAAAGAGATTTGATTTGATTTGATGCCACCTCTGTTTTTTATCAGCTATTTTTTTCCCTTTTTTCATTCACAACACATCCCTCTTTTATTTCCCTGGAGCCTAAACTTGTTGCAGAAAGTGAGATTTCAGAGAGGAAAAAAGGGAAAGCGCCTACTCCGTACTTTCTTTTAATTCTGCCCCCAATGCGTCAAAATGGCTCTCGAATTACTCCGTCTGAATCTAAACCCCATCTCTCGGATCTTAATAAGCATCCAAATGCTTTTCTAATCCGTTTCCGTTTCGCAGAGCTGGTGAGGCCTTCCTCTAAATCTCCATGTGTAAATAAGATGTTTTAACAGGATCTTATGAGATAACTCCTAATCATTCCTGGCAAATGATTTATAAAAATAAAAGTATAAACACCTCCAGCCTTATTTAGATGTTACACAGACAACTTGTCTGACATTCATAGATATATTTGATAATGTATAAGCCAGGATCAGAGGATTAGGGATAACCTTTATGTGTGTGTGTGTGTGTGTGTGTGTGTGTGTGTGTGTGTGCGTTTGTGTGTGTGTGTATGTGTGTGTGTGTGTGTGTGTTGCTTGGCAACTCATACACATGCTTTGAAGTTCTAATATCAGTCTCTATGTAAACAGCACATTGTTGTTGAGATATTTTATTGTTGCAGTCGTGTGGAGAGCATGATTTCTAAGAATAAAAGTCAGGAACATTTCCTAAACTAAATATCCAGAAGATCAACCCAAGCAGACCATTGTTTGTCAATGAAGTTTGAGACGGTGTATTCAGTAAACAATTGCAGCTCTTTTGCACACAGTATTTCAGCACAAAAACCTACATCTTATTCAGTAACCACTGGCAATTCTGCTCTACAATTCTAATGCATTGTATTTAAATCAAGTCATTTTCAGTGCAAAGGCAGTTCATATTTTTTTCACATTTTACAAATTGCTTAAGAGGTCACTATGTTTTCATTAATAAAATATTATGAACCAATGATATAATTTAATCAGAGCTTTTTGCTGGGACTAATGAACGAGCAAACAAACACATTTCTATGGACGTATTGGATATTATTCGGTGCCGTGATGAACAGCATTGCCGCTGCAACTGGGGTTGCCTCCACTGCTGTCGTGTTCTTCGCACCGTCTCTGGATAAAGATAATTGAGTAGAGACTGTGAAGTTTTCCCTCCACTCTGAATCGTTGAACTCTGTAAACACAACCCGCTGCAGAGTAATGTCCCGGAGTTCATTCACGCAGTTGTGAGCAGGGTTGCCAGGTTTTCACAATAAAACTCACCCAATTGCTACTCAAATCTATGGGGGTCCCCCGGTAAAAATTGCATTCCGGGGGGTAAAATCCGCATTTTTGGTGGGGTTCCCCTGGTAAAAATCCCATTCCAGGGGCTAAATATCATGTTATTTGGGGTCGCTTCAACCCGCGGACGTGAAAAACAATCCGCGGCAACAGTGTAAAAGTAGCCCAATTCCGCAGGAAAACCTTAAAACAGTGGTTCAACCTTAATGTTATTAAGCGACGAGAATACTTTTTGTGCCAAAAACAAAACAAAAATTACGACTTTATTTAACAATTTCTTCTCTACCCTGTCAGTCTCATATGCAGCTGACACAGTTGTCGCTTCATAACATTAAGGTTGAACCACTGTAGTCACGCTGACTATTTTAACAATGTCTTTACTACTTTTCTGGGCCTTGAATGACGGTAATTACGTTGCTTTCAATGGGGGGTAAAAAAAAAACAAACAAACAAACAAAAAAAACCCCTTGGATTTCATCAAAAATATCTTAATTTGTGTTCGGAAGATAAATAAAGGTCTTACGGGTTTGGAACGAGAAATTTCATTATTGGGTGAACTAACCCTTTAAAACACTGATTGAACGATTACATGAGACATACATTTCAGTAAGTTCTTTCAACATACCTTCTGATGTTCATTCATGTTTATTTACAATTAACTAGAAGTAAAGAGGAAGGGATGGTTGGTTCTTGTGCCGCTTGAACTGATGTGCTAACGGTACCAAAATGGCTTTTTTTGTTTTTGAATTTCATTATAAAATTGACAAAATTTGAAAGCTGAGACTTTGTTTCATATCAAAGTAACCTGCTCTGTCTTGTCTGTTGGTGTCAGTGTCCTCTTTGCTCTGCGATTTTTCACTGCGTGAGAAAATGGATGTGTGGCGTAAGAACAGTATCAACTGCGTGAGTCTTATGCTGAATGCGTGAGAGTTGGCAGCCCTGTGATGAGCTTAGTCACATTAGTTTGATCAAAGTATTGTGTTTACATGAGGTAAAGTTTAATCGCAATATTGCCAAAATCCCATTATAATCGCATTATGAGGGTGGGTGTAAACGTAGTCAATGACAACACTGCAAGCATTTCCAAACTTCTCACCCTTTGATATTCCCTTAAATTTGAACTTGGAGGAAACCCAAGAGTCTGAGAGCTCCGTCCCTGTCCTTGCTGCTCTTTTGTCCTGCGGGGACATGAGCGAGGACTCTCCGGCGTGATTCACGAGGTGTGTCCTTGCCTTCCTCATCTGGTATTCACTACCTTATGATACCTCTCTGATTCAGTTCGCACCTGCTGTCCGCCACAGCAACAGCTCAGTTCTTTATCGCGATGGGAGGGGAGAGTTTGCGAGAAGAGGAGAGGCGCACAGATAAAGACGTGGAAGAGACAGAGGTTGTAAATCAAGGCTCCGTCCCTCACGACCTTGTCTGAACACGCACCTGTTGTTGAGTACGCTGTCACACCTTTCATAGTGGTGGAGAGGACAGCAGGAAAAATTCTCCTGGAAAAATAAGAGCCGAGATGCCAGAGGTGGCAGCGAGAAGATTGAGTTGCTAGCAGAGAGATCTGGACAGTGATAAAGGGAAAAGGAGCCGGACTGTTATAAAGCGAGATAGAGAGAGAGGGAAAGACAGATGGAAGTGACAGGGGAGACAGTGAGGTCATTACTGTAGCCGTCAGATTGTCTGGCTGCACATGTGTGGGTTTGTGTGCGCATGTTGTGATTGTTGATCTTGCCCTAATACCACGTTTTGCTCTTTTTGACAGCGGATCGTACCCTTTTGTTTGGTCTTGATCACACAGCCTTGCTCTGGCTCCCGAAGTCATTCAATAAGACTCAACTAAAGTCTTTCCTCTGTCTCTCATTCTTTGATAGATAGGTCACTCACATGACAAACATGTCCAATAACAGACTGAAGTCACACAGGCTTTGTTCACACTGCACAAATCCGATTTGGGCTTTATATCTGATCTTTAGGACTGCCTGTCTGTGCTGTCACTTTGCAAGCGATGAAATCTGATGATCTGTTTGTTTAGACAGCATAGTCAATATCCAGTCTATCTATACGTCGTTTGTTCAGACAGTATAGTCAATATTTGGTGTCTTTGCATTGGATGCTATAGTGGTGATGTAAGCATCCGCAATGTCGAAGTGGTAAAAAGATGTTGGGATGAATATTAAGCTCTACCTACCAGTATATTGCAACAATAAAAGCACTTTAAACAGTTAAATATTGGCGGCAAAAAAACATTCTGGTTTGTGCGTGATGAACAGATTGAGCCACCAAAATGACTAAGAAATTGTTGATCGTCATGAAAGTCATTGCACATTTGACACACTGTCATAGAACCGTCTTTTATTTCCTCTGTTCATCATGAGTACCGCCCTGAAAAGGCTCCAGTGAATGTTCCATCTAATCAATGCAAATAGCTTTCTTCCCTTTGTTAAGAAATAAGCAGTCTTGATGTCTCAAACAGATCGATGCCAATATGTCAGTCATTTTGCTTCTGTGTTTCTCTTTATTAGCATATTTGATTCAAACAGTCCTTCTGACAGCATGGCAGAGGCAAAGAACTATATAAAACTGCCAAGAGGCACAACAGCTGAGAGTAGCCATTAGTGTGAAAAGAGAGGACAGAAAATTGGAGATTTTTCTGAACTGGACTCAAGAGAGAATATAATTGAAAATAGTAGCACAAATAGTGGTAAAATGCCTTATCGTGTATATTAAGTTTTTCATATATTACAAAAAAAGGGCAAAATTTGGCCTACACTCTCAGGAAAAAAGGTACAAACGCTGTCACTGGGATGGTACCCTTTAAAAATATTTTAATATGTACCATTTAGGTACTAATATGTACACTTTTGGTACCAATATGTACCTTTGAGAGACTAATATGCATTCTTTAGGTACAAAGGTGTAGCTTTTGAAAGGGTACCATCCCAGTGACAGCTTTTGTACCTTTTTTCTGTATAATATTGACTGACACTGAATAGTTAATAGATGACTGCAAAATGGAATTACTAAAAAAAAGGAAAACTCTGGCTATTCAAATTCCTCCTGATAAATCTTTGAAGGAACTGGACGTATTGATTGCTCAGTAAAGAAGAGAGAGGTTTTATGATTTTATCTTACATTCTTGGCTTCCCCTTCGGCAGAGCTATCTATCAGTTTCCTTTCGTCTCTTTTGTGGGTACATTCCTGGCTTCCACTGCACTTTTAACAAGCAAAGTTTAGGAACAAGAGCATGGCCTGGTCTGACTTTAACTACACAGGAGCCTTGAAATATTTCATTAATCTTTGTGTGGCCCTGATTGTCTTACCGAAGGAAGCTATGAGTGCTTTTTTGTCCCAAATATACATATTTTACCTATTTTGAATTAATATATATCTCGTTGCTGTCGCGTGGAAACCTCATATCTCCATATTTTGTCACTTTTAGTTTTTTTCATGAATCATTACTATTGGTCAACCTTTACATCTGTCTGTAGGTTTCGCAAATATTTAACCAATGAAAAATATTACAAAGAGCTTGTGACTAAACCTTGTAACTCTATTGGATCCTCAATCTGTCGGTAAAACCTCACAACTCCACCCTCCTCAATCTTGAATTAAGTGCCGCACACATCCATCCATCCATCCATCCATCCATCCATCATCATATTTGTTAAGGGGCAATCTTACATGTACAATTTATTATGACTTTGGTACATTGTCTTATAGAATATTTAAAATGAGAGATTTACTTTATCAATCACTTGATCAAACCTGAAAAGGTACCCCTTTTGTAGAATAACCCCTATAGTCTGTTAGACAGAGAAGAAAGAGGGAGTCTTGCACTCTAATGTGTCTGTCCTCAGTTTTATAAAGAGTGAAACCCCCAGTGTTACAAACCATTCGACTGCACCAACACTTTTCCTTCACCTGCTATTCCCCCTTTTCTGAGTCTGCTGCCTTCTCGGTTAACAGTGGACCCGCGGTAATGTCGAGCATCAGCAGAATCTCTTAAAGAGGGTGAAATGAAGACGAGAGGGTCTCTGTTGACTTCAGCAAGATCGGCCAATTAGAGTAGGCCCAGGTGCTGAGAGCAGTCATGTGTGTGCACCTGGCCAAATCTGGACACGACAGGGATCATAAGTTGCACTGACTTGGACTTTCATTTCTGTGTGGTTAATAGTATGATTTGGCATGAAATGACTATAGTATTTTCTCAGTTGAGCTGTTGAGATGGCTTATTTTATTATTCCATCGATTCTTGACTCCTGCATTATTTCATTTGAAATTGTCTTAAAAGTAGTCAGAGTAGTGCTGAATAAACATTTCATCTGAAATGTCAAATGAACAAATATAGATAAAATAAACTAGAACAAATCCTTAATAATACCCAAGTAAGCAAAGGACAAAATACTGACATTAAAATGGTCTACACAAAGTCACCCTCACCTTTGAGGACTTACTACATGCAGAATTTAGTGTGTGACTCATGTGGAGTGTTACGCAAACTCATAAGAGAATAACGTGTTGGTCCTTCACAGTCGCATGCTGCTTAACGAGCCATAAAAAAAGAGTTTTTCATCCCAAAAGAGATGCAGGTGAAAGCATTTTGTGATACAAATTTAGAGTCTGAGGCTGAAAGTCTAGAAGCCTTTTTGGTTTGAAAGAGATGTCATTAATTTCTCTCTGTAGGATCAGCTCAAGGTGAGCTCCAGCTGTTTTAGTAAAGTTATTATAATGTATAAAAAGATATATATAAACAAGCTATTTATTCAAAGCCATTTTAAAATAGTCAGGGCACAAATTCTATATTAATGCGGCAAGTTGCTTGGCAACCATCCCACGGTCAGCCTAATGAACATTATTTTCTTACATTTAATATAAAGGCTTTATAATATTACTGATTTCAGAACATGCACATTTTGCATTTTGTCAACTATGCATAGTAAGTGATGCCACTGCTTTTCTTATTACTCGCTGACTTTCCTGCTGTTCACTTGCTACATGTCAAGAAGCAGGTTCACTGCTGAATCCATGTTAAGCAACACTCAAACAACCTGCTGAACTTTGCCTGCTAGACCCTTCAATAATATTATTTTACTCTGTGCTGCCTTTGTGCAATTAAATTTGAATTCCAAAGGAATAATTTAACCAAAAATGAACATTCTATCATCATTTATTCACCCTCATGGTGTTCCAAAACCTATATGACTATTCGGCCGCCATGATTTTGCCAAGTAAGACATGGATCAACATCTATTGCTGATCCTGGAATAACATTCCTGTCAAAAAAATAAATAAAAATAAAACATAGTTCTAACCCTATACCACCCCTAAACCTAACCCTACCCATAATTTATCCCTAAAATTAGAGTAAAATGATGGTGTAGAAGCCACTAATTCCTGTTGTAAGCCTAAACTTAACATTAACTAAAAACTATCCCTCAAATGTGATTGGTTGATTGGAATTTTGTTTCAGGATCAACAAGGAGTTTGATCCAGGAACATGTTCTATTTGGTGGAATCTTGTTAACCATGATGGCTCCCATATTACTCTTAAAGATATTGTAAGCATATAGTGACCACAGGGTGTCAAGCTCCAAAATTTAACATAAAAGAGGTTAATAAAACTTGTGTGTTCATTCCAAGTCTAATAGATGATGTAGAGTCAATTTTAACATTCAGATACTGTAGATTAACATAATATTTTTTACTTTAGTTATTTACTTACTCAGTACCCAGATGTATTAAATGTATGGCATCTGGGATAGTCTTGTTTTAATGTTTGTGTAGCTAAATTTGGGAGATGTTTGTTTACTTGCTGTACTTTACAGTCGGAGGCCTGTACGTCTGCCGCTTAATATGGATTTCTCTCTCTCTCTCTCTCTCTCTCCCTCTCTCTCTTTTTAGGATTTAGATTCCTGTAAACCTACATGCTCCATTTGATCAGGTTCTGTCTATTCAACAGGAACAAGACACTTTATTTTAAATATGAGGCTTGTTTGTGGTAAAGTCCAGGAGGGTGAAAGATTAATTTAATCCTAAAACATACTTTATCATCAGAGGTTCACTCAATTACTGCTCACCAGCCTTTGTTTAATACAATCAACAGGACAAACACTATAAGTTGCTGACTAAATCTTAATGCAAATGTTGATTAGAGCTGCACAATTAATCGAAAACAATATGGCTGCTGTGATCAACTAATCAGGAAAAGTTAAGATTACACTATTCCATTTTGTCAAAATGTTCTATTTATAACTTTTTTTTTTTTTTTTTGCAGTGGTTGTTCATTATAACCAATCACAGGCTCGTCTGCTGTGCACATCAATGCAATGGCAAATCAGATCCGGTTAAATTAGTCAGTAATGGCAGATGTATGTTTTATTTTGATCTAGATAATGGTTCACAGTCCAGCATATTTAATTTATTTTAATAATAATACTTTTTTTTTTTTTTATTTATTATTTTTTAAAGTCGGCATGAAACAAAAGTTTCCATAGTTTTTTTCTTCCCTATTGTGATGAATATTCAAGTGAAATGGCTTCGGTGGATTTTTTTATTTATTTATTTTTTTTTTAATTCTTTGGGAATTGACTGGATTTTAGGAAGTTAAGCTTTGCTAACTAAAACGAGGGAATATTAATAAAAAAATAATAATAATGTGCACGGATAAATCATTTATAATAAGCACGGCAACATTCTGTAAAAAAAATATATATATATATAAGAATTGTCCATTTTTAATGGTGACTTTAAAGATTCTTGTTTTGTCACATTCATTTACAAATTACATAAATCACAGACAAATAACAAAATTTGACAAAAAATGTTGAATAGTTTAGATGTTACTGTCGGTCGTTTATTATGGACCTGTCAAAAACATATATTTATTCCTGTAAATGCTTGTTTTTGCATTGTGTACTGTATACACATAGACTAAGACAAAACATGCTGTATATCCATAAGTGCACATGTAAATGCACCCAGTGACAGTTCTGTGAGCATTCTAATATTGTTCCATCGCTCACTTTTGCTGTATAAATTATTCAAATTTTGATAACAGTTGTTATGCTGCTAAGAGGGTCACAGTGAAGATGACCATTTAGACACAGTGTTTATTTACAGATGTATAAAAAAGGGAATATATTAATTCCTGGTCATTTCTCAGGTTGTTTTGCATGTGTAGCCTACACAAAGTACATAGAATGCACTTGCCCGTCACATATTAAAGGGGTTCTATTATGCTTTTTTACATTTTCAACTTTCTTTAGAGAGTGATGTTGCTGTTTGAGCATGAGTTGGGTGAGTTGCGTCAGTAGTGTGTTGAAACTTGCAGTTATGGTAAGGGGTAAAAACAGAAATCTCCAAAACTGTTCATCAAAATTATGTTCTTGTATTTCAGTTTGTCAAAATTCTGGCTGACCTCCCAGAGTTAAGGCCAACATTAGAACATTTCCCTTTATTGTTTCCATGACGACACGTCATGATTGTCACGTGACACACCGTGGCCACACTGTATGACTGATGTATTGCTTTGCTCACCATGTCATCAACTATCTGATATTCCGATTCTCATATATGTGCAAATGAGTGTTTTGTCATTTAAAAACCTACATCATGATCTTGATCTTAATCTATAACGCGAGATGGGCGCCACCTTGTTTGTTTGCGCTTTAGTTCAGAGAGTCCTGTCAGTCGGATTTATAGGCTACAGCATGTGAATTCATCCATTTGTACCGAAATACATGTGGCCGGTGAACTGGGAGAAGAATAGAGTGAGCTTTATAGTTACTTACACAATGTGTATCTGATATGAATAAACGTCGGCAAATTATATTTGAATGGATTGTTATTGCTGCTTCCATAGACATCAGTGTATATTTCATTGGCTGTAGCTTGTCGCGACACGTGACACCACAGGATATCGAGTCGGCCGACAGCTCCAGATATTTAGCATGCTAGATATTTATCTGGTGTCAGCGAGGTGTCAGCGACGTTGTCAGCGAGCCTCTCTGATGCGTCGTTGAGTAGTTCACACATAAAGATTGGCGAACGCTGATCACCCGCTAATTTTCCCCCGATCACAACCCGACCTGTCGGCGAGCTCGTTAACTTGCAAATCGGGCTTAAATCGGGCTTAAAATCCTGCTGTGTGAACTTGGCATAAGAGACATGCCAGTGAAAAACAAGAAACAGTTGGTTTGTAAGGAGAGAAATCACATTTATTTTCTAAAATCAAAATAAAACTGAATCACCACAAAATTGCAATAAATAAAGGTCAACACAACAGCCTCTTAAACGTCTGCAAACACCTGCTAATGCACTCGCATTCACATAAAGTAAACTTGTTGACAAGTTTGGGTGAGTAAGGGCACAAGATATAGTGCCTTCAATACCCTGTAGATGGCGATATCACTCCTTTATAGCAGAAATAAAATGCTGCAGAAAAAGTTAGTAATTGCATTACTCATCACTCATCATGTATTGGAGTATACATACAGTACTTATTCAAAAATGTAGTTGAGTAGAGAGTAAAAGTTGCTAATATATTTGATAAAAACTACAAAGTAGCCAAAAAGATAAGTACAGTAACTAATTACATTTACTCAAATACTTGACACCACTAGAGTTTGACACTGAGAGCTAGTCTCTCTGCAAGCTGCTAGTGTGCGCATTCAGCCTCTCAACCCTGCTGTCTGGATCAGCTGTTTTTAAATGACTGTATGAGCCATGCACATCGATAGGAGCGATTATGGTGCGTCGGCCCCATGCATCAGCTCCGCTGCTCTCCCACCCTCCAGCCTTCCTGCAAATCAGCTTCTGGGATAATTCAATATGCTTCATACAACATTAGCTTTTACTCAGGCCCAGTCGTCTCATTCTTTTATGTCGCCTCTCTCCATCTCTATCTATCTACCTCTCTCTCCGTCTGTGTAATTCTATCTCTGTCCAGCTCTCTTGCTCTCCCAGGCTTGAGTTGTTTGTTAGTGCTGTGTTGGTGTATGTAATGGAGCTTAATTGGTGTCTGTAGAGAGAGGAAGAGACCAGCAGCTGCCCATATTGTTTCCTCGGAGGAGCTATGAATAGGCCTGTCATGGCTACAGCGCTACGGTACAGGATGCACTGACTGGATCTGGCTTTTATCGAGTGGGTGTATGTTTGGGAGTGAGTGTTACCGCAAGACATGAGATGGGCAACACCTCTAAGGCTCAAGGCTGGCAGATGATGTGATGCATTCTGCGTTTTGCATGTAAGTGAGAAATAAGGAAAGTTGGTGTAAATTTTATAAACTGTTTATCATGGCATACTGCTTTTGGTGTGGACCCGAATCTGTTTCACAGTGGTATTCATGTAGATTAATGTACCAAAATTAAGTATTACAATACAAATAAAGGGATAGTTCACCCAAAAATGAAAATTCTGTCATCATTTACTCACCCTCAAGTTGTTCCAAACCTGTATGAATTTCTTTCTTCCGCTGAACACAAAAGAAGATATTTTAAAGAATATCAGTGACCAAACAGTTGGTTTTTCCATACCATGGAAGTCAGTGGGGTCCATCAACTTTTTGGTTACCCATATTCTTCAAAATTTTTCTTTTGTGTTCAGCAGAAGAAAGAAATTCATACAGGTTTGGAACAACTTGAGGGTGAGTAAATGATGACAGAATTTTCATTTTTGGTTGAACTAACCCTTTAATTTTATTCCAGAACATTTCTATTCTATTCTATTCTATTCTATTCTATTCTATTATTTTATTTTATTTTATTTTATTATTTATTTATTTATTTATTTTACTTTAATTTTTATTAAATTATTTTTAAAATTGTAGTTAACAATAACAACACTAATCTAATTATTATTATTATTATTATTATTATTATTATTATTTGAAAACTAACAAAACGTTTTGTGATGTGATGTAATTTAGCCATACCTTAGCTTTTCCACATCCACCTATGAATTTGCAGTGTTTCCTTTCAGATGTTTTTATGCATATTTTGAATTTATGCATAAAAACAGCTGGATTGGAAACATGACTACTGTTACATTATGTTGAGAATTTATATTATGCTTATTTAATTTAATTTTCATATTGTTCATACTGTTGAAAAAATGTTTTATAAAATAAATTGACATTGTCAAAAAAAAATATTCTAAACAATTCAAGTTTGTACTGTCAGGTTACTTTTGAAACATTTGATGAAACTGAAAAACTTTAATATTTTTTGCAAAGATAAAGGACAAAATATGTTTGCAGTTACATATTAACAAGATCATATTCAGGTATATTTAATAAAAACAAGACTAACACAAAAAATCTAGCTTGTATTGTTGTGTTACTTTTGACCCACCTGTGTGTTACTTTCATCCCAACTGACCGGGTCGAAAGTAACAATGTGCAATTTATGTTCAAAGTGAAATTATACTGAAGCCGTTCTACATTTGTACAAAATACCACCTGGTATTGATAGACCACACTTGTGAGTTATTGACCACAGCAAAAATATATCGCTGTCTAAAACATTATCTTTTAAAATGACATGTCCCTGTTCTCCCCCTATATATTTATATATTATTTTGATATTATTGTATATTTTTTTTTATTTTTATTTATTTATTTATTTATTTATTTTAAAGCCACTTGGTTTGATATTTATTTTAAGTACTTTTTTTGGGCCACTCTATGTTTTGTCTGGCTTGTGTTAAATCACACAGCATTTATGCTTTCAGTGTGGACAGTCAAATTGCTAGTCGTAATTTGTTACACAGTGTAGAAGCAACTTCCCAAAAGACTTTTTAAACACCTAGCACTTGTCAAAGATACAAACAGAATACAAGGGCAAATCACCCCGTCTCTCTCCGCCTCCCTCTCCTGTACAGACAAGGTTGTATTTTATTGCCTACCTGAATGGCGGCTATGTAATCTCCTCACGCTTTGAGTGTCGCCCAGTCCTTCACCCTTCAACACCCAGTAAATTCCTTCTCTACTGATATGGTATGACTTTGGGACCTTTCCAATATCCTGTTTATACAAAGTTTACATCCACTTTTTCTGATTCATAAATAATGAATGTCAAAATCATCCATGTGACACAGAGCAATGTTAAGTGTTCATAAGTGGTTAAATATTTGCAAAAAATCTCTTGGTTGCACTGGTGACATTGATTCATTTATGAGACTCAAGCTGTCGGTGGCTTGGTGTGATACATCAAAACATGGATGGACACTGATGGTATTTAAAAGGTTTCCCTGCTAGATGCTCTTTTAAATGTCTGCCACAAATAGACAGAGAAGACATGGATGCCATATTGCTGTCTCATGGAGAGACAAAGGTCAAATACTCTGTACATAGACACTGTGAGGGACATCTCTTGAGGGAGAAGCGACATGAGAACCTTTTGCTCTTTACGATGTGTGATTAGAATTTTTTTTTTTGATATTTGCACACTAAACCAATGATCTTCATGAAAGTGCCACTAGAAACAGAACACAAACCTGCAATAAAAAATCTTAAAGGGATAGTTCACCCAGGAACAAAAATTGTCATCATTTAACATTGTCACAAAAAAAAAAAAAAAAAAAAAAAAAAAAACATTTAAATGAAAGATGATTTAATTATATAGGCCAATGAGGTCCAGTGTTGTTTGGAACCCAATGTTCTTCAAAATATTTTCTTTTGTGTTCTTCAGAGAGAAAAAAAGCATACCGATTTGGAATGAGGGTGAGTAAATGATGACAGAACTTTCATTCTTTCGTTTTGGGGTGATCTGTCCCTTTAATCTGAGCGTTCACTGTGACATTCCTCATAGGAAAGATATTGCAGGTCACTAGTCAGATCTCCTCAGATCTTCAACCCAAACACTCTTGATACCCAGTGAGGCTCTCTTCACTTCTGCCAGCCCGAAACAGTTAAAAAATAGGGGGGAAACATGCCTGATCCTGATTTGTTGGGCCGTGATGTGAAAACACCATGACGATATTGTCAGAAATCCCAGTAAACCAAGCTATATGGAGTGTTGTGGAGAACGGGGGGGATAAGAGTTGTTTTGTGGAAGCTTGGAGCCAATTATGAGCCAAAGACTGTGACTCCCCTGAGAGTACTCCAGGCTTGACAAGGAAAGAACAACAATTATTCCCTGTCTCACTGTTCATAGCGGCTGTTTAGAGGCAGACTGCTGCTGCTTGGACTAGCCTTTCAGAGCTGAAATCTTTGAAATATGCTTAGCCATGTTTATGTCATGTCGCTTTTCCAAGGCCTTACATTAACATTTGTGCATTTACTTTATTTATCCAGAGCAACTTATAGTACAATGTGAGGATCGGATGCATGACTACTGCACTTTACCAGTTGAGCTTCAGGAACATATTCCTCTTGAAACAAATCCTAAGTGACCTTGTTCTGTCTGATAAAATAAGTTAAACACAAATTTACAGAGAGGTTGTTACTACTTAATGCAAAGCATATTTGAAACCTTCATAACATGGATGATTTGGCAGAGTATTGCAACAGCTCAGTGCACTCAGCGAGAGAGAGAGGTCGTTTTATGGCTGCTTGCAGTTGACATTGTATCAAATCTTTTGACATAAAGACCTGTTCGAACCAGCAAAATGGAAAATACTTATTCACATGCTTTAATGAGAAATACAACCTACTGAGTGCTACATTTTTGTTGGCCATCCCAGAAGTTAGCATCACCCTAGTTCCCTTGACACAAAGCCAACAGGATTTTCCGTTTGATTTTTGGATAACTGCTGAAAATAAGCTCTGTGACCATCAAAGGTTTATGTTTTTTACACGTTTTATTCATTATAATGATCTTCACAAATGAACACAACTTCTATGAATTTTATGGCCTAAATACAATCAGCCAGATATAAAAAGTTAGGCTATAAAGACACTTCTGTCGCATGACTTCAATGTCACCAACGCTAAGCTTACAACAACTCTTGTTGGGAGTTGCAAACTTTGATTTTATATTTTAGATGTAATGTTCATCTCACTTGCATACAAAAGTTGGCTAGAACAATGCTGTAAATTTTTTAAAATGCAGTATTTAGACTAATTGAAACTGGTAACTCATATTTTTGACCTGTTCATTAAAAGAACCAGCTCATAAGAGTAATCCGTTTCATGAATCAGGAAACAATGGTCACACTGCTTTTGATTCAGTAGAAAAAAAAAAAAAAAAAAAACTGGCTCGTAAGTGTCATTTGTTTGTGAATCAGACTACACTGGTCAATTTGTATGTTTGTTGTTGTGTGCACACTGTAAAAAAAATATTGTGATTTTAACGGTAAAAGACTACGGTGAAAAACAGTTAATTGGTTTACAGAAAGTTTCCGTACTATATACGGTGAATAACTGTAATAGATCTAACCGTACATTTAATGTAATTTTACAGTAAAATACCATTAAATTTTCAGTTTTTGGAAGTGAAAAATAACAAGTCACTGTGTAATTTACAGTGAAAAACCATAAATTGGCATTCCCACAATTCACATTTGATGTATTTTCCTTGAAATAACCGAAATAACTTCAATAGGTTGGTAAATTAACATTATATCAGTTAATGAAATACTTTTTTTTTTTTTTTTTTTTACTGTAAATTTAAGTTAAATCTGTAAAACCTACCGTATTTTAGGTTGCTACCGTATTTTTTGTAAAACCTACCGTATTTTATTTTGTAAAACCTACCGTAAAACCTATTTATTTATTTTGTAAAACCTACCGTATTTTAGGTTGCTACCGTATTTTTTACGGTAAATTTCTGGCTACCACAGCTGCCGGGTTTTTTACTGTAAATTTAATGTAATTTTTTTTTTACTGTGTGTAAATAAACAGTTATGAACGGTAATTATTACAATATTAACCTTTAAATTATACGGTTTTGAACTGTAAAATAGACAGTAAACTAAGTGCTGTCCTGTAAAACCTAAAATGTTGCTACGATATTTTTAACGGTAAAGTTCTGGCAACCACAACTGACTTTTTTTATCGTAAATTTTATGGGATTTTTTTTTTTTTTTTTTACAGTGCACAAGGACAATTTGAAAAAGAAACACATTTCTTAATCAGAAACTATTTATTTTTACCTGTATCTTTTGGAGGGCGGGGTTTTGGAGTGCGGGAGTGTGGCTGAATGGATGGGAGCTGGTCTAATTCAGTGGCGGAAGACTTTAAGACTTAAATAGGTGGAATCTGATAATAATTTACTACACCGAATATTACAGAAATACTGGAAACTCAATCTTGGATGGTATCGAGACTTCATATCACCCGAGGAAGTTGCTGAGAGGGCACAGGGCTCTCTGTGTCTTTTCTGGGCATTATTATCTTTGATAACCCCATAAAAGCTTTTATGAAGCCTGTAAACAAGTCACACATAAACCTGCGCTCAGCGCCTCAAGAATCAGCTATCAGATCGGGTTGTGGACGATCTGCCAAGTTCATTTCACCAAAGGACAGATAGCGAGTATACCCCAGCATTGGCCCTGAATGTCTGGAGGCCTCTGGGGGGGAAAAAGCAATATATTATGTATATAAATCTAGATTTGTTTTTTCTTCAACCAGAGTGTCACATCAGATTTGTCAGCCACAACCTCGCATCTGATCTGGCATTGTCTCCTGATCTCCCAACGCTATTGCTGTCTGTTCAATGAAGCTTGTTTTGTTTTCCTTCATTTCGTCTGTCACCCCTTTTCTGCCCTTAGTGTTGTTGTGCTGTTGATGAGGTGTTTTAGAGTAGGCTTTGCTGAATGAGGTGGAGATGTTGTTTTCCTCCTACAGCCCCCTTATCTCCCCCTTCCTGCTCACAGTGTACCATTGTTACCACAACATTACTTATGAATATTTATTACACGGCTCTCTGGAATACTCGATTCTGATTGGTCAGGCTCTGCTGTAAAATATTCTTTGTAAAATGTCTGCTAAACTTCTGCACTGTGATTTTTCGTGTCTCCCATGGAAATAACTTTAACTAAATCAGTATTTTATGTACTCATGTAATACATGGGATAATGTAAATACAAGGCCACCCTGTCAATGTATAGTATAGAAACCTGTTTTATATGCCTTTTTTTTTTTTGTTGTTGTTGTTTTTTTTTGCTTTTGCCTTTGATTTTTACTAAATCTACAGTAAAACAATGACAGCTGTCCGTAAAACAACTTTACCAAAAAGAATACAGTATCAACATTTTAGGTTTTATGAACTGAACTTAAATTTACAGTAAAAAAACCCCTGTATATTTCATTAATGTTCATATACCAAACTACTGAAGTACTAAAAATTATTACAACTGCAAAAACAAACAAACAAACAAACAAACAAAAAACAGGTGGTAATAAGAAAGCCACATGTAGAATCAAAGCACAAAATACATTACACACTAATATACATAACTGATAGTGAAGTGTCACACAGTGAGTTCTGGGAATATCAATTTACATTATTTTTCTCTGTAAATTATAAGATGGCTTGTTCTTTTTCACTTCCAAAAACTATAAATTTAACATTATTGATGTCCTTTTAGATTTATCACAGTTTTTCACCATACATAGTAAAGGGAACTAATTAACCAATTAACTTTTTTTTTTTTTTTTTTTTTTTTTAACCATTGCATTTTTACAGTCTTTTACTATTAAAATTATGATCATTTGAAAAAGGCCATTGTGAGATGGTTTAAAATAAAAAAAAAGAAGTCATATTGCGAGTTGCATTTTGCAGCTATAAAGTTGCAATTTACAAGAAATAAAGTCACATTGTGAGATATAAAGTTGCAATTATGAGAAATAAAGTTGCAATTGTGAGATATAACGTCACAATTATCTTTTTATTTGTTGTACTCTGAGGCAGAAATTGGCTTCCAGAGACTGTACATTATCCCCAACATATTATATAAGTTATCTGATGCCCGGGTAAGGAAAATGAAAGTAAAAAATGCTTGAAAAAGTAATGAATTGGGTTTAGCCAAGGCCTCTGCACTCCAGGTGAAAAATCCTTCAGCAAAATGATAAGATGAAGGACTGTGATATCTGGCTGTGAGAACGAGGAAGACAGTAAGAGAGTGTCCGGAACATTGCAACGCCACATTGTGCTGTGATACAGGGAGAAAACCAATGCCATCAACTTGTGAAAAGCTGGAAACACTTATCTAACATCACTATAGGATAAAAATTCCTAATTTTCCTTTACTGTTTTTAGGCCAAATGGCAGCAAAGAAAAGGAAATATCTCCATATTCAGACTCTCCTCTCTGGAGGTAATTGGCAGTGACTGGCTTCACTCATATGCAGAAGGGAAGCTGCCTGTTGGGGCAGGGCCATAATGACCGCCCCGGCTCTCATGATTTGTAGTGTTAGGTAATGGCCTGTGAGGAATCACAGTTCCCCGTAACAGTGTTGAGACTTCATTAGAGGATGTAATCCTCTGCCTTTAACCCTTCCTGACCTTTACAGCATCACCTGACTGAATCCACATACCACTGAGACTGATGTTTCACAAGATGAATATCCAGCCATTTTTAGCATCATTACACATCCACTGATTCTTACAGAAATATTTAAAGCTGTAAACCTTAAATGAGAACAATTAACAGAGACTGTTTGATAATGAGGGAGCATCCAAAGGTCTACTTCACTGAGACCTGGTGTTATAAAGTGAAAATGTAGCACTTTTACACAAAAATACACACAGACACACACACACACACACACACACACACACACACACACACAGAGAGAAAAGTGACCCTTGCAAAACGCCACATCAGTGCTACTAAAAGGTTTTGTGGGTGGTTGCAGAGACATTTTAAAGTGCTATATAAATCATTCATTCATTCTAAGAAGGAAAATTTGAGAAAACGTAAATATGGCATCTATAGAAATGGACTTTCAGTTAAAAGAGCCAATTGCCTTTTTGTATAGAAATACATGTACATTAGCTAGCTAGACCTACACGAAGAATACAGATCTTTGTTAAAAAAAAAAGTATCATTCATGTTACCATTCATCACGTCCTTTCAAGTAAATAGGAGCTGTACTTGTATGCCTAATGCACATAGAAGATACCCAAATTGTTGAAGTGTGAACTGATTTTACTTAAAGGGACTTTGTTGGTTTTGGTTTTTAGAACATTGCTATGTGGTCGCTAGGGTGTTTTGGTGGTTACCAGGTCGTTAGGTGATCGCTCATGTCCCTCCTTCAGTGTAAAAGTATGTCCCATTTTGCAAATGTCTGCATTATTTATGCAATATAATTAGTTCAAGCTGTGAAGTGTGTTTGTAGTGCCTTACAAGTACACAGAGTTAAAAAAAAAAAAAAAAAGTTTTTGGATGTTTTGGATGCAGTTTTGGATGCACTGTACATCTTTCGTAGTGTAGCAGTGAGGACTAAACAGGCTAAAGCTAGCAAGTGTCAATTGTGCTTATTTCACTCAGCTGGAAATACAGTTTTCATGTAAAAGAAAAAGTGTTCTTTTGAGATGATTCCCTGCCCATCGGAAATTCATACACAAGCCCTGGTACATATATAAGTGCACAGTGCATAGTACATTATTTGCTCCTCAACTTAATGGGTTAGTTTTTCTCACAAAATTAAATTTCTGTCATTATTTACTCAACTTCATGGTGTTCCAAACCTTCGCTCATCATTTTTGTCCATCTATTGAAAGTCAGTACCATGCAACCAATACTTTGACACATCAAAAAGTATAAAAGACAATGTAAATGTAATCCATATGAATCTACCAGTTTAATCCAAATCTTCTGAAGAGACACAATCACTTTATAATGATAAACGTTGATCAACGCACATATATAGAGCTTATCAAATTTGTTAAATACAGAAGTTCAACTTAGAACCAATTAGACTTATATATGATTACAAAATTTTCATTTTTGTGTGAATCTTTTTGAGTCTACGATTTTTTTCATCTGCCAGATGAAAAGCTATAGCACGGCTCCTCAACAAGGTATCATTTGTGCCAATAAAAAAAACTAAGAAACTAGTTTTACTAAAGTTTTACTCTTAATAGCTGGCCTCCATTACACTCACCCCCCTAAACCTCACTCCCATCTGGGTCACCAATGTAACCTCTCTGGTTTTACTCACTCTGCTCCAAACGGGATTCGAACCGGTGATTCCGACATGGGAGGTGAGCATGCTAACCAGGACGCTAAAGGCTGCAGCATCTAGTGTCAGTCACCAGTGCGTGTCTTGAGGTCAGGGGAGTGAGGTTTACCTGCATAGCTCTTTACTAGCTGGCCTCCGTTACACTCACCCCCCTGAACCTCACTTCCACCCGGGTCACGGCACCAATTTAACCCCTCCTGTTCTACCAACACTGCTCCAGGCGGGATTCGAACCGGCGTTTCTAGCATGGTAGGTGGGCGTGCTAACAAGTACGCTAAATACAGCAACTTCTAGCATCAGTAGTTAGTGCGTCTCTTGAGGCCAGGGGAGTGAGATTTACTCACACAGCTCTTACTAGCTGGCCTCTGTTACATTAACAAGTCAGTAATGAATGCAAGTTGCTTCATTTGCACAAATTAATTAATTTGCAAAATCATTTTCCAGGTTATTGTACGTACTACGCATAATGTTAGAATGCAATGTCAACATTGCTGTTTCAACATTTTTTTCCTGAATTGTTTGCATGTACAGTACACAGGTATTTGATTTCAATCTGTATGGGCTTCTGAAACCGTTTCTATGGCAACCCACCTCCCCTTTGGTTCTTTAGCATTTGGATTGTTTGTCTTCGGATGAGAGAAGTTGTCAAAGTGACATTGAGGTTCATTAATCTTTCCTACGGTTGACACAGACAAACACACACACACATTCTCCTTTTGATTCCTCCCCTTGCACTTTGCCATAATGGGGTTGCAGGTATTATTGCGCTGTCTAAAGATTTCATGAAGGCATGAGCAATAAGCTGCAGTGGGGTTTTCCCAAAAGAAAACCCTACCACACAAACACACTGATGCATTTTAGGAAACCTTAACATTCTATGGTACTGCAAAAAGGCCTTCCTGATGTCTTGGATAGGATTTTGAAATAATCAATAATCAATAAAGTCAGTTCAATGAGACAATGAGACTACTAACCACTTGTTTTCCGGAAGAAAGAAAGAAAGAAAGAAAGAAAGAAAGAAAGAAAGAAAGAAAGAAAGAAAGAAAAAATGGTTTATGGAGAGAGTGATGTTGACTCTGGAGCCTGTATTTCTGACAAATCCATCAAATCCACTGGCGTCAGTATCTGTGGTTGCCAGTTACTAAGTATGAAATAATTCATATTTAACAAGCAATTGACAATCAAGCTCTTAAGACAGACATTTTGTCCCCACATCACAATCAATGCAAACATATCACAATGATAACAAAAGGTCAAATATTGATCAATGTTTTTAGTGTGCCCTTGGCCATTAGCACTAACACTGTACGCCGTACACCAGCAATTGAGCATATTTAATGTTCAATGTGTGCGTCACACATCAAAATTGATCATAAAGCAGTGCGTCAGAGGAGTAAATGAGTTAAAATTGTGTTTCAACACATTGAACACTTTGGCCTGGTTTCACAGACAGTGCTTAGTTTAATTAGGACATTTATAAACATGCCTTAGGGAAAAAAAAAAAATGTTACTGGTGTGCATCTTGAGACAAAACAATGGTATTTAATTAATTTTCATGTTTGTGGCACTACTATTTCTCCATACCATATACTGCTCACTTATCCCTCCCCATAATCGGACACTTTCAATTGCAGAATATATTAATCATGGAATACAAATTTGTGCCCTTTCCTCGCTAACTTCTCTCTGTCTTATTTACTCGGATATACGTCATTGCTTACGTAGCACTAGTGTCAACTACTGGCGGAACCCTTGCAATGTGTTTAAATGGAACTTCCTATAAGCCATTCACAATGGAGCTGATTAATTATTTACAGTTTTTTTTTTTTTTCTTTATGAATTTGTTTTATGCACCATATCTATAGGCCTGTATGTGCTGTATGGGCTGTTGGAGAAAATATAAATAATTACACAAACGATAATGATGACAATTCAGTAAAGGTAGCTACAAGTATTATGTGATTAAATGAGTCATCGCTATCTGCTGTAACATCACAATCATGTTGCATTGTGGTCTATGGATCTGCCTGAAGTGTACATATTGAGTAGACTCACTCCCTCTGTCAAAATCAAGAGGTCAAGGGTCTGTCCAAATAAACTTCCCTCACCCCCTTGAAGAAGTTGAACGCACTTTAAAATGGTGGCGGAGATTCCTCCGAGGGGATGTGCTTAGGGAAGTTTTCAAGTGTATGACTAAAAGTGGAGTTAAACACAGCCATTGACACAAGGGCTCAATTAAACCTCAATTAAACAAAACAGTCATCTTTGCAAGATTGATACAGCGTAGACTGATTTGCAGTAACATCAAATCTTTGGAAGATGTTTTAAAAAAAAAAAAAAAAAAAAAGTGAAAGTGACATGACATGTAGACAAATATGGTGTCCCATACTCTGAATTTGTGCTCTGCATTTCACCCATCTAAGTGCACATACACAGCAGTGAGTATTAAACACACACACCGTGAACACACACCAGTGGGCAGCCATTTTGCTGTGGCACCCAGGGGAGTGATTGGGGGTTAGGTGCCTTGCTTAAAGGCCCACTGAAGTGCCTTGGAACGCACAGCTTTATTCATTGTGTTGACGTAATTTCCAATGAAACAGGAAGACAGGACGGGTTATTTCTAGAAGCCCTTCCCCTTTTTTCAAAATAGCCAATAGCATTTCACCTAGATCACAGCTCGGCTAGAGCCATTGAGCTCGTAAAACCCAATTTTCCTAATAATTTCTAACCGTTTCTCCTCCATATTGCTTTAAAATATGACATTGTTTGTAGAATACAAATATGTCCTAACGTTTTGTGGTCTGTGCTGACTCGCACGTATGATACGCTCTGTGCTCTCGTGTCTCTGGACCGGAGCAGACTGTGCCCACGCTGCGGCATTCGCGTCAATGGAAAGCATATTTACACTGTCTGAATTATTCCCTATCCTGCCATTCACCATATACACACTAGTAAATGTGTGAACAAATGACCGATTTCAGCTGCAGCTTCAGCGTCTGTTTATAGTGTAGGAGGGGGCGGGACTTCAGATTCTAGAGAGTGGACAGAAGATTTGATGAGAAGCTGAAGTCTGCAGTAATGTCATGAAAATCCGTGATCCATTTTAGCGGAAGTGAGACTGTAAGTTTTGAATGCTTATATTTCCTAAATGAGAACTTTGTCATTGTTTTGGAACACACCAGCTTATTCATAACCTTAAGTCTAACATATTAATACTAAAAGCTAAAAAACTTTAATTTCATGGGGACTTTAAGGGCACCTCAGTTGTGGGTAATGAGAGTGGAAGAGAGCGCCGTTCATTCACTCCCCGCCACTTACATTTCCTGCCGGTACTGAGACTCGAACCTGCGACCTTCGGGTTACAAGTCCGACTCTCTAACCGTTAGAGAGAGGGGGGCTGTGGTTGATCACTTTATATGTCAGTTCATCTTCTTTTCTTGTGTGAGTGGGACAGCGATATATAAATAAATGAGGTAAGCTATTTAGAAGAGAATAAATCATGATAAATGTCATATATCATTGTGCACTCTGTATGTAGCATGTGCATTGCACGACTGTGTTCTTTTCTACACAGATTGTTACATCCAGACAGAAAATTATATAATCCTAGACACTATGCCAACTGCTGATTCCATAGGCTGTGTTTTGCCCCACAGCTCAAGCTTGTGTGCTCATGTTGTGTCTAGTCTGTAGGTCTGTTTGCTCTTCACATGTTGCCAAATAGTCAGCTAGGCATTAGGAACACAGCCTGGTGGTCGTTCCAAGTCATAGTGGACCAGATGTGTGCAAAGCATGACAACCAGACCAGCTTCACACTGCAGTGATGTCACAGCATGAGATGTCACTACAAAGCCAACAATTGGTCAGATCGACAGGGGAGCAAGTTCCTGGGGAGTTAGATTGGTTAGAGATTCATGATGGTGGACCGCTGTGACCCCATAGAGACTCCTACTCAATCCACGCTCATTAAATCAAGGGCTTGACTTGAATCAGAGTATTTACTCAGTCTTGCAGTATCAGAGACACATATACCAGGGATTACTCAAGAGTGTTTGGATATATGAGTAATTTTCTGCTTTTTTGGGCTGTATTGTTTCTTGTTTTTGCCTTTTGCAGCCTCCTTTCGTCTCAGTAGTATTTATACCGCATTCTTTCCTTGAAACTCTGACATTTTTAATGTTTTAAATCTGGGTGTGTGCAAGTTTAGAAACCAAGGACTGTGAAAACCTTGAAGCACTCAGCGGATACAACCTACTCATCTCCACCCCACACTCTCAGAAAAAAGGTACAAAAGCTGTCACTGGGACGGTACCCTTTAAAGGAACACTCCACTTTTTTTGAAAATAGGCTCATTTTCCAACTCCCCTAGAGTTAAACAGTTGAGTTTTACCATTTTCGAATCCATTCAGCCGATCTCCGGGTCTGGCGGTACCACTTTTAGCATAGCTTAGCATAGTTCATTGAATCTGATTAGACCGTTAGCATCTCGCTCAAAAATGACCAAAGAGTTTCGATATTTTTCCTATTTAAAACTTGACTCTTCTGTAGTTACATTGTGTACTAAGACCAACGGAAAATGAAAAGTTGCGATTTTTCTAGGCCGATATGGCTAGGAACTATACTCTCATTCAGGCGTAATAATCAAGGAACTTTGCTGCCGTACAATGGGTGCAGCAGGCGCAATGATATTACGCAGCGCCTGTGACTCCCTGCTTGCACAGGGAGCGTGCCTTGCAACCATGGAGACATTTGTGAGAGACGCTGCGTAATATCATTGCGCCTGTTGCTCCCATGGTACGGCAGCAAAGTTCCTTGATTATTACGCTGGAATGAGAGTATAGTTCCTAGCCATACTGGCCTAGAAAATCGCAGCTTTTCATTTTCCGTCGGTCTTAGTACACAATGTAACTACAGAAGAGTCAAGTTTTAAATAGGAAAAATATCGAAACTCTTTGGTCATTTTTGAGAGAGATGCTAACGGTCTAATCAGATTCAATGAAATATGCTAAGCTATGCTAAAAGTGGTACCGCCAGACCCAGAGATCGGCTGAATGGATTCGAAAACGGTAAAACTCAACTGTTTAACTCTAGAGGAGTTGGAAAATAAGCCTATTTTCAAAAAAAGTGGAGTGTTCCTTTAAGGTACATATTGGTACCAAAAGCGTACATATTAGTACCTAAATGGTACATATTAGAAACTTTTGAAAGGGTACCTTTCAAAGTACCCTTTCAAAAGACTGCATCCATATGCGCACTGTTTGTGTGGATGCAGTCAGTTTTGACCGCAAAAGATGAGGTAGGTTTGATTGGATGTTATGTATTTACGGCATTTTGCCTGCTGGAAATACATGCTCGGTTTTAATGTTATTTTAAGGTAGGGTAGAATGATATGAACGCCAAAACTCAGCATTTTGTTTGCGTACCCCCTCTGTCACCTCACGTACCCCCAGGGGTACGCATACCCCAGTTTGGGAGCCACTGGTTTAAACAATGCTCCTCTGCCCCTATGATTGGCTCCTTATTGCTGGATGAGAATGAAGAGCTGCACAGATGTAATGCTCATGTGGATCTTATGGGTCATTTCTTTTATGCAGTACTTTTTGAACTCTGTGACTTTTATAAAAAATGCTTGTGCTCTATTTCTACAAAAAAAGGTATACAAGACTTTCAGAAATATGGTAAATCTGGTCAAGATCAGATACTTAAAATATATTAATTATAACAATTATTTACACAGTGACAAGATGTCACTTCCTAGTGGATAATGTCATCAAGAATATGACTTTTACTAGAGGTAAATTGAATTTATGGATATATATTAAATGGAGATATGTATGAATTAATATTATTTTTCTTTTCCTTTTTTCTTTCCCATGTTAGGAGTCAGTGTACAGTGTTTTTCTCACACAAAACTATCATACATCTTCCATACACCTGGATAGTGTACAAGTCATATGGACTACTTTTATGATAATTTTGTGGGATTTTCGTGTCTTTTTGAAAGCCTTATTCCCCAGTCTTTGGAATTATACATTCAAATCCTTTAAAATCCCTTTTTTTCTCTCTCTCTCTCTATGAAAGAAAGTCTTTTGGTTTGGAACGACTTGGTATGACTAAATTATGACAAAATTTTTATTTTTGAATGAACTATTTTTTTAGTTTTCAATAAGCATGATTGGTTACTATTCTGAGTTGCTCTGCTTGAAGGCAAAGCTTGGTGCACTTTCTCTCTCTCTCTTACACACACACACACACACACACACACACAAGTTTGTTTTGCTATCAAAGTGGGGACATTCCATAGGCGTGATGGTTTTTATACTGTACAAACTGTACATTATATACCCCTACACTACCCCTACCCCTAAACTTACCCATCACAGAAAACATTCTGTAGTTTTACATTGTTAATAAAACATTGTTTAGTATGTTTCAAAGCTATTGTAAATATGGGGACTCATGAAATGTCCTCATATTTTATGTTTACATTGTAATACCAGTGTAATACCCATGTCATTGTACAAATTTGTGTCCTCATAAATCACAAAAATGCGCACTCACTCACACACACACACACACACACACACACACACACACACACACACACACACACACACACAATGCCATCTCTGTCATAATCTCTCTGACTGAATGCCACAATGCTGAATGCCATCTCTGTCATAATCACTTTCGTTTGGTCAGATACACACACATATGGTTGTCACCAGTGGTACAGTTGTTCCTTGACATGTTTTGCCCATGTTACAGATAAGGACGTCTGCTCAGCGATGTCTATCTTCATCTCTGTATCTATGTCTCTTTCTATCTGTTCTATCATGTACGCTGATCTGGTGTCCATAAGACAGGCTGTACATGCTGCCCACATTTCGCTAGGACTGCGCAGCCTCAACAGCCTTGAGACATCTCTATTGCCAGTGTATCTGCAATGTTGCATAACTTCACTCACATCTCCAGGGCAATTAAGGTTGCTTCCACACATGGGCCTATTTGGGAAATTCCTTAAGTGCCTCTTTGGGAGTATAGGAGTGTAAAAAATGAAGTTGAATCATTATATGGAAAATGAAATGTTTGCATTTTTTTTTCTTCTCGTGGGGAATGTCTAGCAGATTTTGTAGTTGTGAGGCGGTGTGTAGGAGGAAGAGACACTGAAAGTTGGGGAGGGAGAGATGACGAAAGAAACTAAAGTGGAAAATCTCGCCTGCACAGTAATTACTACTCCGATTATTTTACGTTATGCACATTGTGGCGCTATGTTTTGGCGACTTGTTTAATTATCACTGACAGTTAGCTGGCTGATTCATCTCTCACTCTATCTGTCTTTATACAGTCACTCTTTTTCTCTCAATCTCACTATTTGTCCTCCCTCTAGCAAGAAAGAAAGAGCGAGTATATTCTTCCTGTCTGTGCATCTGTCTGTTTCACTTGCTAACACAATTGCATAATTACCACTTTCACAGGCATCTCGTTTGGCTCTGTGATGAGTCACGGCAACTACTCACGATTCATACCATTTAGTTCATACTGCACATCTTTCAACTCTGTATTTCTGTAAAAAATATGCAGTTTAATAGTTTTGAACACGGCTGAATTATGAACTGTTAAAGACAACAACACAACAGGAAGATAATCTTGAAATCTTTAAGATTTTTAGCAGGGCTGCCAATTTTCCATGTTAATTTATTCCGATTAATTATAACATAAACGTTTAAAAAAATAATGCAATTAATCATGATATTAAACCACATTTGCAGAGAACAAGCAGCACAGAATGAATAAGGGGCCATTTATTACCTGCCTGAACAACACTAGTTTTAGTGTGGTTTGAAGTATACCATTTTTTGTCAGATTTTATTGCTTATCTGAAATATTTTGACAAACTGAAATACTGACGAACAGTTTTGGAGATTTCTGTTTTTACCCTGTCAAGTAGTCAGGAGCTCCACTTGCGTGAAATGCTAATAAATTATGAAATGACAGTGAAAAAAAGGACAAGTTGTTGAATTGTCACATATTTTTTTGCAGCTCCCATGATAACTAGGTAGACAGCTTTTTTTCTATTTTTTTAAAAAAAGGTTTTTGCTTTTATTAAAGGGGTGGTTGATTATGATTTCACTTTTTTAATGTCAGTTAGGGTGTAATGTTGCTGTTTAAGCATAAACAACATCTGCAAAGATACTCAAAGTTCAATGTCAACAGAGATATTTCCTTTTAAAGAAATCTCTATTTAAGGACTACAACAAATGGCTGGTAGAGACTACAACGAGCTTCTTCCTGGGTTGGTGAAATCACAAACCCCAAAAATTTACATAAACCCTGCTCCCGAGAACACGCAACAAAGGGGGTGAGGCCATGTTGGGCTGCTTTAGAGAGGAGGAAGAGTTGTTTTAGTAGGGTGTTGTTACCATGCCGTCATTTTACGCCAAACTGCTTCACAAATGAGGGTCAATTCAATGCTGGATTTGCACAAAAGATTAACATGACGGCACATGCTAGTCGATGAGTTGAATCAACTCCACAGCAACTACATAAATTTATCCACTAACCATTCAGAAATGTCCAGTTTCATTCTAAAAGTTGTAACTTCTTCCTGAGTCTCTCCATCAGTGTCCGACTTGGGTTTGAACAATGTAAGGCTGAACACCGTTACTGACAATCGTCATTTTGGCTGCGTGAGATTCTCCAGCTTTGTTGTTGTTGAGCAACCAAAACACGAACTGTTAAAGCTCCACCCTCTTTTGGAAAGCAGGCCGGGAGCAGCAGCTCATTTGCACTTAAAGGGACACACAAAAATGGTGTGTTTTTGCTCACACCCAAATAGGGGCAAATTTGACAAGCTATAATAAATGATCTATGGGGTATTTTGCGCTGAAACTTCACATACACATTCTGGGGACACCAGAGACTTATATTACATCTTGTAAAAGGGGAATTATCTAAAAGGGACCTCCCTTTAAATTTGATATTCATAGGAGAGACATGAAATGGATTTGAACTTAGGTTGCCTGAACGTAAGCGGTAATGTTAATATATGTTGGAACACATGCAACTACCAGTGTTGGGGAAAGTTATTTTTAAAAGTAATGCATTGCAATATTGCTTTACTCTCTAAAAAAAAGTAACTAATTCTGTTACTTAGTTACTTTTATGGAAGGTATTGTGTTACATTACTTTTTTTTTCTCACCTGGTCTGGGCTAGCTTCTATGTTTTTTAATAACAAAAAAAAGGAGAAAAAAAGTTATATTTTGGGCAAATGTAAAGGCCACACCAAAATTGAAAAGAATAATTTTAGGCTGAAGAAAGTGCAAATTCACACCTATACAGTAGATGGCGCAGCTCAAACAAACCTTTCAGCTGTGCTGTGATTATGGATTGCCGAAGAAAGAAATATTTATCTAATTGTGCTTTCACACCTGTAGTTTTGTTAGAAACATTGTACGGTTCACATGAAAAGCTGGTAATGTGAAAGCTGTCATTTGGACCTGGGAGTCGAGTTTGGTTTGGTTGCACTGGAACTGTGGCTCGATTCACGTGAATGTGAAAGCATTGTGAAGAGTTGGGTGCACACTTGTTCAGGAAGTAAAGTAAGCTGCACATGCATTTTTGCCAATGACAACGTCATCAGTTCAACAAAACACAAGTAGGGGATGACAGTTTGATGATTTACCTTGGATATGAGCGCGAGTGAGCATGCAGTGTAATTGTGCAGAGTGAGTGCAATCAGATCGGAAAACGAATGGCTCACATTCAGTTTTCTCCTCAAAAGAGTCAGTTTGCAAGTCTTCATGCGATTCACATACAGTAAACACAAGTGTTGTTCACTTTGCTGCGCATAATAGCAGCAAATTTATTATAACATAAAGCAATATATTCACCCACATTCTGTTTTGTATCATGCGCCTTGCATGTTTGTGATGGCGTAAGATGAAACCAAATGCACCAATGTTCAGTGGAATCAAGTGAGTGTGAAACCAGACCAACGCTGTGGGGGTCACCAATAACAATCACACTCGGACTGTAGCAAACGTGCCCAGTGTGAAAGCTCCTTAAGCCATTTTTACTTATTAGTATGGTTGAATTGAATTATCGAAGGTCAGCAACAAAGACATTGGTTAATAAAGTGACATTAAATGCATAAAGTATATACATGTAATATTTAACATTTAATTATTGCAAGTTTGCGTAATATTCTGAGTTTGCATTTCACTGTTTTTATTACTTTTGAGGAATGCTGAATCTGCTTACTGAGATATATTGTTGTAAATTGAAAAGTAATGTTACTTTACTCGTTACTTGAAAAAAGTAATCTGATCATGTAACTTGCATTACTTGTAATGCTATAGGTCAGGACTAGAGTATGTGTTTTAGGATTAATATTTCTTGTAAAAATTATTGGTAGCATCCCAATTTGCCTGTTTATACTAAGCAGTAAAAGCATGTACTTTTACTGATGGTGAACTTTTGAGTTTGTAGTTAGGCAGTTTGTTACATAATTCCATAAATTAACACCAGAGACGTCCTTGACACATATGCTGTTTGTGTTTGCATATAAGTGTTAACATTTAACAATTCATTATCATAAAAATTAATCATTACATAAGTTTATATATTTAAAAACTATTGTGGCAGCTTCAGCTTTGCATTCCTCGGTACTTTCTAACTGAAAAAGTTGAATGTGAGCGGTCACAAACTGCATTTTTGTATGTGTGCAAGGATTTGTGTGAAACAGCTCAATCTGAATGCAAAGATGCACACTTTTTAAATCAACCAAATGTATAAGATCTGTGCATGTGTGGCATACATTTCATAGTAGTAGGCCTATGTATAATGGGAAGCATAGCACAATTGTTTTTGGAAAACATATCTTGATTTTTCTTTTCTTATCCCATATTCAAATAACTTAAAAAAAATAGTGGTTGAGAAAAAGATCATCTGCTTTGTGCCTTTTTGTCTGTCCTATATGGAGGTGCCAAGATTGTACGTGTGAATCTGTCACTACACCAAATCCCTGACAGCAGGAAGATACTGTTCCAGATAGCATGCTCTAAGCTTTTAGATAATATACCAGAAGCGACTATAGAAAACTAATTTAGTTTGACTTAAAGATAAGTTAGCCTGATGTCCCATATGCTCTTATCTATGTTGTTAGTATGCATGATTTATGTTTGGCTGAAGATCGGTGTTCTGTGCCTTTCTGTTAATGGCAGCTGTCAACTGATTTTTCAGCATCTTAACCTGAAGAGTTTCCCACTGAAAACAGATATAACACAGATGAAAGAAGTCTCTTATGCTCACCAAGGCTGCATTTATTTGGTCAAAAATACAGTAAAACAGTAATAGTAACTTTTGAATGGTTGTGTATTAATAAATATTATTGTTTTAAAATTGTTAAAAATACTAAAACTTCCAAGTTATTTCCAACTGTAAAATCACAAAATTTTGACCACCGTATATGTTGGAATCTTCACTGTAAATGCTGTTTTGCATTTATGGGCCCTCTGTGGTCGAGGGGATTTGGTTGTTTGTTCTATGTGCTCTCTTGGCCTATGAATTTTCAGGTAGGCCTATCATTCCTCAGACATCTTTGTGTTGGATTTGTAACACTCATGCTTTCTTCTATAGTGAAAAAACAGACTCATTTCCCCTGCAGATGGTACCTTTCTGTTCTTGAGCCTGTCTGGTGAAGTATATGTGAGTACTGGATATGACTGACAGGCTCACTCGGCCCCTGACAGGCTGGATATCAAATATCCCCTGACTTTACTGGAGACTAGAGTGGATCACCCAATACTGTAGAAGACACAAACACCAGAAGTTGTTTCAAGGAGGAATTCTAATGCCTCTCTTTTTGCAAAATCTCTCTCTATCTCTTTCTGACACCAAAATAGATCAGATTATAGATTGGTGTTAAAGGGATAGTTCACCCAAAAATGGAAATTCTGACATCATTTACTCACTCTCATGTCGTTCCAAACCCATAAGATTTTCAATCATCTTTGGAAAACAAATAAAGATATTTTTAATGAGATCTGAGCGATTTCTGTCCCTCCATTGACAGCTATGCAACTACTACTTTGGTGCTTCAAGAAGTTCATAAAGAAAAAAACGAATCCATATGAATTGAGTGGTTTAGTCCAAATTTTCTGAAGCGACACAATCACTTTATATGATGAAGAGATTGAATTTAGGCTTTGAACAAGAATGAACCTCATTGGTTCTTGCAGAAGCTCAAACGTGCTGCGTAACACACAAGAATGAACCTCATTGGTTCTTGCACGTCAAGAGAACGTACTTGAGCTTCCGTTTACCACAACTGATGTGTGAGTTGATGAATGTTTATATGTGAATAAAAGCCTAAATTAAATCTGGTCAGGGTATAAAGCGATTGTCACTCAATTCATATGGATTAGTTTTATGATCTTTTTATGAACTTTTTGAAGCACCAAAGTGGTAGTTGCGTAGCTGTCAATGGACAGAAATCTCTCCGATTTCATTAAAAAAATCTTAATTTGTGTTCTGAAGATGAACGAAGGTCTTACAGGTTTGGAACAACATGAGGGTGAGTAATTAATGACAGAATTTTCATTTTTTTATTTTGCTAAGGGGTTAATTTACATATTGGAGCTGCATGATATGAAAGTACTGATACTGTCAGTTTAATACTTACCAATAACTGGTCCTCTTTTAAATACTACACAGTACAGGCAGTGCTTTCTCATCATTTTAAGACATTTCCCTTTTTCTGATACCTTCTTTGAGTGGTTGAAAACAGCACGCTGTGCACAGTGCCAATGAACCAGAGCATGTGCTAATTAAAGGATTATCATACCAGCTGTGAATATCTCACATAGTTACATACTAGCGGATGCAGAAATTAGCTTCAAATGTGTGTGTACATTTCTCAGATGCTGTAGCGGGTAAATATTCGTAATGGAACAGATAAGAATCTTCACTGCGCTGTGAGAGGATCTTTATCATTTTAAATAGACTTGTGCTGGATCCTGGGCGTCTTTTGCTTTGATTTGATGGGATTCTGACAAGTGGATACTTCAGCCGAGGGTTTGAGAAGTCAACTCGCCTTGCAAGGAGGAAGTGACATCTCTGTGAACTGAGAGAGAGAGGAAAAGGTAAAGCCAAGTTGGTCTATAATACTCTGTTCTTTCCCATTCATCTAAGTAGCTGTTGCTCGACTGGTGCATTAGCGAATAAGGCCCAATGTTCATATTCCCCTTCACATATCCCACTGCCTTTATATAACACTACAGAAATGTACTTAAAACTGCAGTCGATACGCCTTTACTCACTGTAATATTCCAGAATTGCCCTATAAATTAATCTGAGAAAGAGCATTTCTGTATTCATATTTCATATACATATTTGTATTGATTACTGTGTCCAAATTCACTAACGCAATTACATGGATTGCAGTTTCCCCCTTTCAACTGAGGTCAAATCACAACAGTCAATTTTCGAAACGGTAGAAAGCATGTCAATATACAACATTCAAGCATGGATTTTACCAGGGTTCTCATTTATATATGTCTCTGGATTATTATTAAAAGATGCAAAAACTCAATTTTCTTCAGAATGGTTAACCATTTGAACCAATATTCCTTTCACAATAAGGATTTGAGTCCTTACATGTGTGTTCAAAAGCTTTTCAAACTCAGCTTTTTATACAGGGATAATTTGATTGCTTTGTGATTTTGAATAGTCGCAATTGAATCTTCGGTTTTCCTCACTGTAGCCAGCGAAAGAAAGAACAGTTGCCTTAAACATGGCTTTGGCACTTGGAACATGCAGATGCCAAAATACATTCATGCCAGCAGAGACAAACACTCTTATGTATAGTTCCAGTTTTACTGGTTTTGAGGAGCAGTTACATGTTCTTGGTCGAACAAGCGCTATTTCTTGACTCGAATGGCTTATGCTAATGCAGTAGCTTGCTGTGGTTAAAACAAACCTTGGTTTCTATATATTAAAGTGCTTAAGTGCTTATTAGTAATGTTGCTAAGAGGCAGGTCTCCACCCCTGGAGCATCACTTTATTCTATCAGTCTCCATTCTATATACGGCAGATACTCCATTTGCCAAGTCCTAAGGGGAACTTAAGTGTCAACATGTTTTAAACACAAACACGCTTCAATGGAAAAACCACTGTAGGTACATGCTTTTTTTTTTTTTTTTTTTTGGCAGCATTTTCAGCCGAGCACTTTATTTGTCTTGTTAGGTAGATATTTAACAAGATATAACAAGCGATGCATAACATTATACCCTTAACATCCCAATAATCTCAACACTGTCGGTTGTGTGTTTAGTGCTGAGTCACCGTGAGCTTAGTTATCCATTTGTGAAAATGTGAAATAAGAACATGGTTTCCCATTTCATATTTGAATGTATAGATGTACACACATACTAATCAGATTTCTGAAATAAAATCTTCTGCAATCCTATAAAACACATTATCTAGGCAATATGTCCTTCATGTATCTGAAGATTACTTTAGATAGGAATTCTTTTGTATTTCATTGCGCATAATATGATTATATTATGTGTCATTTTCTCCATTACAATAGAAAAGTCAGGTAAAAAAGAATAGGCTTAGCTGCTTTTGTGCCTGTGAGGGCGACGGGACATTAACCTAATCTTGATTGCTCCGAACAAGCCATGCTTAGTGAAGTCAAATAATTGAATCGTCTGCTTAGAGATTTGTGAAATAATCACACTTTTCCTTCGCTGTTCCTTCTGGAGCGGCATGAGGGGAAAAGACAGATGTGACATGGCTAATAAAAGATTGTTGATTAAACACAGCGTGTGTGTTGAAAGAAGGAGATATGTATAGGGCTGACAACCCCATGTTTCTACTCAAGTTGTCACTCAAAGCTACAAAACTTTAGCTTTATTTATCATTAATCATTCACCACCTGCCATCATTTTGCACCACATAGGCCTATACCATAATTCAACCTCTTAACTATACATGGAAAACAAACACATTACATCCTTGTCTATGTAGAACAATGACATCAGCAGTCTTTTTATTACTGGAGTTTGAAAAGTTTCTGGATTGTTCAACCCAGGCTCATTGGAAATACGTGCCTGTGGCGACATTTCTGCGAAATGATATAAGGTTGCTTCTTGCCTGTTTCATGGCACTTTCAAAGTGAAATGTCCAAATGAGTTTTATCTGAAACAGATGAATGAATCTGCCATCATTTTATTATGTTGGTTGCTATACATATTGCAGTGCGGAAAAGATATGTCCAGTGAGTGGCGTAAAAAGGTTACTCCTCTATCGCGTTTGAAAATAACGTACCACCTGACCCTAAACCTAATCGATAGTGTTAACAAAAGCAAGTGTGAGATAAAAACACATTTGCTAAAGCAACCATGCCATTTTAGCATTCTTCTACAAGTGTTTGAGCTCCTTTATCGTGACTTGTTTTAATGCGACTCGTAGCCGAGCATTTCGCATTGCAAATGCAAGTTTACTATAGCAGAAAAGTCATACACATGGAGCTGGTTATCTGATCGAAACGTGAAAATATCAGTTTACAAATCACTCAACTGAAGGAATTTGTGGTCATAACATAAGGAACCATGTGAAAAAACTAGGGCTGCTCTCGACTAAAGATTTTTCTAGTCGACTAGTAGTTGTTCATTCAAGCGATTAGCCAACTTATTTTTCTAGTCGACTAGTAGTTGTTCATTCAAGCGATTAGTCGACTTATAGCACGTGTATATTAATAAGCCATATAAATCATAATAATGAGCCTTTAATTGCCTATATATATAATACATAGCCTAATCAGCGCTCAAGCGCACACGTAAAGCTTGCCACAGCGCAACGGTAAAAGTGATTATTATGAATATGGTGTGAAAAAACAAAAAAAGACTGTCTGAACATTTTAATAATTTATTGATAATGTTTTCTGTGTTTTCGCTTGCAGAGATTAAGTTGACGATGCAGACTCATCATGTCCTCAGTAGTGGATGTGTCTATATGCACGTTTCATACGGATTACATAATCAGAGAATATTTGTTTTCCACTTGAATTGGTTGACAATCTTACAGTTTCGAATGATGTATTACTTTTATCTGTACGACCAAAAATGACAGAGTATTTTAAGTTGTTTCCACTGTTATCAGGAAAAAATCCAAGTGATTGCGCCAGTGCCTCTGTGTCATGAAGTAAGCATGCGATACTTCAGATTCCACACTCCACTCAAACACTTGGATATTCATCTAATAATAGCGCACATTTTTTTCTAGGTTAACGTTAGAGCGAGCAGCCATGTAAAGCTGCTACTACTTACATATTTCAAATAATAAGCCAAATTTGGGATCGATAAATGATAGGCGAACGTTTGGATTTCCTGCCCGACAGACTGTAATTACCACAAGGACCCGCTGTTAACGATCTGTCCCTCACGAACAGCATGACTTCGCCACAAGGTGTTTTTTTTTTTTTTTTTTCTGTGACTAACTGACTAAAAACATGGTAGCACTTTATTTTACAGTCCTGTTCCCAATGTACATACTATGTACTTATTATAGTAATTGCAATAACTGAGTAATAACAAGGTACTAACCACGAACCTACCCCTAAACCTAACCTTAACCCATGTAACCTTATATAACCCAGTACTTTCTTGGGTAAGTACACTGTAAGTACATGTAAGTGCACGTACTGTAAAATAAGTGCAACCAAAAACATTTTTGGTTGACTAAGCCTCTTCAAGTCGACTAACGATTAGTCGAATATTAGGGGGCAGCCCTAGAAAATACACAGATGTGCCAAAACATTATGACCACCTGCCTAATATGCTGTTGGTCCTTCGCGTGCTGCCAAAACAGCGCTGACCTGCTGAGGCATTGGTTCTACAAGACTCCTGATGGTGTCCTGTTGTATCTGGCAGACATTAGCAGCAGATCCTTCAAGTCCTGTAGCTTGCGAGTTGGAGCCGCCTTGGATCAAACTTGTTGGTCCAGCACATCCCACAGATGCTCAATTGGATTGAGATCTGAGGAAGTTGGAGGCCAGGGCAACACCTTGAACTCTTCTTCATGTTCCAAACCATTGCTGAACAATGTTGTTCAGTATGGCAGGGTGCATTATCCTGTGGAAAGAGGCCACTTCCACCAGGGCACACCATTGTCATGAAGGGGTGTACCTGGTCTGCAACAATTTTTAGGTAAGTAGCATGTGCCAAATTTACATCCACATGAATGGCTGGACCCAAGGTTTCCCAGCAGAACATTGGACAGAACATCACACTCCCTCCACTGGCTTGTCATCATCCCACAGTGCATCCTGGTGCCATCACGTCCCCAGGTAAATGGTGCACATGTACACAGCCGTCCACATGACACAAAAGAAAACAGGACTTATCAGACCAGGCAACCTTCTTCCACTGCTCCAAGGTTCAGTTCCGACACTCGTGTGCCCATTGTTGGCATTTTGGGTGGTTGACAGGGGTCATCATAGGCACTCTGATTGGTCTGCGGCTGCACAGCTCCATACGCAGCAGAGTGTGATGCACTGTGTGTTGTGACACGTTCCTTCCATAACCAGCATTAAAATTTTACATGACTTGTGCCATAGTAGACCTTCTGTTGACTCGGATCAGATGGGAAAGCCTTCGTTGCCTTCATGCATCGATGAGCCTTGGGTGCCCAACACACTCTCGTCGGTTTGTGGTTTGTCCCTCCTCAGACCACTGTTGATAAATTCTCACCACTGCTGACCGAGAGCAATCCACAAGCCTTCTTGTCAAAGTCGCTCAGATCTTTTTCCCTTCCCATTTCTCCTACATCCAACATTTTGGTTACGAGAACTGGTTGTTTGCTTACATCTAATCTACCAGACCTTAATATGTGGCCTTGTTAGAAGATCATTGATATTCGCTTCACCTGCGACTGGTCATAATGTTTTGGCTAATATTTACTAATATTTGTGGGATGCACAACTAGTCTGCATGAAAAAGAAAAGTTTCTTGCTGCTGAACTTTCTGGAGGGAAAAGCATACTGTATAAAATGCAGTAGTGTATAATATCATATCATGAGCAAAATGAACAATTATTAATGCATGAATAAAACTCTTGGAATGCCCGTGATTTCTAACGATGGTTTTCCCTGCATCATTTTATTTTATTATGTCTCCGTCTGTGGGCAGAGACAAATCATATAGAACAGGGGAATTGCTCACAGTACTATTAACTTCTGTTCCATCTTGGCTACATTAGACAACAGTATCTGACAGGAGAAGGATCATGCGAGCTCCACCGTCTTCACTCCCTTTGGTATTCGCTGTATTACATTGCGGCTCAATTGCATAAAGTTAAACTCTGCTCAACTTTTTGCATCGCCAAATGAATGCCTTACGGTTGCTTTATCACATCAAATTGCTGTCAGTGTGAATAGCTCTTCAGTGAGCAGCATTTAGCATCACACTGAATGGATGGAAACATTCTACTCTTGAAGTCATGACATTTACAACCCATGTTATGTGTGTAATGTGGTGAATTTCTGCGTGAAAGAGGGCACCAGTGTAGTTATTGTTAGCTAAAACTAAAACTATTTATAAATTGTTTTCGTTAAGTGAAATAAAGCTGAAATACAATAAAATAGTCTGGGACACATGCATGGTTGTACACTGGAATTGAAGGAATGTTTTTTTTTGGATGATTTTGGACTGGATTTATTCACAAGGAGACCTTGAGATTACAATGAGACCTAAATAGGATTTGGATAGCCTCTCTAAATATGAGCCGAACGCACCCAAGGAGCCATTAGTGAGATCCTAATGTGTTACCACAGATGCCTATAATTTTATTCATGCCACTGCCGCTTCCTGGGGAGCGTACACAAAACAAGCCACTATTTGTTAACCATAAAATGGGACAGCATCCAGTAGATAAACTACTCTCTCTCTCTGTGTATGCAGCATTTCTGCTTCACCTACAGAAAGGTTAAGGAAACACTGATAGATTTTTATATTTTCTCCAGAAAACATGAGTGCTGCTTGCCCAGGCAGAAGTTGATGCTACAACGCTCGGGTGTTGGGTGAATTCCAGTATGTTGCTATTCAGATTCTAAAGTGCTCGGAGTGAATTTAAAGTGTTGCTATGCAGGGCAGTCCATGATGGGTGGGTGGGTGAACACGATTCAGAGTTGTGCAGAGTTGTTCAGAATTCTTGGCAAGTAAAGTTATTAAACAGTGCAGAATTTTATTAAACTGGAATAAAAAACATAACTGCTGTAAGTATTGTTTTTAATAATAATATTATTAATAATAATAATTGTTTTAAGATTGTTTTTAGTATTTGAAATAAACCTGAAAAAAAAAATATATATATATATATATATATATATATATGAATATTAGATGAAAAACTTAAAAAAAAAAACGTCTACCTGAAATAACTTTAAGTTGAAGTATTAAATTACTCAAACTAAAATAAATTTAAGCTATTTATAAATCAGTTAGTTCCTGTCCTTAATAAAACACGGCTATGACCGCTTCACCCAACGGTTCTGTATATCACTACATAATAGCAACCACTCTTAGCAACATAAACTGTTTGTTCTCAATTTATATTGTTCATTGAAGCTTACTGTATTATGTAGAAGAGTATTGTGAGAAAGAGATTGATTGAGCGAGTTTATTACCTGCATTCAGATTTAGCATTTTCCTTCAGGTCAGTCCTATGTTCATAATAAAAATGTCCAATGTATTATCTTGTCCTTTTAACAGTTAAGGGGTTTTCCCGTGACTGACAGCGCTAGTCAAAGCATTTGTCAGTTGCATCTTGTTCCGTGTTCACAACAATTCAGTCTTTTCAATATAACGGTCTTTGCCGCCATCTAATGGCGTAATAATGTAACTTCTGTTGCTGTTCACGGTCAGGGACTTTTTTTTCCGGCGGAAGGAAGGCTTTTAGTGATTTTACTTCATAAAAGTTGCATTGATACATATTTTTTGGCTTTAATATTTGTATTGTGTGGTAACTCTGCTTCGTGTCGTGCCTAACAACGCCCTTCAGCCGTGACTTTTATTCACGATACAGCACTAGCCTCGAGTACCTTATTGCTTACATATACTAAAACACATAAAAAAAAAAAAAACTAAACTAAAAACTAAAATTATTATTATTATAAAAATTAATTAAAGCTATATATATGTGTGTATATATATAACTTTAAGTTGTATATAACTTTAAGTATAACTTTAAGTAAATTTAAGTTATATATAACTGAGGCATATATATATATATATATATATATATATATATATATATATATGCCTAAGTGTCAGCTGTCAATCATGACATCACACCCCCATTTTTATAGCATCAAATAACTAACTAAAACTAAACTTAAAAAAACCTCACACTTGAACTTTGAAAAAAAAAAATGTATTTGAACTGTAATTTGATTGTTTAGTTTGTCTCACATCTCATTAGATTACATGGGGAGGGCGGGGTTTATGACCTATACTGCATCCAGCCACCCGGGGGCGATCGAAATGTTTTGGCTTCACTTTTCATGACTTGTGCGGCACATTTGTTCCCAAAATATAGGAATTTCTTTGAATTGCAATTAATTGATTAATTTTAAATTCTTAGTCATGAAGTGAAAAGGAGCAAATTCTTAAATTCTCAATTTTCTCTTTGATGTACTCATATAATGCAGCAGTTTTCAACAGTCCATTTCACAGAATTCTTTTCACTCATCTCTTGAACACAGCTTACTTAACCAGCACACTAATCAACAAGCACTTGTTTCACTGCATTAAGTGTGTCATCCAGACCTCAAGAGACATCACTGAGGATACCTGACTAGAGCGCAGAAATATTCATGCACACTCCTGTCTTGCCTGTGCATGTGGGTGTCCCTGAGCTTGTGACAGGGGACTCGCTGTTCTATAGGCCACCATGATGTATACATTAAGAGAGGCAGAGAGAAAGAAAACAGCGGAGGAAGAAGTCATGAGCTCTCTTAGCCAAGGGAACAGTGGGTTGCCATAGAAATTAGAGTTAGAGAGAGAAAGAGAGAGAGGTAGAGAGTTACCCATAGCAACAGAAGCTTCAAAATAGCAGTGCAGTGTCCTGCTCGGGCAAGCAGAGCGGACTGCAGCATTTTTCCGAATTTTTTTCTCTCCCACCTTCTTTACCGCATCCTCCTTTTTCTCTATCACCTCTCTGTCAAAGAAAAAGTGGGAGAGGGTGAGAGGTGGAGATAAAAAAAACTTGTCAGAATCCTTAAAATCTCATCTTCTATTCGCCAAGCTTTCTGCAATTCTCAAATTCTCTCAATGCTCTTTGTACCTTTACAAAAAAATTACTTTGGCAGTACCAGATGGTACATGGTGTGTTACTAAAATTACCACATATACACACCATGGTACTGAATGCTTACCATATTCATAAAACAAGATTTATAAAAAAAAAAAAAAAAAATGTTAACATAATAATATAATATAATATAATATTTAGCAAATTAAAATTATTGGTATATACTATATTGGATGACGACCAAAAGTTTGACATTTTTTTTTAATTTTTAATAAAATTTAATAATTTTATAAAAATATATATATATATAAATGTATTTATTCATTGCATTTATTATAATATTATCACTATTGATTTGAATTAATTTGATTGAATTAACATGCTATCTCTCCTTAAAACCATGGTAATGGAACTAAAAAATCGGGACCATCTGAAAGTTCGCAAACCATTTTACATCCGGAATCTGGCGTATCTCAGATTGAAACAAGATTATCAGCATGAAAAAATGTGGAGTGGGCTTTGGTTTTATTAATTGGGAATTGATTGGATTTTGAAAATGGGCGTTACATATCAGAATGGAGCCAGATGGTTTTAGGGGAGGGATTGAAAAGCTGTTTTAGTTATTATATTTAAATGAAAGATTAGAGGAGCATTTTTTTCAATATGTACCAGTGATTCATGCACATTAAGACAGTAACAAATTGACTTTAGAGAGCTTATCCACAGGTGAATATAAAGATATGAGCCACTGTTTCATGACTTACAGAGCCCACTTCCTCCCACCGATACACTCAACGCCACGGTTCATGATGTGACAATCCATGAGGTGTCATACAGAATGACCAGACAGGTCCAAGAGCTGAACTCATTAGAGGATACTGAGTCTCTATTCAGAGATACCAGTGAGAGAGAGAGAGAGAGAGAGAGAGAGAGAGAGAGAGAGAGAGAGAGAGAGAGAGAGAGAGAGAGAGAGAGAGAGAGAGAGAGAGAGAGAGAGAGAGAGAGAGAGAGAGAGAGAGAGAGAGAGAGATGAATTGCATGGTTGAAGGAGAGAAGGAAAAAAAAGTAATCCAAAGCATCATAGCACATCAATTGACACGCACAGTATTGCAAATGAGAAAGCGCAATAAACAACTGCCTTGGCGAGTGAATATTGCACCCTGACTCTTGCCTCAGAATACTGATCACGCTGCCTGTGAACAGCCCTTGTGTGCATCTCAAGTGCCCCCAACTCCATGAAAAGATGCTATGTTTTTCCTCCTCTCTCCTTCAGCCCTGTTTTTCATTTTTTGCTGCCTTTCCTTTTTTATCTCTTTATTCAAAAGGAAATACTTTTGATGTCAGGCCGAACCAGTCTTTCTCTTTAGAAGGAAAACTCTACAGCTTTGGAACATTGGAACATGATCTCTCTCTCTCTCTCTCTCTCTCTCTCTCTCTCTCTCTCTCTGTGTGTGTGTGTGTGTGGTTCAGGTATACCAACGCTATCTCACGACCAATTTGTACATATTTTATGAGGTTAATTCATACGAATTCATACGACCTCACTCGTACGAATTCATATGATTAGTCTAAACCCCAGTGATGGGTAGGTTTAGGGGTAGGATTAGGTGTACGTCATTTGTACGAATCCATATGAATTTGGCAACTTGTAAAATTCGTACAGTTTAGCAAAAAACATATGAAATTTTATGAGTGAGGTCGTACGAATTCGTACGATTTGTCTAAACCCCAGTGACGGGTAGGTTTAGGAGCAGGATTAGGGGTACGTCATTCGTACAAATCCATACGAATTTGGCAACTTGTAAAATACATACAATTTAGCAAAAAACATATGAAATCGTACGAGTGAGGGTGTACGAATTCGTACAAATTAGCCACCTTGTAAAATACGTACAAACTGCCGTGAGATTGGGTTGGGTGTACCCTACGGTATGGGGATAAAAGGCCTAATTTATCAATCTAACGTAGAAACGAGTGCAGATCCGAGTGCAAAAATCATCTTACGCTAGGGTTCACGTGTGATTCATGAAACATTTGTATGCCGCCAAGTTCATCATACGAATGATCGTACGTTGATAAATGTTTAGAAGCCTTGCCCCTAAAGTTTACGACACGGAGAAAAGTAACCCGGCCAAGAAGAGGAAGTAATATCATGAAAGAGAAATTGATCTTACACCTGTTAACCTCATAATTGCAAACAATTACATTAATTTATATGTATATTAAATACCGGTAAATAAAATGAAACATTTACAAACATGATAAACACTATAGCCTATTTTTCCCTCACTCCACAAAAAAGCCTTTCAATTTAATGTTATTGAGAACAGAACAAGAATGAAAAATAAGTAACTATAAATTATATATTAAACTATAAAATAAAACACAAATTAGCTATAGTGGCATTCATTAGCCTATAAACAACATACAGACATCAAGCCAAAATCAATTTAAAGCGAAACTGAAACCGCATTGGGCTTTTATTCAGCACGAATCCAAATATGTTTACATATTTGCCATAATTTACATATTATTCATTATGTAAACAAGGCTTTGTATTTAACTTGTGTTCCAATATCCATGTAAACAGCATCCCTCACATGCGCAAAAATGTGTTTGTTTGGACGCTGAGCATGCTGATTTTACAGCGAACTGTTTAATTTGAGCAGTGTAACTTTTATGTTTGGTTGACTGCATTTTAGTTCTGATGATGAATGGCTGAAATGTCAAGTTAGCAATGCTAGAACTGATATGTTGTGTGAGGCACCTGCGCGATCAGTTGGATTTAATAAAATAAAGATATAAAGAAAACAAATACAATGCATTAGACTGTCACAAAAACAAATGTAGCTTCGCGCAGTTTTTTTTTTTCTTTTGTTAATCTGTTCATTATTTAAGTGAAATATATTTCATGTAGTCCTATTTATTTTGTTCCTTTAGTTAATTTTATTCTGTTTTTCTCTATGTTTTTTTCTGTATGGTGCGATGATAACTTGTTTGTGACATTTATAGGTTCATTTTGGACTTGCAAGTACAAGTTGTTTTCTCTCGTTTTCTGCTTTCCTGGCTCATCTTAAATTGTGTATCTAATAAAAGACATAAATGATTTTGACATAATTATTAAATATATATTGTGGGTGTCAAAAGTCTACTCGTGAAAACGAGTATAATATATGACTAATTCCAGATTTACATTAGATTTTAATCACCACATATACATACAGTATATGATTTATATATTTATGGCTCTGTATTTGTGTGTGTGTGGATGCGTGGACATGAAATTTTAAACAGTGCGGATTTTAATACATACTTTTCTTAAGTCTGCGTCATTAAAATTTCTGTGTGCATATATATAAAAAAGACAAGTGCTCCAACATTTCATGCATTACAAACCAACTTTTACAAGCAAGCCATAATTCCCTCATTTGGTTTTATTTATTTCATCATTACACAAAATGTTTGGCAACGGACCCTCTTATAGAATAGTATCTGCCTCTTCATTTCTCTCACAATCTTTTATTTTCACAACCAGCCGAACATTGTATAGTCTCGCAGTAATCATTTTCATTTGAGGATAACTTTGCCTACACAGCAAACCTTGTTTTAACTCTGTATGACTCCAGTAGGATTACCATTGACTTAATGTAGATTAATGTTAGAGAGAGCGGGCTGTGTCGACACATACCTCGCTATATGTTACGTTCTATAGGCTGAGCAGTCATGCAGGCAATCTATATGCTAACCAAGTGGACTCTGGAGAACTCTTCTGTTTGAGCAGCATTATCCCAGACATGGTAGGTGTTCAGCTAAAGCAGGCTAGTTTGAAGCGTTTGAAGTGACAACTGTATATGCATATAGTTAATGTGAATGTTTTTAGATTGACTTGTATGTGGTAAGTGGGGCTGTCAACTTATTAAACATTTTAATCAGTATTTCAGTATATCAATATTTAAATGCCTCTAAATGAAGATAAAGCACTGAGACATGCACTGCCATTGAAAAGTTTGAGGTTTTGTTAACAATTTTGAAAGAAGTCTTTTATGCTCAACAAGGCTGCATTTATTTGATCAAAAATACAGTAAAACTGTAATATTGTAAAATACGGGTAATGGGTTTCTATTTAAATATATTTTATTAGTTTATTATGAATACATTTTACATATTTTTTAAATGACCAAACACACCACAGTTGAGATGATGCAGATGAGAAACAAGGATCCCATATCTCCATTGCCAGATTCATGCTGCTTGCATCGTCATGAACAGTGCTAAAAAAAATGTGCTTGTAGCTTCTGTCAGCGTCTGAACGGCCCTTATTTCCAAGGGGTTTCAGAGCGGTAGATGATGGACAGTAACTGAAATAAAGACATTAAACCCTGAAGTAAATGGGCTACAGCAGTAGAATAACATGGAGAAAAGTGGAAGGACAATTTAGGAAATGTAACCATGCTATATCTTTTCTAAAATGTAAGTCCTTTAACAGTAATTTTGCTTTTTCAGTCTCTGTGTATTGTGTGTGAAATCCCCATACTCTGACAGTATGATCTCTGTGTAATCGTTGATATCTTTTTTTTTTTTTTTTTTTCTTAAATCATGTCTTTATTGAAACTAAAAATGGAAGGGAAAAGACGCATTTTATTGAGATTATATAATTTTTAATATTATTTAAAGGTGCAGTATGTAATATTGATAGCTGGTGGTTGAAATGGGTAATGCAGTCCAAATTCAAAGATAGTTGTTTCCCCCACCCCCTTCCTCCTCAGACTCGACACTCACATCGGTTGCCAGATTGACGACACGCAACAGGAACGAGCGCAATTGACAATGGAAGGCGACGAGCCTTACACTGTAAGTTTATGAGTTGATTTATCCGCGTTTTAATATTCCTTGGTTATAGAGCTTTTTAAATGGATGCCGAGGCTTTTTAGGTAGAATCTGCGATCTCTGACCCAGTTTGTTTGCCGGATTCCATGGCTGCAATACGCTGTGTTTTCTGTCAACTGGGAACCCGGGGTCTTGAAATACTATTGGATAAATTGGCAGAGAGTGGGATCACACAGACCAAAACAAAAACAGACATTCTGACACGGAACGCACATTTCAACATTGAATAACTGGCTGTAGCATTGTTTATCGGAAAAACAAGTATAGCCGCTTTTCCACCGAAATTACCCGGAACAATTTGTCCCAGGAACTTTTTTTCCTCCAGACATGTTGCATCTGCGTTTCCATTGTAATCTAAAGTACCATGAAGATTAAGTCTGGTGACGTAGGACTGCGCGAAACTTTCCAGTTCCAGCTGGAATTTGTCTTCCGCATATAAGCTTAATAAAGCCTGAACCTTGTTGTCGGCCCATCGGTCATATTTTTAAACTCCATTGTTGATTCAAATAGCAAACAACTCTTACTGCACGCACCGCAACAGACTTTTAAAAATGGTGGTTGAAATAAAATGTTGCGTGGAGTCAACCAATCAAAATGCTGCGTGAACTCAACCAGCATGTTCAGTGCCCATGTCCCCCAAAAGTTCCAGAACTTTGGAAAAGTACTACCTAGTGAGCAGGTACTTTCTGAGGGGGAAATTTTTACCTGGAACTTCATTTAGACCCTGGTTCCTGTGGTCGAAACACACCAAGTACCACCCCAAAGTCCCTAGTTCCTGGGGAAAGTTCCTGCGGTGGAAACGCGGCTTAAGTCAACTTAGCACTTAGCTCATCCATGAACATGATTTGTGCCCGAGTCCCTTCGGATTGCTTTCCATCAGCTGTGGAGGTGAAGACGACAACTCCCATGATTCCACGCTCATTCACGCGTCATCAAGATACACCTTTGTTATTGTTTTGAACTAGTGGCGAAACTAACATACTGTGCCTTTAATATAAAATCTTCTAATTTTTTATATAAAAAAACTTTTTCTATAATAGTCATCTTCATGTAGAAGCAGCATTTCTTTCCAAAAAGCATCCATCCATCCATTAATTCATTAATGCAGTCACGCTATCGTTCAGTCCGTTCAGCCATTATGAAATACATTTATTGTTTACAAACATTTGCCAACAGGATGGCCACACTATATGGGATTATGAGAATGGTAGCAAGTGATTCTGTGTGTATGGGAGAGCGAGAAAGCGTTTCTTGGCCTGGTATCAGTTACTTCCATTGTTTTCTGTGAGAACAGGATTACTGTGTTATGATATACAGCCTTGTCACCTCATTCCTTCTGAGCTATTCATAAAGCGCTACCTCTCTCTCTTTACCTAATGCACACATACACAAACACAACTCCCATTCACAAATATCCAACAGCAGCATCTGTTGTAAAGGCCACCCATATTTTGATCTCTCTAAATGCAGATATGATGAATAACAACAGTAATTGCAATGGAAAAAGAAATATTTGATGCACAGTAATTGTTTGTCTAAAACCAAGTCATATTTTTTAGTGTAGCATGAAGCACACTGGTGTTTATGTATTGTTATCTGAGGACATTTGATATTCTGACCTATAATTATGCTAGAAAATAATAGCAGTAAGTGTTGATGTGAAAAAAACTCAAGGGCAGTTGCTGGGTAAATATGAACTCTAAAAAACAAGCTCTTTAAACGGCTGCTCGCAATGGTGTCCTCTCAGCTTAGCTTCTGGTTATTCATTTATTTGTGTATTTGCTTTATTATTTATTTATTTACTTACTTACTTAACTCTCAATCTTTTTGAACTCTTTCATCATGAGAGGCAAGATAGACTGAGAGAGGAAGAGCTAACGGAGATGCTTCGTCTTGTCCTGATTCATTTTTCATAGGCTATTGATCATTATTTTTACACTTTTCTGGATGGGAATTTGCATAATTATTCAAATGTTTGCTGGTGCTGTAGGTTAGAAGAGGAAAAATAAAGATTGGCTTTGAGGGAGGGGCTATTTTTTTGCAGAGCGGAGTGCAGTAGAAGAGGGAGGGTCTGAAGGTTGTGTACAGTTATTCATGTGTCAGAGTGCAATCGTTGGAATTGATTTATGTATTTGTGTATTTTTTTTCTCTGAAGGAGCTGAGGCATGATGGGATTGGACTGCTGTAGTTAATTCATTTCAACTGCATCAAACTGTTAGAGAAGGAAAGCAAGGAGGCCTTATCACTTTAGCTTAACTTTTGTGTTAGCATATGTGTATGTATTATACAGAGAAAGATGGGGAGGCCCCTACAGAAACGACTAGCCTTCATGCTAATTCATGCTGGTTTGGATGGTGGACCGGTAGCCATGCAGTTAAGTTGCCTTCATGGCCTATCGGAATTATCATAAATACGAGATTCCTAGTCATAAATTGGACATGAACGACCTTTTGAGTTGTATTTACTACTGGGAAACTCATAGTGAATTTTGATACACGAGTTTCCGAGTTGGGCGTGCCATAATCTTTAAACATGTCGGAGAGGAGAACGATTGATGCTGTGACTGGTATTCTTTATTAGTTTTTTTTTTTTCTTTCCCTGCAACAGCTACATTATTTTGTCTTCTTGTTAAAGTTGTGCATATTTACATATATGAATAACCATCTGAAGGAGAGTTCTTGGAGCGTTACCATCATGGTGACAAGTGGTGCATGCGGCTTAGTTTGAGAGCAAGTATGTTAAATGCTTTATATTGCTGTACTCATTCAGCAAGTGCTATACCATGCTATTGTTAACAGATTAGGAAATTAGCAAGTTAGCATTTTATGAATTAGCTTGTTATAGCTAGCTAAGTTTACACTAATAAAAAATGTTTACATTGAGGTTACATGATAATTTTAAATTACTCACTGCCTCATTTTTCAGTTTTGCCAGCTTATTTGGGTGTACATTGTGAATGTTTATGTGGGACGGTTCATTTTATTCAAAATTAAATATCTTAATTAATATATACGTTTTGGCTGTGATTTCCACAAGAATCAACCTGATGTCCTCCATGATTCCTGTTGTTTCTGACAACAAAGCACTTGAACGTGACCAGCTTGTAATCGTGACTTCAGAAGTGGGAAGTAGTCAAATTTCGATTGCACGTAAAGGCAGCATTAACCAATAAAAATTGGTTGGTGAAGCTGGTTGACCAAAGTGATCTTGCTGTTTAAGCTACCTGATAGGAACACCAACATCAAAAACTAATTTGGCTGGTTACAATGTGCTAATATTTTTAACACTAATCATGAAAGTCACTAATCATGCTAAAACCAGATTAAGTTGTGTTTTTATTAGAAATTCCATAATATAACTAAAAATATCAATAAATATATAATATAAATATATTTACTCTACTGATAAATCATATATCAGTATTTTAAATTGTAATAATATTTCACAATATTACTGTATTTTTGATCAAATAAATGCAGCCTTGGTGAGCAGAGAGTCTTAAGTATAAATTAAAATCAGTAAAAATGTTGAGGCATTCAAGAACATTTTTAAGACTTTTTTGTTGTTTGTACTCTTAAAGACATCATCAGTGTTGCAAATTAATGTGTCAAGATCACAAACTTGCAAAGTTGTAGCTGTCTTTGCAAAGACTGACAATGCATATGTCATGCAAATTGTCTGGTAATCACTGGCTGTGCTTCAAAAGGTCAGTGGTAATGCGGTCAAAATCAAAATTGTTTGAACTTTGAGAGTGCTGTGTTGACCATTGGGTAACACTGTAGATGACAGACACTTCACGCCACAGAGTTCAATACACTGTTGACACAAGTCATGTAAATGAACCAGCTAAGAAGCTGTTTGGACCAGCTAGAAACCAGCCACCATGTTCTAAAACACTGGTTTTAGCTGGATTTTCCAGCAGAATTACCATGCATAACCTTATAAAGTGATTTTTATTGATATTAGCTATTGTTCTCACTGAAGCAAATTCACTGAAGCTGAATAATGTAACACCATGTGGCCCATTTTAGAATGTGAAGGCCTGTTTCTAAGTGTTACAACCAACTAAATAAAAGAGTCAGATTTTCAACAAAACATCATGCTAATGTCAGCTTCAAGGTAACCAAGATGATGTTGTATGCGGTTCGTTTCAATAAAATGTCACCTGTAGTACATAAAATCCTGTGGATGTGTTTTCCCAATCCTCCCATCAGCCTCGAAATTCTGCTATTTCATTTGAGATGAAAATAGTGAATTGAGAATATTGAAGATGAATCATTGAATAAAAACCGCGGATCTGAGCTATTGACCATATCCTCCGGTTATATAGGGAAAGGCCTCACTGTAAAACCAAACAGTGAAATTAATTAAATGAAATGAGTTTGTTTCACTCAAATAATAATGAAAGTTCATTGTACTTAATAGAAAAAAGTTGCGTGAACTCAAAATGTCATTGTAGTAAGCTGAACTTAATACGATTGAGTTGAGTTGCAGCAGATTTCTAATTCTCAGCATGCTTTGCGTCAGGCTGTATAAATAAATGTTGAAATTAAGTGTTATTTTGTGTTTTTGCACAAGATTAATATAGGGAGACATACTGTAAGTTAGTGTTTATTGTTGTGTTATGTTGGGATTTACAGGGGGTTCTGTTATATTAGTTTTATAGGGTTACCATGGTGAAGAGTAGAGCCTGTGGTTAGGTTGAGGATGGGCTGAAAAACTTTTGAATATATACTGTATGTTGTTTGATTATATACATGCAAGTATATAATGACAGTCTCTTTGATAGTTATAATAGCATGTGTTATTTGCTATCTAACATTTAACCAAGATCTGAATGTGATGTTTATGTAAATTAAATGTATGTAATTAACATTGTGATGAGAGGGACGAGGCTGAGAACTGTGGGAGCAAAGGGATGCCGGTGACATGATTGTTAATGAGAAACACCTGTGCACCACACTGGCCTTGCTCTGCTTCCATGGCTCTCGGCCCCACCCCGCCCCACTTGTCATAAAAATTTTAAGTTCTACTAACTTAAAAAAATGAGTTAGTTTACTTAAATGTTTTGAGGTTATAAGTTTCCTCAAATGTTTTGAGTATTCTGAACGTTTTGAGTTTTACAGTGTAGAAGTTATGGTAGGTAGTTGTATTATTGCTATTCTGCAGTTTTAGTTGATGTAATGTTCCAGTGAAAGCAAAAAAAAAAAATAAATAAATAAAAATAAAAAATAAACAAGAAAATCCAGAGCAGGATGCAAGATTAGAGGAGAACTATAGTGCGGCTGAGCGAGTGCTGGACTGGGGAGGCTTTGACCGTACATGTAGCAAGTGTTTATCTCCTGCTTCTGCACGAGGCAGTTTCTCTCCATGCCTTTTTCTGCCTCTCTTTGATTAGATGGAGCCCTGAGCTCTTTCTTGCTGCGCTCTCCCAAATGCTGCATATTCCAAAAAGCCATTTTACATTTTTAATGAAATTAAAAACATGTAAAGAGAGCACTGTTTCTTTCAATGTCTGCCGCTCACAACTACTTTGCTCACTAATCCGCTGCTGCAGAGCTTTCGAATCCTCCCTGCATGTCCCCCCCACCCGCCCCGTCTTTCCTTTTTCCTCGCTTTCTTGCTTTCTCATGTGGAAAATCTTTTTTTCAGTTGTGGCTAGCTACCATTCCTTACAGCCAAAAACAGATCTTTTTTTGAAATGTTTCTTTAAAAAAGAGCAATCATATAAACAAGTGAGCTTGTACTCATGGACTATTGTGTACTCATGGACTATTGTGCTGTTTTGAATGTGTTCTGTACATGTTGTGATATGTCTACAGACCATGAAAAATAATTACACAGAAGTTGGTAAACAAAGATGTTTGCAGAATTTTTTTTTTTCCCCCGCAATTTTTTAGGCTGTTCTGGTTAAAGGGATAGTTCACCTAAAAATGACAATTCTGTATGTTGATCATTCTATATATGTATGGTTACGTTTCTTCCATGGAAAACAAAAGAAAACATAGAAGAGAAGCTAGTAACACTATTTAAGTGTCCTTGTTACATGTGCTTACTGTAGTAATAACAGTAAATTTTGCATAATTGCATTCAACAAACCAAACCAAATTCCTAAACCTGGAGTAAGTACATGTTGTTAATAAATATTACTTAGTATACTTTTAAAAAGTAATGCATTACAATATTGTGTTACTCACTAAATAAGTAACTAATTGCATTACGTTTTATGAAAAGTAATGCGTTACGTGTGCTGTGCTGCCATTCTGGATTAAAGAAGAATAGGATACAGGAGAAAGAAGTTCAACACTCTTATTTCTAAATATAATCTAAAGTAAGTTTTGCTTATTAGTATGGTTGAATTAGATCATTGAAGGTCAGCAGCAAAGACATTGGTTAATAAAGTGAGATTAAATACATAAAGTATATTTATATTTTAATATAGTTATTAGAGGTTTGCGTAAAATTCTGAGATTGAATTTCATACTGTTTTTATTCATTTTGAGGAATACTGAATGTTTTCGTGCAAGTGAGATGTGTAAATACATGTTCACATTTAGTCTAGAACTACAATAACCATCATGTTCACACAGCGCAGATAACACCTCTGCACTTTATTTCTCTCAACATGAGGACAGGAGAGCTGTCAGTCAATATATGTTAAAAAAAAAAAAAAAAAAAATATTTGCGATACTTATTTGAAAAAGTAACAGATATTTTGTTGTAATTTGAAAAAATAGTGTTACTTTACTAGTTACTTGAAAAAAGTAATCTGAGTTACTTGTAACAAGTTACTTGTAATGCGTTACCCCCAACACTGGTTATTACTATATAATTACACTGTATATTACTATATAATTACACTGTAACAAGGACACCTTGATATAAAGTGTAACCGAAAAGCACAATTGTTTTAAACTGTCATTCTAAAATTTGGGGTCAGTAAGATTTGCCATCTCAAGAATACAATACATTTTAAAATTATATTAAATATTAAAATAAAAAAGCAGCTACTTTAAATTATAATACAATTACACAGTATTCCTGTTTTTACTAGATTTTAACATATTTATGCATTTAAATAATAAATGCAGCCTTGGTAAGCATAATATTTGTCTTTCAATAATATAAAACTTCCCAACCCCAAACTTTTGAACAGTAATATATGTGAATATCAGGCCAAAATTTAATCCATTATTCACCAAAACTTTTGTGCACCAACTATTCAAATTTAAGTGATTCCCTTTAAGGTTTTCACTACTTGCTAAGTTAACTCTGGCTTGCATGTTCATTAGGACTCAATGACAAGGGACATTATTTAATTTAAACATAAATTATTTACATGCTGTTGTGGTTACACTGTGCTGCTTCTGTTATAATTAGCCCGATTTGGTTGTAACTGGTCTTTGTTCTCTGAAACACATTCATACTGTAACATTACAGTGTAACTGTTGCTATTTGGTTTTTCAACACTCAGCTACAGCAACTGAGGAAAAAAGAGTACTCAAAAAATACTGTGGCAGTACCATGGTATCAGATGGTAATGCCATGGTATTTTGATATTACCACATTCATGTACCATGGTATTTACATGGTTTTTTTAGGTACTAGATGTTGGTTAAAAATAAAAAATAAAAAATCATGCATTTTCCTTTTGAGTGAACCTCAGATATGTTGAAAAAACTAAGGTGAAATTACACTTATTTTTTTCTCCTTGCATTTGTGAGCTTTTAGTGCAGCTTCTCTCTAACCTGACCTCTCCAATTTACCACCAACTTGTTCTCTTCCCAAATGAAAGGCATTATTCTTAAAAAAAAGATGTGAAAACTCTTTTCTCTACTGTTTTGCACTTATACCCCTGTAGACTTCTGTTTCGTTTATTTTTCATGCCTGACTGTGTTTATAATAATTAAGAGAATTTATGTGGGTAATTTTCAAGACACAGTCTGTGGAGGTTTGTCACATACACAAGTGTCTGATCTGTAATCAAACTTTTGTAGATACCTAGGTTGTTTTTCCAGCATTATTCATTTCAGGAAACAATTTAATTGTAACAAATTCTAACACACTAGTTTAACAATAATTCACATATTCAACAACTCTCTAAGTCTATCCAGTGCTTACAACTGTAAATATAATGCAAGACTAAAAGGCCCGGGTATACTTCATTTCCCGCGTTTCGCTCTGTCTCGCACACAGTCGTGTTCACACAGCTTTCAAAGTATACTCAGCCACAGAGGAGCACAGATGGACGTGTTTGACACAAGCGCAATACAATTGCATTTCTATACTCTACAAGATGCCAGAGAGCAGCACTGAGTTGTGTCATTTACATGGCATTTAGAAGAAGAAAAGTAGCAGATCTGCCACTGTATGCAAAGTTTAGAACAAGAACCAAAACAAAAACAATGGAGAATGATATTCTGCTTAGTTTACTGTTCTTGGAACTCCTGAGGATGATCTCACGCAAACAGTGCACAGACCGTCGCGAAATGTGGATGGCTATAGTATACTTTGGTCTTAAACATTTCTAGAGATGTTTCTTGTTTAGATTATTTTACTGTTATACAGTATAATTTATATATACATGTTATATATACTTAGCTCTAATCTTTGTTAATCTGTGCATCAGTAGTGGGGATTTTTCAGTGACTCTTCTGGCAGGTTACATCGTTACGCCAGTAGATGGCGACAAGTGGTACTTTATGAGTGAGTCATTGAATCATTCATTCAACCATTTTGTGCAAAAACACTGATTCATCCAGGAACAAAACCAGTATAATTCATTCATATGATTAATTCAAATTAAATTGTAGGACTAACTTATTTCTGTAAAACAATTTTTTTTGTGTGATTGCATTTATGCTGTATCTGTGCAGCTTTAAACAGTTTGTGTAAATTCAGTCAATGTGTCAAAATGAATGAATCTTTCATGAACGACCTATCATTAGAGGACTGATAAAAACCTATAGGTGGTATAGGAGCCAGCCAGTCAGTTTGGATCTTACAATTGCAGACATTTTTTGTCATTTTTGTGTGTTATACACTCATCAGGAGGTCAATTAATAGTCCTTGAAGTAGTGAAGTATCCCAGTGATAAAGTGAGCACATGAATGCTTAATAGACATGTTCTCTTCCATCACATGCTACAGTATATGCAGAGGTGTCAAGTAACGAAGTACAAATACTTTGTTACCTTACTTAAGTAGAAATTTTGGGTATCTATACTTTACTGGAGTAATTATTTTTCAGCCGACTTTTTACTTCTACTCCTTACATTTTCACGCAATTATCTGTACTTTCCACTCCTTACATTTTAAAAATAGCCTCGTTACTCCTATTTCATTTCGGCTTGTTTTCATTCCGGCTTGTCATCATTAAAAAAAAAAAAAAAAAAAAAAAAAAAAAAAAACCTATCAAGATAAATCGCGCCATCCTGATAGAGTGAATTTGATTGTGGTTGGATGAGAAGTATAAACATATACCATTCCGACATCCTTGGTTTGTACGCGATCCATCGCACCTGCACATGACACAAATCACGTCACACTCCAGCAACATAGCCAGTGTTTTTTCATTACTCAAAAAAGATTATTTCTTAAAAGTTATTATTTCTCCACTACTGGCTCATTTATCAAACGGGTGCTTTCTCTTCGTCCTCCGCAAATTAAGCTACAGTAGGTAGTTCGGTAGAGAGACGTTTGAATAAATTAGCGTTTGCGATTGACAACGCGATTGACAATGTTGTGATAACTAGGCTATACTGTAACTCGTTACCCCATAGCAGACGTATGTAGCCAAGTATGAAGATGTCCGTGGCAGGGTTAGGGTTAGGGTTAGAACAGAACAGATGGTTCAAGAACAGATCTCGAGCGAAATGTCCCAACCAAGCACCAGCGAGGAGGTACCTAACCCTAACCCTAAACAGGTAGAAACATAGTGCATCCCAAATTTTTCAACATTAACATTTTAATATAACATTATAGTCATTATGGCCTTTAGAAAAATGTTTTTTTTTTTTTTTTTTAGGAGGTGGGGTAGTGCACAATAGGCCCCTGTGGCGCGGCCTAAGCTTTTGTCCTTAATGGCATTTTTTTCCTTATATTACTTTTACTTTTATACTTTAAGTAGTTTTGAAACCAGTACTTTTGCACTTTTACTTGAGTAAAAAGCTTGAGTTGATACTTCAACTTCTACAGAAGTCTTTTTAAACCCTAGTATCTATACTTCTACCTGAGTAATGAATGTGAATACTTTTGACACCAGTGAGTATATGTTCCATGAAACATGTATGCAGCCTTGATCCTAATAAAATATTCATTTGTTAAACCTTTATTGTGCTAGTGATACCACAGGCAAATGCATACGCATGTTACATATTAAAACGCCTCACCTTACACTGGGGTCATAAATACAAGACGACCAACCATGCATTCTACCGTGCATGTACACAGACTCCAACACATGCACTTTGGAGTCCGCAAGATGCATTTGATTTTGTGATCTGCAAGGACATATGTGACTACTCTCAGCGCTGTAACCTGTACTTATCCAGACATGCTTGTTTTTGAGTGTTTGTGTGATGAATGCAATTGTGAAGTGGCATGGAAATCAGAAATCTCATCTCTTCTCTTCCCGTGTATGATTGGAGAGTATAGTTGTGTGTAAAGAGCTCTTTCTGCCCTGTCCACGCAGACTCGGTTGATGTGGAAATGACACGGCTGAGCTCTGTGGTTAGCGTGAACGTGCTTATTTAAGGGCTGCATGGAGAATAATGGGGAGAGATTTTTCAGCCAGAAAGGCATCACTTTTACCAGCCGGCATGATAATATCTCAGTGATAGAGAAAGAGAAACAGGAGGGATTTGAGTGGTTGCTGGCTATTTAGCCTACATGTGTGTGATGGATTAGGAATGAGGCCAGTGTTAAATGTTACCTTTTTTCTTTGTTGTTGTCTTTGACAGGAATATGTTATATTAATATTCTAATTTAACACTTGACTAAAATAACATCTAATTTTTATCATAAAAATTAACAGTCAAACATTTAATACATACCATTCAAAAGTTTAGGGTCAGTAAGATTTTTTAAATATTTTGAAAGGAGTCTCTTATGCTCACCAATGTTTGATCAAACATTGTGAAACATTAATTCAATTTAAAATAACTATTTTCTAATTTATTTATTTATTTTTAAATGTTATGTATTCCTATGAATCTGAATTTTTAACAGGCATTACTCCAGTCTTCAGTGTCACATGATCCTTCACAAGTCATTATAATATGCTGATTTGGTTCTCAAGAAACATATCGTATTATTATCAATGTTAAAAACAGTTGTGCTGCTTAATATTTTTGTGGAAACTGTGATGGATTTTTTCAGGATTCGTTGGTAAATAGAAAGTTCAAAAGAACAGCATTTATTTGAAAAATAAACAAATAAATATAGACAAAGTGAACAAGGCCAATGAGCAACAGCTGTCCAGGCAATGGATTATGGGGGATGTAGTCTTTGATACACTTTTATTCAAAAGTATATCCATAAAACCATTGACTGCTCACAAATAATAAATAAAAACGAAAGTAAAGCAAATGAGCTTTGGTTTTTGCATGTTACATCATTCTTCTGATTCGTTCAAACAACACTGTTTCATACAGAATTGAAAGAAGTGACTTTTTTATGAGTGATTAATTGAATTATTCACTCAACTGATTTGTTCAAAACACTGATTCATTTAGGAATGAAACACCACTGCTGCTCAGGGATGCACAACAGTTCATTTTGCTGGGATTTTGTGTTGGAGCTATTTTTGTATGTATATAAAAAAAGACGAGATCAACACTGGATAAAGCCTGTGGTATTTCCAATGCACTTGAGTCATTTCAACCTCCAATGTTTCTCCACAGCCAGAGAATAATCAGGACATGGTGTCACAGTCACCTAGTATCATCCAGTGTATGTGTGTCTGGGTGTGTTTTTGTGTGTCTGAGCAAGGGAAATGGAAATAGAAGCACACATACACGCATACTGGCATCATTGCTTGCCCATATCATGACAATGTGAGTGCCAAGGGGCAGGAAAAGCATAAACTAGCCTAGGCTGCTAACAGCCTTTTCAAAAGCCCTGCGGCACAATAGAATACAGTAACTACCTGCCTCTATGCAGCCACAATGGGGGGCTGAGCCTTGTTTTTCACCTTTTCTCGCTCACACACACAGGAGCTTTCCCAATGACAGGCTGTCTCCGCACACCTTGCTGAACTTTCCCAAAGGAGAGGAAAAACATGGTTTTTACATGACTATAGAAAAGAGCCATTCCGCCCACTGGTTTAATGGAGGAAATACGTGCCTTTATGTAATAACTACCGCTATACATATAAACCAATACGCCAAGGACTGCCGTCAGCACAGAATATCTTCAGCATGTATTCCATTATATGAAGTCAAGCTGTTTTTAAATGCTGTTTTATAGTTGAGAACAACCCTCATGTGTACCACTCTATTAAAGGACAAGTACCCATATTTTTTCCCCCTCAGTCTTAGAAACCCAACTCAGTGTGATTTCAGAGAGCAGGCAAGAAATTATTCATACGATGGAATTACAAATGCAAAAACCAATCACCTCAAAGCACTCACAGTCCCATCTTACACTTTATTTTTCTCTCTCTGTCTCTCTCACTAACATAAAAGGTACCAAAAAGTACAGTGGTTCACTGTAGAGAGTTAAAATGTGCTGTTGTTAAATTAAAAAGGTTTTTTCTAACTGATCTAGCCCTCAATATTACATTTGTTAGTGTAACCCACGGTAGTTAGGTTGATTTAGTCATAATAACCAGAATAGCCTACAAACTATAGGTGAATTAATGTGCAAATTATATTCAATCCAACAGCATGATTGCAAATTTGATACTGCTTTTATAAAACTGTTCAATAAACAAGTTTTTAAATAACTTACATTTTAGACATAATATTGTGTCTATATTGCTCCATGCATTATTGTTTGGGATTTTTGCAGTGACTTTTTGCAGATTACATAATTTCATCATTAACGATAAGTGACTGTCTTAGTGAGTGAGTCATTGAATCATTCATTCCGTTCAAAACCACTAATACATTCAGGAACTAAACAATTGACTTTCTTGAGTAATTCATTGAATAATTTACTCAACTGATTCACTCAAAGCATTCATTAATTCAGGAACAGAACACAGTGATCAGAAATGCACTACATTTCCTGTGATTTACTTTTGGAGGTATTTTGTTTGGCGGACCACAAAAGGAGAAAGTAACAGCCAATATTTATTTATAAAGGGTAAGTTACTCAGTACCACCGTATTGTCACGTACTGCACAGAGACATGAAGGCTGAGGATCCAAATGCAGTATTTATTGAAGGTTAATCCAAAGATGTAATACAGAAACAGGCAAAAGATCATACACACAGGCAATCGATCCAAACAAAAACAACAAGGAAATAAACACATTCCAGAATAACAGGCAGGGAATCAAAAAACCAAGAGACATGAAGGAAATGCTTAGAATTGCAGAGTGACATATGGCAAGACTTAGCAATGAATGACTAAATTGACCAGGCTTATATAGACAAAGTGAACAAGGCCAATGAGCAACAGCTGAAGGCAATGATTGCTAATGAGTCCAGGCAATGGATTATGGGGGATGTAGTCTTTGATACACTTTTATGCAACAATATATTTATAAAACCATTGACTGCTCACAATTAATAAATAAAAACGAAAGTAAAGCAAATCAGCTTTATTTTTTGCAGGTTACATAATTTTTCCGATTCGTTCAAACACACTGTTTCATACAGAATTGAAAGAAGTGACTTTTTTTGTTTAATTGAATTAATTGAATTATTCACTCAACTGATTTGTTCAAAACAATGATTCATTTAGGAATGAAACACCACTGCTGCTCAGAGATGCACAACAGTTCATTTTGCTGGGATTTTGTGTTGGAGCTATATATATATATATATATATATGTATACCCCCCCCCCCAATACCTGCCAATATTGTGTGTAAAGTGTAAATTACTCAGTACCAACATCTTTGTTAACTGGAATGTTGTGTAAACGCAATAATTTCGATGTCAGCAGAATCTGAGTAACCTTAACCTTTGCCAATGATTGCCATGTATTTTATAATTCATCACTATATTAAGCCGCGTTTCCACTGCAGGAACTTTGCCCAGGAACTAGGGACTTTGGGGTGGTACTCGGTGTGTTTCGACCGCAGGAACCAGGGTCTAAATGAAGTTCCAGGTAAAAAATCCCCCCCTCAGAAAGTACCTGCTCGTGAGGTAGTACTTTTTCAAAGTTCCGGAACTTTCGGGGGTGGGACTTGGGCGCTGAACATACTGATTGGTTGAGTTCACACAGCATTTTGATTGGTTGACTCCACGCAGCATTTTATTTCATCCATCGTTTTTTAAAGTCTGTTGCGGTGTGTGCAGTAAGAGTTGTACGCTATTCGAATCAACAATGGAGTTTAAAAAATACAACTGATGATTCAGGCTTTATTAAGCTTTTATGCGGAGGATGAAATCCAGCGGAAACTGGAAAGTCACGCACAGTCCTACGTCACCAGACTATCTTCACAGTACTTTAGACCGCTATGGAAACGCAGCTAGCAATAAGTCTGGGGGAAAAAGTTCCTGGGACAAATTGTTCTGGGTAATTTCGGTGGAAACGTGGCTTTATATTATTATATGATTTTTATTCATAATTTTCATGTTTTTATCCATTATATCATGTTTCTATATTCATGATTAAGCAATGTCACACAAGCAAAATTGCTGTTGTTCTGTCTAATTGTGAGTGTGTTATTGCTTTTATGCAACACTATTTGTAAAACTTATAACCATTGATGGCTCATATAATGAATAAATAACAAAGTAAGGTAAATCACTGTTTGCATTTGCTAGTGCTGTTGGGCTGATGCAGCGAAAGCTGTTTAAGGATAAAAAGTTAACGCGTGCGCACACATTTGTGTGTGTGTGTGTGTGTGTGTGTGTGTGTGTTCGTGTCAGTGGGGTGCTACACTCTAGCTGTCTCTATGATGCAGAGGGTTATCAGTATCGTTAATGGAGTTCTTAGGGATGTTAATGACTCCCAGAGAGAGAGAGAAAGAGAGGAGGAAAGAGCGAGAGAGGAGAAAGAAAAAGTGTGCTAGCAAATCAGGCCTTCCTAACTTCTCCCAGGTCAATGTTTTCCATCTGAATTAATTGAGATTTGAGTTTTTCATTTCCTACCTGTGCAGAACACACACACACTGATGCGCACTCTAAAGAAAACAGCTCAACACGAATATTGCTAATCAATGACAACGAATCGATGCAGCAATAATGTGTGATATGAGGGGATGAAATGTTGGTATGTGTTGCTGCTTTCCTTCAGGAACAGCCCCTCATCTCTTCATCCCCCCATCTTTCTCTTCCATTCACTGACATTGATTTGCTGTATTTCTATAATTGGTCTCTCGACAAGTAGACAATATGACGAGTGTATTTTCAATGTTTGCTCGCCTCATATTCAAGCATTACAGTCACATTTGCTCAGGTTTTATATCCGAGTCCATCCGATCGTTACGTGCCGGTGTTGGTTTCATTAGGTAAATATCCTTGAGCAGGTATATGTAGGGCAATGGACGCTGGATATGACGAAGATCTATAGCTCATCACTCTGTGTGGTTCTTCCGGAGTTTGAATCGTTGATAAGGAATAATGTGATTGTCATGGCCCGTGCTATCTTTAACGAGGTGGATTTATTGTACTGGGAAGGAGAGGAGGATTGTGGGTAGTTCCTTTAAGAGCTCAAAGTCAATAATGGGAAGGATTTTAGAGTGACTCTAGATCTGTCTTCTGTTTGTTTATGTGTCAGCATTTGAATTAGATCTAGTTGGACCAGACATTTTGATGCACTTTGTGACGTGCTTATAAATGTTTTTGAACCTCTTCAAGATGTGAATTAACCCCTGGAAGCAGCAATGGGCCAGTGTTACACAATTTAAACAATATTATTTTTTTGGAACATCTGGGTAGATTGGATTTGACTCAGAAGATACTGTGTTGGAACCTTGAAGGGTTTTTTTCTATGCATTTTTGTTAATAATTGTATACAAATTTTCTTATGTGTGCAAAATTTTATCTTAAATATATATATATATATATATATATATATATATATATATATATATACATATAAATGCAAATTTATGATAACTTTGCAGGTTTTTACGCACAGATGTGAATAAGACAAGGGGAAATTTGATGATTTCAAATGCACTGTGAGAGTTATGGTATGTCAGAATTATAGGAAAGTAACAACCCGATCTCACGGTAATTCTTACGTATTTAACGAGGTGGCTAATTCGTACGAATTCTTACGTTTTTTTGGTAAAACGTATGTATTTTACGAGATGCCAAATTCGTATGAATTTGTACGAATGAGCTACCCCTAAACCTTCCCATCACTGGGCTTTAGACAAATCATATGAATTCGTATGAGTGAGAATTAGTATGAATTAGCCACCTCATAAAATATGTATGAATTGGTCGTGAGATAGCTTTGGAAAGTAACAATTTCTTACGTTAAATTCAGTTCAAAGGGTCTTATAGAGCAAAACAAACTTTAATGCACCATGTTTGTACTAATTTGAAGTTTGAAACAATACTGTTAAGCTAGTAGCTAACCCTAATCATATACATTGAAAAGAACAAACTGAGAACTACAACTAAAAACTGAGATTAAGATGAAGTCTCTTTTACTTCACATTCTATTTTGTCCAGGATTCAGTGTGACATGGGGGTTGGGAAGTATCACATGGCAGCTTTCTCATATTAGTGAACCGATAAGGTTCAGTGCCAAAAAAGTTCCCAAAGGACAGGACACTCAGCTCCAGCTCGATGAATCTCACTTACAGAGAGTATACAAGAGGGATATTGTTACCTCCAAAATATCTTTCCAAAAATAACCAAAAACAAGCTTCCACAAAGCATTTTGGTCCCACTTTATATTAGGTGGCCTTAACTACTACTTACATTTAAATCATTTGATACAATGCACTTATTGTGTACATACACGTCTTTACATTGCACTTATATTAAAAAAAAAAAAAAAAAAAAAAAATGCCTGCATGTAATTACATCTGTAATTAATTTCTGTAATTATGTTTATAATTACTCTGTTGACCCATCCCTTATACCTACCACCAAACCTGTCCCTATAACCGCATATCCCACCTCAATAGCAGCAAAAGTGTTTTGCAATATGAACACAATAAGTACATTGTACTTATTTTTTGATGTAAGTACATACAGGTAGTAGTTAAGGCACCTAATATAAAGCGGGACCAGCATTTTTAATGCAAGTTATATCTCAGTTGTACATGTTCAGTGGGTCTACATGTGTTCTTTTGCTGTTTTTTGATGCTGTTTTTCAACTACTGTCTCCCTCCTCCTAGGAACAGTAGTTTTTAAAAAAGTACATTTTAATTTCATATTGACTCTTATGCATTGTGATTGTCATATGATTTTTCAGTATAAAACTAATTGAAAGAAAAAAGAACTCATGAAGTCATGAAGAACTCATGAAATTACACTGAAAACATATAATGGTATCTATATGATAAAATTAAGTAAAATGAATACTTAAATGCTTAAAATGAACAATAAATACACGTAAGTTAAACATTTATTACATAAATATAGATTTTCCTTTAAGACATGATTTTAAAAACCCAATGATGTGACTAGATTGCATGTTGTGTTACACTCTCAAACATTATCTGTTATGGGTAGTCAGGACCCATGAAGACGAAGAAGATACAAATAGACAGTCACAGGAACAACATATGAAAAACACTGACTATGTAAATCATAAACAAGAAACAAGAAGGGACTGAGCATGACAGGGAGTATAAATACAAGGCGAACATAATGAAAGGTGCACATTATAAGTAACAATATAAACAAATGAGGAACACAAACCGAAACTAAACAGAGCAGGGAAACAGAATATCAAAATAAGAGTCCATAACCATGGCATTATCTTGGAAAACAACAAAACCCAGACACACATGCACAGACTCCAATTCTTGGTACCCAAGACACAATAACGGTAACAATCAATTGCTAATTTCTGAGCACAAATGGGTAATTCTAAACTCTAGACGTCATAAAACAGCAAGATACTAAACGTGACAAAATCAACAGCATCAGTGAAAGTGGCAAACAGTGAAAACATGCGGCCTTATTAATTATTCATGCCTGGGTGCATGCTGGGAGCACCAGCAGTGTGAAGCTATGTAGATTTTACTTAATTTTGTGAAATGTACTCAAATCTGCTAATAAATATTAATGTAATATAAGTTTTATATATATATATATATATATATATATTTTTTTTTTTTTTTTTAATTAAATATATTTTATTTTAATTTAAACTTAATTTATTTCACTACATTTTTTTTCAGTGTAGGTTGACATAATATTATTTATATCTTAAATGTTTGTGTGGTCTTACTAAGCATATGTGATGACAACGTTACCCACTTAGCCTGTACTGATGTAGTTTCCTGTTACTATCAGACATGCTACACCAGATGAAGTGTTCACTAAATTGCATAATGGCTATTAAGGTGGATCAAAGGGCTTGTTTTGTATGGCGTCAACTGCATGCTAATTATCAATATACTCATTAATTACTGTCGTACAAAGCTAAATTAACAATTTACATGACATTTTCATTAGACACTACCCTATTGATCAGGCGTCAGACATGACCACAAAGTAAACTATATATCTTTCATGTATTTGCAGAATACATTCTTATTAAAATGTTCATTAGTTCCTCTTCTTGTAAAGTCAAAGAAAGGAAACTGAGTCACCAACCACAAAGAATGAAGCTCATCCCAGTTCACAAGACCTTCATTGATTCTTGTGGGCCGATGTCATTAGTCAATGTGAATAGCCATGTGTAAATTCCCTGACAGTTTGACTATGGTATCATTACAGTGGTGTGTGAATGGAGAATCTACTCTTCAACATTAACTCTAATTACTCCTTACTCCATATAGAGGGATAATACGGCTGCTAGACAAAGGAGAGCTTGGCTATGGGTCATTTACTCTAGTAGGGCCATCGCTACAACATCTAGATAAAAAAGAACTTTACAGTCGAGGTTAATTGTCATTCCCAAGGCTTTCCAATCAGTCAAGCAGGCTTAAAAGTGTGTTTAGATATATCATAGTCCAAATAAGTCATCAGTGACAGCAAGGAGCGTAATTCACGAACCGAGGCTATATCTACTCACTTCAATTGTGAGTGAACTTCAATAACTAGTGCCATTTCAATTCTGTCCCTACTTCTTTTTTTCTATCTTCTGGCTCTCTTTTTATGATCAGTCGTCTTCAGATCCTGACAGGCACTTGCGTCTGTGCGAAGGGCTGAATATCTAGTCGCTGACGAGTCAGGCGCATTAAACAGCCACACAGCAATCAGTCGGATCAGGCTTTCTTTGGATGCCTCAAAAGTGGGGCCTAATTTTTAGATTCCTCTCAGGCTGAAAAATGCCTTTGCATATTTGTAGGCAACTAGTGTATGGGCACGAAAGAAGCCTGAGTATCTGGAGAAGTATGCTATGGATGAATGATATGTAAAAACCTGCAAATTAGTGCTTCTTCCTCCATTAGTTACCATAGTGATAACAGCCTCTCTCGACAAATGGCCATAGTGGTGGAACTCTAACTTCAGTGTGCCAGGTAATCAAAAATACATCAGAGTTCCTCCGCTTCATCCTTTGGAGTTAAAGAAATAGTTCACCCCAAAATGAAATTCTGACTTTTTTCTTTTGTGGAAAAATATGAGATGAATTTTTGAAGAATACCTTGGCCACTTTTTCTTATAAAGTGAACTTTTTGGAAAGTGATCATGGGATTGAGTTAAGCCTCCAAAAAAAATACCACAAATGTATCATAAAAGTTACCAATACAATAGCTTTTGTGTGAGGAAGCTCTTGACATCTGTCCTTCTTGGCTCTTTGATGAGAGTCCATGAGAGAAATATTATATCAATATTATATTCAGTGTTGGGGAAGCTACTCTGAAACTGTAGTTTGACAAACTACAAGCTACTCATAAATTAAAGTAGTTAAACTACAGTCAAGCTACCCTTCTGAAAATGTAGTTAGCTACACTACAAGTTACTAACAAAAAGTAGCTAGCTACATTGAAACTACTTTGATTTTTTTTTTTTTTTTTAATGACATAGCCTATTACAAATAACTGTATAACTGTTAATGAAGAATGTTTAAGTAAAATGTTTGGGGTTTAAAACAACGCAATGCACTACAATTATGATTTCAAAGCGTACTGTTTTATTTTGTAATGTATATCAAAAGATACAATACTCAAATGTAGCCTATATCTCACACCTGACTGTCAAAGTGCAAAACTGCTACAAATGTCACACCAATGCAGGCCCGGTTCTACACACCTAAGCACCCTCAAACGCAAGCAAAAGCAAGAGCACCCTCAGTTGATACTGTAATAATATCATATTGGCGAAACAGATTTGGCAAATGCTCCAGTGCGTATTTGTGTTTGCGCTCTGGAGAATTTCAAATGTTTCTATTTACAACATGATTTTGCAGCGGTGAGCAACGTAGCCAATCACAGACACAACTGTTGATCTCTTGAATGCAATGGCCAATCAGGGGTGTTTAAGTTAGTTAGAATTTTTTTTAGAGTTAGAGTTTTTATTCAGCACTGAGTTTGCATGCTCGCGAAGCCTCTCATTAACAAAGTGTAGACACGATGTAAGAGACTCATTGTGCAGTGTAGACAGCTATAATTGAGATGAGTTATGACTTTTTAGTGATTATAAAGGAAGCGCTTTTTGCACGCTTTATATAATACAATCAGAATTTTAATATAAGTTTTGTTTTTCATGCTATGAGAGGACCGGCAACCAATTACACTCTGCAGTTTCAGAAGTGATATCTACATATAAATGCAGGATTCACACTCAGAATTGCTACCATAACCATAACATGGGACAAAAATATGCAATAATAATAATAATAAGCAATGTGCAGACTAGAAAAATATTTGAATTTTTGTATCAATATTTTTAAAATTCTATTCCAATTATTTGTAAAATTAATGACTTAAAAAAATCTTAAATGTCTCACTGTACATTGCTATTCTTATGGTGGAGCCGTTGCTTACACATTACACCTGCACTTTACTATAGCATCCTGACTAATTTTAGAAGCACCCTCAGTGATTTGATTCTGGTACTTGGCCTGCACCAATGCAAGAACAAAATATATGCAACTTAAATTGGATACACAGAAAAATGCATGTTAAACTCACAGCACATGCAGTGATGAAGCTTTGAGACGCGAATCATGCACTTCTTGCGTGAACATTCTGAAACCCGCGCAACCTATTTTATTAGATCAGCCTTTGCTGTGTGATAAGCGCACTAAGCTATATCGCGATTTTGTTTTCTGTTCAATTGACGGATGCTTTGCCAATGCAATGACGCAAAACACCGCGTTAGTGAATTAGGTTCATTATAAAACTATGGCGGGACAGATTAGACTATGGCGGGTCACCACTGTAATAAAATAGTTTGCATACATTTGATATAGACTGCAATAAAGCAGGACATTCAATTAAAAAAAGGCTATTCACCTGTGTGCTTGAAGTCTTCGACATAGACAGCGTTTTAATCATTTGTTTATAAATTAAGCGTAACCTTTACTAATCGATTCGTGTGAAGTGTAAACCCACTCCTTACATAATCATCAGACAATCTCTTCTCAGTGAACTGTAAAGCCGCAAGATGCGTGATATAACAATAGATGGCAGTAATGCACGATTTTAGTTCGTGATCTAGTAAGACGCTGTGCTGTTTCAATGCATCGCAGGCTCGTCAGAACGCAAAACGGAATGTAGCTTGTAGCTTTTGGTTGCGCTACACCGCTACTTGCTGGAAAAAGTAGTTAACTACTGGAAAAGCTACACTGTTTTAAAAGTAACCCAAAACTACTGACAAGCTACTGAAAAATGTAATTAAACTAGTAACGTCGCTACATGTAGTTAACTACTCCCCAACACTGATTATATTCATATGTATGAATGGTTCTTTTGAGTCAAAGCTTTTCAATGATTCTGTTGATTCACTTAAAGATTCATTTATGATAAAAAAAGCTCTTTGTGGTTTCTTGATGAGAGTTCATGAGAGAAGTCTCAGAGGAAAACATAACTATTTTATGAGGTGGCGTTTTCCTATGAATTAGTACGATGTGAATCATACAAAAACATAAAATTTTTAGAAAAGAACTAAGCATGAAGGTCCAGCCGTAACCCCATCCCTAAACATAACCATCACTGGGTCGTAAGCAGATCATGCAAAAAAAGTAAGAATGATGCTAATGTGAATTAGCTGCCAATTTGCCAAAATGTAAAATGTTTATGAACTGCCATGAGATTGTGACGAATGTCTTCATGTCCAATTTGTGAACCAGTGCTTCTTAAATCTTTTCAATGAATCAGTTGATCCAGTTCACAAAACTGGTCTGAATGATTCATTTATGAATTAGACTGATAAGGTGCACTTTCATAAAAATTCATAAAATGTCCAATTCGTAAATGAATCATTCTTTTGAATCAAAACATTTCAATTAGTTGACCCAGTTCACAAAACTGGTCTGACTCCGAATTGTTCTTTAATGAATTAGGATTGATGAGAGAGCTCTTCTTGGCTCTTTGATGAAAGTTCACAAGAGAAGAAGCGATATCCGATTTGTGAATTAATCGTTCTATTTCAGTGAATCAGATGATTCAGTCCACTTAACTATTCTGGGGTGCGTTTCCCAAAAGCATCGTTAGCCAACTAATATCGCAAGTTCCGTCGTTACTTACATAGTTCAACGATTTGGTGTTTCCTGAAACCATAGTTCAAACGAACATTCGCAAACTGCATCGCAAACTTGTGTGGTTGGAACGACAGCTCTCGAGCTGTGGTTAGAAGCATAGTTTCTTGTTTTTATGACATGTTGACTTAATAAATCATTATCTTGAGCAAAATAAGAGAGCTGACATTAAGTACAATGTATATCTTTTATTTCGAATATATACAAATGTCATTCACATATTTTAGTTTGTCAAGAGATTTAAAGCACCGTTTTTGAAGAGTGCGCATGTGCGTACGTGCTCTAGTACGTAAAAACAAGCCTATGATTGAATCTGTAAATAAAGCAAAATAATTGAGAAAAATGAGAATTAGTCCTCTGATGCCATGTATGTAATTTATAGCAAAAAAATCTAGCATTAATTCGATCTCAAAAAGGATTCACTTAAATAAGTTATTACTCACCACCTGCGTGACGTCATTCACCAACATGGCTGAACGACAGGTTTGCGACAATATGGTTTCGGGAAACAGTTGTGACAAGCTAGTTGATTTGTTCAACGATGCATCGGACTATGGTAGTTCAGCAGCGAGTTACATCGTTGTTCGTAAACACACCCCTGAATGACTTGTTTATGAGTTCAACTCACTGTTTATATTTCACAAAATATATTTTATGGCTTCAGAAGATTTGGAATATAGCGCACAGTTTGTACTACTTTTATGTTTGGTGTTCCACAGAAGAAGGAACATTATAAAGGTTTAGAACAACATGATGCTGAATAAATTACAGGATGAACTATCCCTTTAAAATAGGTCTGCTGATGGTTAATGTGTGTTCTTATAGGATATCAATAGATTTAAGGCAGGGTTGAGACCAGGAGTGTGTTGTTAATCTGTGCACAGAGTAATTCATTTTCTTTAAAGGGCTCTGATATGCAATAAGTGTTCATAGGTGATCCTCAAAGAATGTTTATCTTGTTAGAGGCTGAATTCATTAGGTGTATACTGTGATTACAGCACTTTCTGGATTCGGTTTTGCTCTTCTGTACAACTGCTGTCATGAATCTGTTGATGTATATCTCTTAAAGAGCAGACTTATCATTTATTCATGGGCTGGGAAAAACGGGACATACAAAATGTTAAGCAAGACATCATCAAAACGAATCGCAAAGCATTTGGACGAAAGTAAGCGCGTCTCTTTTTGCTACAGTTAATTGCTGGCTTCCTTTGCAAACTCTTCGTTGTGTATATTCCTCCCGTTTCTCTCTCTGTTGTGCTCTGATCCTCTTCTTCCCCAGTCGGAGCTGTGGTCGGTGGGATGTGCATAAGTGCTGGGCTTTGTTGCCATGGCTTCTCAGTGGCTCTGCTGTGGTTTATGGAGGGGTATGAGTAAAAAGGTGCTTTGGTGCGGCTGTAAATCTCTCCTGCAATCAATCCCTGTGCAATACTAGTAAGAGAGCTCAGCTTTTAACGAAACCCACTCCTCATTCACACCTAGTGATTAAGGGTCGGCTTGATTAGAATTCACACAGCAGGGCTCCAGCTGCCCCTCCTTCTCTCCTTGTGTCTCTCTGGATGGCCCCATCAACTCAGTATAATCACTGGGAAATGGCTCTTGCATGCATATGGAGATTTGCAGGTTGACAGCAGATTTTCCCAGGCTGCATGTCCTCAGCTCTCCTCTGTCTTAAAATTATTATCCATTGCCACAGGTGAGTGGGATCAAGTGGAGTATCAGAGCCATGCCTCACTTATCTTGGGATTTCGGTTGGGTCCAGCCCAGGTCATCAATGCACCACTAAAGTGACACTCTAGGGATGTTTTGACCTCATTTCGGAGGAATCTGAAAAAGCCTTGATTGTACTGCATGTATGAATGTTATCACATGATTTAAAAAATAAATAAATAAATAATAAAAAAATAATAATAATAATAATAATAATAATAATAATATCACTGCTTAAAATGTACATTTCCATTAGACTTTCCAGTTGTGTGACAATTTCTATGTCAAGTGTGCAGTTATTTATTTAACGCACAAATTAATTAATTAATTAATTAATTAATACATAAATACATTTAATTTAAAATAAAACTTCATAAATATAAGACACTCTCTTGAACAACACTATAAATCATATAAATATTTTATATATGTTTTAATTAATATTAAAATATATTACACTACCGTTCAAAAGTTTGTTGTCAGTAAGTTTTTTTTTTTTTTTTTTTTTTTCCCCAAAGAAATTAAGGTAACACTTTATTTTAGTGTCCTTGTTACATGTTACATGAACTTACATAGTAATAACTATGTAATAACATAGTAATAAATTATGAATTTTACATGCAATTACATGCAACTAACCCTCAACCAAATGCTTATCCTACCCTAACCCTAAGTGCATGTTGTTAATTAATATTACTCTGTACTTAAATATATATTTGCAGTGTAACAATGACACCTTAAAATAAAGTGTAACCAAAATTAATACTTTAATACAGCGAATGCACATTAAATTGATTAAATGTGACAGTACAACCATTTTATAGTGTAAAACCCATATAAAGTATGCACGGTTACAAAAATCCGGCGGTGCGCGCGTACTCTTCTGAAATTTCGTGTCACGCACTGAACGCTGACCCTTGCGTATGCATAAAAAGTGAAGTATACTTTGGGCTTTAGAAAAAATACAATTGCTGTTCTTTTAAACTTTGTATTCATCAAAGAATCCAGAAAAAAAAAATTGCTATTTCCACAAAAATATTAAGCAGGAGAACAGAAATGTTTCTTGAAAACTAAATGAGTAAATCACATGACAATGAAGACTGGAGTAATGGCTGCTGAAAATTCAGCTTTGCCATCACAAGAATAAATCACTTTTTAAAATATATTAAATTAGAAAACATTTATTTTAATTGTAGTAATGTTTCACAATATTAGTCTCTTTACTGTATTTTTGATCAAATAAATGGAGCCTTGATGAGCATAAGAGACTTTACAAACATTAACAAATACGATCAACCCCATACTTTTGAACAGTATGTTTCTATAATAAATGCACAACAAAAAGGTAAATGGCAAATACACTTTAGCTTTAATACTTGGAATTGCTCATGAAAAATGCAACCAAGTCATGTGAAAAGCTGCAGATGTCCAATACACATAGCCTTGGAAAACCAAGGCTTCGCTGAATCCTCTAAAACGAGGTTACCAGAACAATGTTTTGTTGGTGCATGCATAAATACTGCTAGAAGGGCATTTCCTTGAGAATGTTTCAGTTGGGTCAGATTTATACGATTTAGTATGGACAAAGGTATGTAATACAACACATAAATGTGCTATTCTCTCTAGTATCCTGTAGTATGCTACAGTATGCCTGGAAGTTTCTCCACTGCATCCCATTCTTCCTCTTTATCTACTTTGTTCTGTCAGTCTCCCTTCCAGTGTTGCGGTTTCCTGTGGGGATCTCGTATAGTTATTTTAAGGATGAGCAGGAATAATATCAGACTATTCTCACACTCGACCTAGAGCAGAACATAATGGAGTAAATCTATCACTCATCACCACCTTTCTTTTCTCAGACGTACCCCCAGAAAGTCCTGCGCTGCCTGTGTGATGCTGCTGATCATTCACGTGTGGCGATTCAAAAAGAACAGGTTCCTCATGGCTGTAAAGGCACTCAGGCTTGGATGAGGAAGTGGGGAGTGAGAGACCTGCACAGAGAGCAAAGCAGCCCTGTCAGAGCAAGTTAACAGCAGTTAGAAAGGCAAGGGAGGTTCGGGCATTGTGAACGGGCTGGCTTCCATCACTTCCTGTAGCTTTAGAGGAAATGTGACAACAAAAATGAAGCATGAGCATCTTGCAGGCACAGAAATGGCCTTTTATGTGGGTACTGATTTACTCCTGAGGTGTTCAGAGAGCAAAGATTAACTGCATGTTATCAAGTCACATGAGAAACTACAGGCTAATTGTTGCTAATGCTAAATATGCTAAATAGGCTAGTTTCCAAATGATGATCACCAAGAAACATTCGGTATGAACATGCGTTTCTTTCTTTCTTTCTTTCTTTCTTTCTTTCTTTCTTTCTTTCTTTCTTTCTTTCTTTCTTTCTTTCTTTCTTTCACACAACACATATTTATTTAATTAAATCGCAAGGATAGTTAATTTTAGGGATAGTTCCCCCCAAAAATAAAAGTCATACAGTAAGTCAGTGGGGTCAAAAACTCTCACTGTATGAAAAAAAATTCCACAATATTTTATTTTGTCTTCTGCAGAAGAAATAAATGCATTCAGGTCTGGACAGACGTGAAAGTGGGTTTATTTTGCGGTGAACTCTCCCTTGAAGCATTAAAATTTAACATTGTTCAGATCACCTGAGATGGATACATTGTGTAAATGGGAACGTTGTGACCGAGTAAGGGAATGAAACATGAACATAAGAGAATCTAAGAAAGACCTGCACCTTTGTAGCTTCATAATTTCACCCTCCGAAATGCATCTTTTCTGTAGAAAGCAGGGATGACTAGCTCACCGCTGGGATTCTCACAGCTGATTTTATGCTAATGCGGCTTGTTAGAAATGATTGCTTTGTTATCACTGGCAATGCTTTGTGCAAAAGCCTCGTGAGCAACGTACTATTATGGCACATTAGTTCTAATGAACTGGTCCATATGCTCCCAAACTCCTCTGGAGGAAGGAAACAACAGAACACATAACACGCAAACAGAAACACGCAGGGTTTTGTACACAGGCTTTCCCTCCCAGTTGCAAGCAAACACACTGCAAGGATCCCTTTGGTTCTTCAAAGAGACTTACAAAGGCCTTAAAACAAACCTGCCTGTTTAGAAGCCAAATGATGCGCCATGCTAGATTATACTCTTTCAAAACCTTGTCTAATACATTTTGTCTTACGCCAAGAAACTTACAAGAACACTTTGTTTTCAAAAGGATGTGCATAATTTTACCTAAAAGTCAAGACTCTCTATGGTCCTGTCAAAAGCCCTCCATGACAAACGAAAAGCATATTCCCCAGCTTGTAGTTGGAACTGCCCTGGATACGCTACGAACCAATCCGTGAATGCCTGAGTGGCTTCAGGCGTATTCCTGAGCCACCCTGTCTGAATGCTGATTAGTTTCAGTGTTGGCCACGTAACGTCTCGAGCTGTTTCTCTAGCACTCGTAATTAGTTATTAATGAGGAGCTGCTTCGCTCCTGTGGGGGCTCGAGTGTTGAAAAGTAAAAGTTTCTTTTGAGTTTATGAGTTTGAGTTAAGTGCGCACACTTGCCCGTGCAATACGGCGGACTCTCTATCCTGTCATTTCCATGGAAACACCAGCTTTCTTTGGTCCCACCTGACCTATTGCTGCTGTATTGTTATTTACATAGCATTTGTGGCTGTGTTGCTACCGTGTTTTGCTCCGGTAGAGCTGCTTGTTCGTAGATTTGTATTGGGAATGAGCCACGCCTGACATAAGCTCATGTAAATATCAGCCATGGAGCGGCATTTGGGACGGCATTGTAGTAGCAGATGGGCTAACTCTCTTTCGTCATCCTCCCATTGTCGCTCTCTCTTTCTCTCTTTCTGTTGCAATACCTCTATCTTGGCTTTCTAGCTAACAGGTTTTGCCATTTTCCTCAACCCTGTCCTAATCCGTTGCCATTGTTATGAGGGGAGCAGGTGCTGTGGAAGCCTCCTTCCATCATTCATCATTTATTGGACTGTTACAGACAGCATTTGGTGATAAATGCCTCACACTGGCACTCTGAGCCAAAGTCTTTACATGCGTTGTTCGTTAGCATTTATGGCCCTCTGGTACACTCTCATCCCATTTCTAAACAGGAAGGATTGTTTTACAATCAGATGTAAAACAGAATGGATGTGAATCTTCACCATGTGGCACACAAAATGTCTCATTTTTGTCTGATTTGTGGAATTTGTTCAAAGGAGAATAGATTAGAACTGGCAGCCATCTTTTTAGGTTGTTTTCACACTCAGGCCGTGTTTACACCTGGTATTAAGATGTGTTTTGGTCAATCGGATCACAAGTAGATGATAGAGACACATTTCCGTGTCTCATTGTTTCTTTTGTCCACTTTTGACCACTTCTGTCCTGATTCCTTAAAGGGGAGGGTCTGTGGGTGGGTAAATGTATGGGTATTTTTTTTTAGATCTTTGAATAATAGACAAAATAAGCTAGCGCAATTTACATATGAACGTGCCCGGAGATGAGTGAAAAAACATACGGAGAGCATCAGCTTTCGTTTCTGCTCTGACAGCCGCAAGACCACGGCGAACGCCGTGAGTGCGTGTTAGAAATTAGGAATGGCGAGAGAGTACGTTTTTCGTCTTCAAACCAATCTTGAGTCTCCAGCCGACAAAGTTTAAATCCTGTCTGGCTAGCGCACTTCTCATAGTGTTTACGCATTAAGTTAGTAAGTTACACTTATTAGGGACACTTGTTTTTGTCCCAGGTAGAAGCTCTTTATCACTGTTGCTCTGCAACAAAGCTGTTGTTCAACAATAGTTTTGCGTTAGTACCAAATTATTATACAAAATGTACACTACCGTTCAAAAGTTTTGGATCTGTACGATTTTTAAAAGCCTGGTAATGCTTACCAAGGCAGTATTTATTTGATCAAAAATACAGTAAAAACAGTAATATTCTATAAAATATTATTGCAATTTGAAATAAATATTTTCTATTGTTGCTTAAGTAACATTTCTTATTATTATTAATGTTCAAAACAGTTGTGCTGCTTAATATGTTTGTGGAAACCATAAATGCAATGTGACAATCAATCAATCAATCAATCAATCAATCAGTCAATCAGTCAGTCAGTCAATCAGTCAGTCAGTCAGTCAATCAATCAATCAATCAATCAATCAATCAATCTATTTGCAAAAGAATGGTGTAGTTGTAACATCTACCAGCAGGGACCAAATGCAATGATTTACATTGATCAAACAATCTACAATGATCAAACATACAATAGAAAGTTGGATTAAAGCATAAACAATGTTCTGTTTACATTATATCTATTTTATCCTTACTGCGGAGGATCCTTTATCCTTACATACAAGGAATTAAAACTCACAAACAGCTGCGTTGTTTTCCTCCAGTGATATAGAGTATTGTAAAAACCAGCATGGTCCTGGGGGTTATTCATCTCGGGTGCTCATGGTTAATTAGCGTAAGTACACAGAGTCGTGCCTCTCCCGGTGGAGCCTCGCGCATCATATTTAAAAAGATCTGAAGCTTAACTGCACATCTTCTGTATATTCTCAAACACACATACACTTGTATATACACAGGCACAGCTGCATGTTTGGATGCACCGACCTGCTGCTGGCCAGATGTTACATGCTGTTGTCTGTGGATGCTGTCCAATTTTCAGTGCGTGTGTTTGAGTGCGAAGCTGTAAACAGATTAGTTTGCCCTGAGCTTGATTTTTGCAAAGAAAAAAAAAAAAAACAGCATGTACAGTAAAGCTAAACTAATAGCCTATATTTATGCAAGGCAATTGGTCATGCGTAACCTAAATACTTGCAAATACAACGTTACCATCTCAAGTCTAAGATCTAAACATAACTTGATATATCATATTATGTATGACCTATAGAAAACAAAAATCACAAACAAGATATTCATTTCATTTCCGCACCACTAGCATCATTAGAGGCCGTTCACACAGAAGGCATTTTTCCATTCTAATGGGCTACTTTTCCATTGTTTTTTCTATGTAAACACGTGCTAGATGGACGTGTATGACAGCTGCGCTCCCGTATTTCGTCTTTTGCAGCATCTCGTGCATGACACGGCATTCTAAAAACGTGCCCGCTCAAGTTAAAATAAGTTAAACTTTTCAAAAGACCTTGTGTTTTTTTTCCCCATTCCACTGCCCACGTCTTGCGTTTTTCAAAGCAAAAACACATTCTGTGTGAATGAGCTCTTACACTTGCAGCTGCTTAGACTAGTTAGTCATGTACTGTAATTTTTTCTTTAACACGGGTCAACTTTAACTTTTTTTATGTCAGTTACATAAATTGGTTTAAAGTGAAACCGAAAAGTAAAACTGATTACCTCTTGACTAACTGATAGTTGGCTAGACTAGTTCCTGAAAGTGATGTATATAGTATCAGACACTAGTGGCATCTAGCGTAATTACAAAAATAAAGCAAAACCTTGCAAACGCCCCATTCACGCGTAACACCTCCCCCAACTCAAACATCACAAACACAGCTCTTATACGGTTGCTTGTGAAGGCATGTCTCAACTGGTAAAAGTAGCTAGTTTCAATAAAAGAATACCTTATTCTCTTTCTCTCTCTCTCTCTCTCTCTCTGCGTTAATAACTGTGTTAATAAGTGTGTTAATAACTGTGTTAATAAGTGCGTTAATAACTGTATCAACAGTATTATTCTGCTATCAAGGCTCAAGCCTCCGTTACTAGTTCTGAAATGACGTTTTGGAATTAGCAACGGAGGCTTGGGATGAGATGCGTAAGAAATTAGTCCCACACACAAGCGTGTTTTAAGGACAAAAACCTGACAAATGTCTTGAAATACAACATCGGAACAGTGTCTTGAGGTGTGGTAACCATAGTATAACCGGAATAATTGACTCCGGGCCATTGAATTCTTAGAAAATAATACTTTTAGCTGTGTTTCTATGTGTCATGAGTAAGCAAACACTCTCTAGAGCGAAAGCTAGCCTCTTGCTTATAATAAATCCATCCAACGTATCTGCACCGCAGATTTTGACACAATTTTTGACATGAAGAACCACAACTGTTTGAGGCAGTCGACACTGGACACATCAAAGTAAACAATATAAACTGAATAATTTGTCTTTGATGGGTGCATGATGATGTTCTATTGAAGTGTGTTGCATTGCAATGCTCTGTTTGCTTTGGCATGTTCATGACCTATTATGGCTTTTACTTCTGTAACCGAAACTGAATATCTTTTCCAATGTAATGCGTCAACCCACACTGGCTAAACACCCTCTTGCTCAACCTGCTACAGTAGCCACGCCCCAAACTCTCACTATAGGTTGAGTTGGAAAGAGACTGGCGGATCTAGAAAGAGATTGACAGAATGTTTTGATGGTGCTTGGGAGGCTCAATATTTACACGTTTTGGGGGAGATAAATCCATGATGGCATACTAATAGTACTCAATGAACAATAACTGGGTTAAGAGAATGTATTTTAACACACACAAAAAAAATCTTTCATACTTCACCATTAAGACACAAATAGTGAAAACATCGTGTTAGTGACTATGTTTATGCCACTGTCCACAGCAGAGGTGACAGCTTTTATGAGTGGGCCATTTGATCATTCAACCGATTTGTTCAAAAACACTGAACAAAATACCATCATGTGTTGCTCAGAAATGTAGAATGATTCTGTTGTGGAGTGGATTTATTTTCAATGGTGGAGCAAAAACAGACAAGTGAAATATAAGTCACTCAATATTAACTTGCAATCACTCTGGTTTTCTGTATATTTGCTGGTTGTCACACAATGTTATTTAATGTCAGTCTCCTTTGTTGTTATTTAAGCTGAAGAATTTTAGCCGAATCTTCTTGATACTTTAATGAAACATAACTGAGAACTCTTTCTTGAGCTATGAGAGGGCAACCTCTGAGCAATTCCTATGAGTGATTCTCCCTGTTAGTGTGCTGAATGTCAGCTCCATATTTCCAGAGTTCCGGTAGATCCAGAGGGAGGCACATTTTCTTGGGTCTTGTCTGTCTTTGCGGACATTCATTGGTTGTGCATTGAATTTGATTTAAAGTTGTTTGTGATCTCTGGCTAGTATCATATAGTGATCTCCAGTTCCATCTCTGAGTGTGATTAGTATGCCTGCCATGGCCTCCCCTCTGGGCAGCCCAGCCCACCTGCAGACACATATACACACACAACGTCTTTTGGTATCACTCTCTTTTCATGGATCCTTGCAGCCATGCAGGTCGCCAGGGTAACAGCTGGCATCCCACCGCCTTTCTCTCGCTCTCTCTCTGTGTGTGTGTATGGGCATGCGTCTTGTGCCAGGTGAGCCATTAACACCAGTCTCACACAACTGCCACCTGCCACGCTGTTCGCTCCACCACATCTCCTGTGTGTGTGTGTGTTGTGACAGTTCTGGCATGTGCTTACATTTGCTGGGTCATAGTTAAGTTCAGTAGTGCACTGCACATGTATAGTGTGTGTGTGTGTGTACGCACCTTTTACAATATGAACAGTTTTTTAAACACTAGGCATCATACACTTTGTAAATGCTTACAGAGTAAAACTAAACAACTGAGGATTACACATTACCATATCTGTTGAGCGTGTGAACACAATGGCCAATCAGAGGTGTTTACGAATCCGCTCAACAGTGCTCAAAGCGTCACATTTTTAAAATTTCAGTAACGACTTGGTATCGAAGTCGGTACTTTTGACAACACTAGTGTGTGTGCGCAGTGGTTTGATGTACATTATGAGGACCCCAAGTCCTTGTGGTGTGTATTCAGGTTTCAGGCCACGCCCCCTACATTACGAGGACATGCCAATGTCCTCAAAATTCAAAATAAACATAGTAAACAATTTTAAATGTAAAAATGCCAAAAGATTTCTATGATGGGTATAGGTTTTGGGGTTGGTTTAGGGTTAGGGGCAAGAAAATGTCATTATTTCAGTATAAAGACCATTAACGCCTATGGAATATCCTCATAATGATAGGAGTACCAACGTGTGTGTGAGAGTGTGAATGAAATGGTTGGTATGATCAGTTTGGCCTATAAAGTGTCCTTGTGTTTTTACAATGGCAAACACACAGTAGGGCTGAAATCAATAACTGCATCTGCAGTTTAATCCCCCCCATACCCCCACCCCCCAATGAGCACACACAGTCACATCCTCTCTTCTCCCTTCTCTACATCTTTCTCTCATTCTTTCTCTCTATCATACATTTCATCTCCTCACACACACTATCTTTCTTTGCCTGCGAATTAAACAGCTCATTGTCTGCCGAGATTCACTAAAAACCATTGCCGATTACACACTTCTCGTTCCACTGACCCATCAAGGTCATCACGCAAATGCTGAGGGGAGCCAGCAGCCTCTTAACGTCCATTCCAGCTCCGCTGCACACTAAAAGGGCAACAACAGAGTTCTGAATGGATGCCTAAGCCATTTTTTTTTCCTGGTCTGGGGCGTGTGTTCCGCCTCTGGTGGGACACATAGCCATTCATTTGAATAGGGGGAAGCCTCCTGTTTGACAAGAAGCTATCATGAAGAAGAGTAATTGTGAAGCCGGGCTGCTTCTGTAGGCGAGAAAATGGCAGCAAATGACTGCAGTGGGACTAGCTGCTACACAGATAGACACACGGTTATTAAGAGACTAATATAACGCTCTGTTCATTAGTGATTTTCTCCACACATAGCACAAGGCTCTAATGGCCTTCAAATGCACTGAAATTGTCCAAACAGGATCTAGTACTCTGTTGTTAACGGGCTACATTATTTAATGAAGATCACCTACAGTGAACAAATCAGTTTTGTGGCTGTGCGGCTGTTTCTTCGGTATGAAAACAGGAATTGGTGTGGAAATACAGCATGCCATCATGTGCTGTCTATTTTTAGTCAGCAGATAGTTGGGTCAAAATGTCTGAGATTTAATTGAGATCACATAAAATGAAATGAAATGAAATGAAATGAAATGAAATGAAATGAAATGAAATAAACAGGTTTTAGTTTTAGGATTTTGAATTTTTTTTGAATGAATACATAAACAAACAAACAAACAATACAAAACTTTGTTTTTTTCTCTTCTCTTTTTAATATATATATAAGTTATGATGTAAAATGAAGTAGGATATGTATTATTCTTTATTCATTTACTTTATTTCTCAAATTTGTGACATTGATCATTTGAACTGCATTAAAAGGTCAGATGTTTTTGCTTCCATTGAAGCACAAAATGCTTTTTGGAGGATTTTCAAATGTGCTGGATAATATAATTATGCTGATAATATAGTTTAAAATGCTGCATGAAATTGTAGTAGAAAGCTAAAAAAAAGCATTTCTCAAACTTTTTGACCCTGCTTTAGATATTAGGTTGTGTCTGTTTGTTTTGTTTTGTTTTGTTTTATTTTATTTAGTTTTGAGTGATGCGTCAGGAATGACAATGCAAATGTGTGTGCTTGTGTATGTGTAATAGAATTGGGAGAGAGAGAGAGAGAGAGAGAGAGAGAGAGAGAGAGAGAGAGAGAGAGAGGATGTCTGATCACTAGGCCTTCAATGACACATCATACTTTAGCCTTGATGGCAGCACATTTATCAACACATCTGCTGTCCTTGTACACCACACACATTCAGATAAACACACACTCACACATATCTACGGTGCCAGTGGCAAAGAGGCTCATAGAAGTACTATATGTATAATGTTTATACATTCTGTGTGTGTGTGTGTGTATAATATGTAAGGAATAATTGACGATGGGCCATTGAATTCTTAGAAAATAATGCACACCCGAGGTGGTAATGCGGCCACGACGCGAAGCGTCGGGTGTGCATTATTTTCTAAGAATTCATTATTCCGCTTATACTACAGTTACCACACCTCAAGACACTGTTCCGATGTTGTATTTCAAGACATTTGTCAGGTTTTTGTCTTTAAAACACTCTTGTGTATGGGACTAATTTCTTACACATCTCATCCCAAGCCTTTGCTAATTCCAAAACGTCATTTCAGAACTAGTAACTGAGGCTTGAGCCTTGATAGCAGAATAATACGATTGATACAGTTATTAACGCACTTATTAACACAGTTATTAACGCAGAGAGAGAGAGAGAGAGAGAGAGAGAGAGAAAGAGAGAGAGAATAAGCAGCATATGTGAATTAGCCTACCTGAGTGTCTGTGCCTCTCTCACAGCAGCACTGTCTCTACTAATAGCGAAACGAAACTATAAGCAGTGTTGTAGTCGAGACCAAGACCAAGACCAGAGAGGGTCGAGTCCGAGTCGAGACCGAGACCAGAGAGGGTCGAGTCCGAGTCGAGACCGAGAGGTTGGAGTCCAAGACAAATTCAAGTTCACATAAGGTTGGGTCTGAGACAAGACCTAAAGAAATCTTCAAGAATATGTAAATGTTTGGTGGAAACAATAAAATTGGCACCATACTTGGCAAATATACCATGGCATGTACACTGTATTTTATTTACTTAGAGTGATATTGGTTTAAAAAATATTATCAGTTAAGGGTAAAAAGGCCACATAGTAGGTGGTGTAAAGGTAATTTGTTAGAAAAGATTTCTATTTTGAATAAATGCTGTTATTTTTAACATTTTTAAATCAAAGATTTTAAATCAATCGACTGAAAAAAAGGATCACAGCATGTTATAAAAAATATTAAGCAGCACAACTGTTTCCACTTTCCAACTTTGAAAATTAATCAACATATTAGAATGATTGCTGAAGGATGTGACACTGAAGACTGGAGTAATGATGCTGAAAATTCAGCTTTGATCACAGAAATAAATTATATTTTAAAGTATACTGAAATAGAAAACCATTATTTTAAATTGTAATAATATTTTTAAAATATATATTGCTGTTTTTGATTAGATAAATGCAGGCTTGATGAGCATAAGAGACTTATTTCATAATGCCATATAAGCTAATAATTATCAAAAATGGTAATATAATAAAGTCCTTTCACATCACCATTTCGCCAGCCTACACTTTACATAATAGGCCTGTAGGTGGCACTTTGGCTTCATTAACTATGATAGTTTCATCAAACAGTAAACGGTGTATCAACACTAAATAAACTGAACACTACTTACCATTAATGCGACTTTTGGCTTTGTTGTCAGTTAACATCCATTTTGTCAGCGACGCAATTTGATTTATAAAATGAGACAAACCGCAGAAATCGCTTGTCTGTCCATGTAATTTCCACTTCACGTTGTCCAATGAAATTTGAACTTGTTGTGCCAGATCACGATTGGTTGGGGTGTTATACATGACAAACCGGCATTGGTGAATTATGTAATATTTTAAAATATATAATATATAGATTTTTAATTAAATCGACACACTAGCTTTGATTATTGATGGGAAAAAAAGTTTAAAAAAAATTGTTTGGTTTATTTTTTTTCTTCCGTCGAGCCATAGGCACTCAGAGAAAGAATCATATATGGCTCGAGAGCCTAGGTTTCGAACAGACTGTGGAAAATCAGTCAGTCGCACACGCACGCAACCCATAGCAATGCGTTATGGCAACGCCTCACACTGACGGATATGTAAAAATAATAGGAATTTTCCGATTTTTGAGCGATTCGTTACTATTGTACACATTGTCATGTTAATTATAATTCAAATGCATTTTGTTTTATTGACGACAATATTAACATTGCTATCTGCCCCCAAACATTAACATACAGCAATAGTCATGAAATATTTTGAATGGGACTCAAGTGGTCTTGGGAATGAGTCCGATTCCTAATATGTTCGAGTACAAGTCAATTCCGAGTCAATATGCACACGAGTCCATGACAAGACCAAGACCGTTACAATATGGTCTCGAGACCAAGTCCAAGACCGAGTCCGAGTCTCGAGTATCTATCTCAAGAATCGCACAGTTATTACCTCGCTGGTGAGTCGTTTTACTGATTAATTCATCAGAGCAGCGCTGATCAAACGTTTCTGTGCGAGTGTGTGTCCATACTAACGTTATACAGTACGTGTGTACATTTGAAAGAGAGAGAGAGAGAGAGTATGCGCTTTCAGGACACAATAAAACGTATTTTGTGGCAAAAACCATGACACTAATTTATCGTTTTCATCCTATAGTTTACTATATTTATTTGCTTGGTCGGTGTGGGTTTTGTTTCTTTTGCTGTTATAGGCTGTAAGGACCTTTTGAAATAACTGAAATCATTTGGCGAAGTGATATGGAACTGCAATGCGGTCAAGACCTGCCTAGAACTACTTTAGCCGTGCGTTTCCCTGAAAATAATTGCACACCTTAGAACGATGATCAACCAATCAGATTCGAGCATTCAACAGCCCCCGTAGTATATGTATGTATATATATATATATATATATATATATATATATATATATGTGCACACACACACACAGAAAAAGAAATGTAGAAACATTTTTCACTCAGAAATTGCTATTACAAGGAAAATTTGAGTAACACATTGAATTAAGTAGATAGACTGAAATAGTGTTTTCTTGTAATAATCTCGCATACGTCTCATGATCCTATTCCATGCTCAGCTTTTCCCAGTTCGCCTTTTTCATATTTCACATCTCTTCCTGGCAGCATGACCGTTCCAGCTGTGGCTCCACCTCTTTATGTGTCCCTGTGCCCTCACTAATCCATCCCGCTCTCTGTCTGTCTCTCCTCTTCGTTGTCTTTCTCTGTCCATTCCTGTGTACTCCCACTGGGAAGTGTTTTAATTAGGGACCATGACTGCGTTGCTGGACATTATTAGTGCAGTTTCCTACAATCCACAAAGAGTTGATAACTGACTGGGGAGTGAGGCTGTGTTTTATCCCAGAGCTGCGAACGGGTTTGATGTCCTGTTGCTCTATTAATTCAAAGATGAGGAAGCAGTAGGAAGTTTCTCCCTGTCCATCTCTCTCTTCCTCCTGTTGTGTAGTTCCACAGAACGTGAAATACAATTCTATAACTTTTTGTGTGCTGAATGGAGAAAGTGGGACAATAGATGTAGGGTAAAATGTAGAATTTGTGGACATTGTGTACAAACAATTAAATCAGGTCCAATGACCAAGAATAATAATAATAATAATAATAATAAACAAAACAAAGAAGTATCCTAGAGCCCAATCTTCCAGCTTTGATAAGAAAGAAGTGACAGACTTTATTTCATGGTGTATTTAATATTGTATTTGGATCATTCCTACAGTGCCTACATTTTCAATTCCCCATTAAATGTGTCTTAATATATTGAATAAAATATTAAATGTAAATTTTAATGATTTTAAATCAAAATGATGTTCAGTAATAATACCACAATTAACAGAACATATGAGTGAATTTTAAATCATTTCTCCAATTTGGTTTGCATTAGGGAATTGCGCACGACTAATTTCCATAATGTTTAAATGGAAATTCTGTAACCGACTAGTCGACTGGTCTAAGAAACCCCCAGAAGACAGTTAAAAAAAGTCTCTCCATTTGAAATAGCCTATTTATATAACATCAAATCCCATACAGAATGCTGCTAAAAAAATAGTTCATATGTATGCGCTATGCTTGATTTGCATTAATTGTAATTAATTGTTCATTAACTTAACCTACTTTAACATTGTACATTAATGTTCACTTAATTAACGTTAACCTATATGATTCGGTGGGAAGTGCAGGACCATAAAGTACAAACTCAATATTATAAACAGAATTCCTCAAATAAAAGTTAGTTAACATAAGTCAGCACATGTCAAGGTATTGTTGTTTGTTATCATAGCCATTGCTTGCACTGTATTTGAACCCGCTTCTTGTGTATGGAAAGTATCTGTACACATGACAGGCGGCAAAATCGCAAGAAAATCTTGACGTGCATTGGCAAATATACATTATTTGAGGGTATTCTATATGTTAGAATATTGATATATGAGCTGTTGATGTCAAGTAAGTTTCATTCATAATGTTTCCCCTTTAAACTGGTATAAAATTTCGTATTGGTACTGTCCCTCATAACCGGTAGTAAAACAAGCCTATAAGCAAGCTTAATTGTTATATGCATTTGGACAAATTCTACACAAAACTGTTTTCTTCTAAGCCAAAATACTCCCTCACTTTGCTTGTCTTCCGCTGCAAGTGCACAGAGAAAACAAACACGGTCTGAGGTAAAATTAAGTGATTTTGTTTTCCACTCCTGAATAATGTAATATTTTTAAAATGCCTTTGTAAAAACATAAAGAAAAACATAAATGTGCATTTTCTTTAAATGACTAGCATTTCCAATGTCAACTAAGCACATTGTTTAGTCAACTAGTCTTGCACATCCCTAGTTTGCATGGATTTTGCAATTTTTGCCATGTCCCCAGGCTTTTAACATGAAAAACAGGCCACTTATTAAGAAATATTCCAGAGCCCAATGTTTCAACATTCCTGTCCTCACTATCACTTCCCATCCTGCCATTTGTAGTACCCCTTGATGACATCATCCACCAGAAAGGTATATCATTTTGGAGGGAAACAAAATGCAGCACAAACATTAATGAGTATTAGCAATGGATATAATTAATTCTATGATGACAATGAACAATGGATTTAATTAATTCTATGATGACGTTGGGTAATTAATTCAGTTATAATGATAATATAGTTGAAGCATTTGGGCTTTAGTAGAGCATATTTTTGAAAATCTGGTATAGAGGTATCCCTTTTGTAGAAATAAAACACAAGCATATTCATTTTTTCCCCAAAATTTAAAGTTAAAAAATTTAGCTACTGCATAACAACATTGACCCATTTCCTGTTGCTTTTCCTATATAAAAAGCACATAAATTATTCAATACAGTTGTCTTTTTTTATGGGAATTCATTACATATGAATTTAATGTTTCATATATTGATTTTTTCTGTTTTCAGTGCAATAAAATGGGGTAAAAAATAAAATAAATCAATATATGAAACAGAAAAATGAAAGATTTATGTGAGTGAGACAGTGAATACACAAGTCTTGTTTTCAACTCTGTGCATGTAACTTTCTCAAATGCCAATTGTGATTGATAATAAAATCGTTACTTTAATTAAATAGAGAACCGTTCCTCTGGCTGAGCTTTTCTCTCCCTTCATTTGTAAGACAACAGCAGGTCGAGCCCCCTTGTCAGATGGTGTTGCCGATACAAGAAGAGAGTGACCTCTGGCCCCTTAAATGAGAACAAACTATTAGAGGTGGGGAGAGTTAGGCTCCATTAGCATAACACAGCATGCAGTGTTTGTGTTCGTTAACATTGTAGCATAATGAGAATATCAAACAAAAGGCAAATTAATAGATCATATCACGCAACCAACTGCTGATTGATGCTACTGCAATCAGAAGTGTTTGTGTGAGTGAGAGAGATATGTGTGTAGGAAAGAATTTCCTATTTGTGCATTTATTGTAAATCATTTTCTCACTCTTTAAACGAATATTATTAAGATTATTAATTGTTATACTAGTGTCTTGATGACACTCTTGTCCTTTCCTCGCCATAACCTCAACCTCATGGGAAAAATCTCATTATGTATATTTGATTCTGTCATATTGCATGTTTTATGTAATTTCACGGTGTGGGAGGTGTATGCGTCTTCATCATTGGTGTAGAGAGGATTTGACCTGCTTCCTCTGAAGGGCACAGATATTGCATTATCATAAATAAGCAGCAATCACTGTCTTCACGATTGGAGAAATCACGTACATACATATTCACATGCTCTAGGGTCTTTAAACGCGCAGAAGACATAAAGACACACTGCACACCTGCACACATTCAGATCACTTATGCGCTGATAGCATATATGATGATCATGATGTGCATTTCAAATAGCAGCTGGAATGTGGCCATTGTTTGGATGTAGCAAGGCCAATGTAGGATTTTGTAAAAGAAGACAATACACCCTTTGCTACACTCTGCATATGTCAGGATACTAATTCATATTTGTTTTGCTTATTAAACTGATAAACGTATAAAATAGAAAACTTGATATAGCAATATGGTTTCTCTTGCATCATTTATCTTGTTGAGCAAGCTGCTTTTAAACTCTTGCTTGCCAAGCTTACTTACTTATAATTTAGTTAAAAATAATCAAGCAATTGGAAGTAGTTAGCTTTCCTACAGGCTACTGACAAAAAGTAACAAACTGCATTGAAGCTGCTTAAGGGGATGATTATGATAATTATACAATGATATAATATATAATTTAATCTGAGCCACATTTTCCTTGCATGAAAATATAAATAAATCTTAGCATTAAAGGGGCTATATGTAAGAATTTTCATGTATTAATCGCTTGTAACGAAGCTTAGCCTGTAGACTGATTCTTATGTGAAGGACTTTGCCGGGAAAATCTAAAGGATGTGACGTTTACGCATGCTCCCGAGAGCCTTTCTTCTGTTTTAAGACACATGAAACAAATGCTTATACAATGTTCAGGTTAATGCCAAAATAGCCATTCTGTACTGGAATGTTAATGTGTCATGCAAAGAAAAGGAATTAATTCAAACTGTAGTCTCACATATCCAGATCTATATAGTCTAAAGCCTCAAATATAGGCCTACTTTATAATCAAACTATCATAACAGTGTAATTTTAATTACCTTATCTGTCGACACGATGCCAGTGAATTGCAGAGCTTGTGCAAACATATCCATATCGCTATGATCAGATGCTTTCTTAACTGATGCTTTCTAACATGCTGTTATTTTTGTTTTGTGTTTATTTTGTTCCTGAGACGAAAGCACACAGACCTTTTACACTCTGAAGTAGTCGTGATTCGCCTCTCACAACGTAATATGCTCTAAACGCACCTCTTAACAAGCAAAATAATCTAAGTGGATTATATTTTGTAATCGCGCCTTTAAACAATTATGAAATCGTGGCATCCATAATCGTAATTAGAAATTCGATTAATGGTGCAGCCCTAATACAAAGTATGCACAGTTAGCAAAATTTTGGCTGTGCACGTACAGTACACTCAAACTATGCTAATGTTGAAATTTACATCACACTAGTATCAGCAAAGTCCCTTCAAAGGTGCAATATGTAAAATGTTCTGTCCTCTAGAGGTCGCTAGAGGCCTATTCAAAACAAAGGCGTAGCCTGATGACGCCAAGTTTGAGCGCGGAATCTTGGGACATGTGGTCTTCACCTCACAGCCGGTGGAAAATAATCGGGATAGGACTCGGGCAGAAATCATGTTCATGGATGCGATTATTAACATTACTGTAGTATGAAGCAGCGCAGGACCGAGTGTTGTGGGAGCTGAACGAGGCCGCTGGAGCGATTGCGCAACACACCGCGAGCAGCGGAACTTTTATTATGCCACAGTCGCCGCTTCCGCTTGTCCGGTCATGAGTATGAGGTAACGCAGCTCTGTTTATTATATTAGATACATTTGAGTGTGTTGAAAATGATCTTATAACGTTACTCTCTGAGTTCGCTCGGCGGCTGCTGTGAGACACTTGTTGCACACTGCAGTAAGCTAGTTTTTTTAATTTTAAAGCGTATTGTATGATGAAGAAAATTCTGTATTACTGTTACTAAAAATAAAGCTGCATCTGATTATGCTATGTTAGCTACTTGACAAAATAGTGTTTTTCTCTGAGTCATGGTAAAGCATGGTAACTTACTTGCAAAAAATCAAGAAAATTAGATTTAAACAACAAGACTAAACGTGTTGAGCTATATAACAATAATTAGTTTTCTGTCTATAAATATATCAAAACAGTTGTTCCCTTGTCTATTAAAACATGCACTATATTAAAGCGTCTTTGGTGTTTCCATGGTTTCTACAAAATAAAACGGAAACCGAGGGTAACGTGGGTATGACACCATTGACAAGCAACTCCTCACACGTCCCGTATCCTTAGTTAAAATTGCAATTTTCTCAAGATTTACAAATAGTTGGAAACATTTGGGATATTGTAAGTACTCAAGTGAACAAAATATATAACTGGCCAAGTGGTTTTTGGATATTTTACTGCAAAATTCTTACATATTGCACCTTTAAGGCAAGTCATTTCACTCGGCAGCCATCTTTGAAACACCTCTCGGGCAACTATTTCAGTCATGCAAGTACAGGTCCTATCTCTTTGAATGGGGAAGCATCAAACTCTACAAAGATTCTAAACGCTCAAATCATAAAAAAAAAAAAAAAAACAAAAAAAAAAAAAAACCTTGACTTTACTCACAGTACATGACTGTTAACTTAATGGCTTTAGTGAGGGAAAGAACTACAATCCCATGTAGTATTGAGAATTACATGAATTATAAATGATGGAGAAATATAAAACTATGGTAACACTTTAGAATACTGATCCTTCATTAATGAATAACTACACAGGGACAAATGAGTAATGCATTATTAACACTAAGACATTAGTAACTACTATTAACAAACAAGAAACCCTGATTAATGAATTAGTAAGTAATAGTGCTCAGTTGTGGTAGTTCACTTTTAGCTAATCAGTAACTACTATTTTTTTCATACCTCCCAGAGAACTACTAATAACTACTATATACAGGTTCATAATTAATGTGAATAATGCATAATGTATAATTCATTCTAAAATGAAGATTATGGTAACCCACTAGTCATGACTGAAGTATTACCAAATCCTTCAGAAGGAATTACTAATTATTTGGATCAGTATTCTAAAGTGAGAAACATGGTAACTCTCTAGTAACTACTGGAGTCATTGTAAACTTTTGTAAAGGTTTTTGTAAAGTATTGGATAGTAATAACTCAAGAGTTACTACATAATTCTAAAGGAACTACTACTTATTTGGATCAGTATTCTAAAGTGAAGATCATGGTAACCCACTAGTAATTACTCAAGTGTAACCAAATACATCAGAAGGAATTACTGTACAAAACTGTACAAAAACCTCAAAAGTTTATGACTCCAGTAGTTACTAGAGAGTTATCATGTTTTTCACTTTAGAATACTGATCAATTTTTTTGATTATATCTATTGAAACAATACGTTTTAAGTTTATTTCAAAATATGCATATTTTTCACCACAAATTCAGCTGTTACACAACACAATTATTTTTAAAAAATAAATTAAAAAAATGTCAACGGATGGCTTTAATAATAGCATATCCCATCGATTAACAACCTTGGAACTCACAGCAGGTCTGTCTTTAAAGGTTTATAAGTTATTGTTAAAAATCAATTTCACTACATAGCAAATGAATGGAGTTTTTACTTCTGATACCCGACGCTGTTGCACTCTATCTATATGGACCAAACCATATGACGTGAGACTAGTTCTCCAACACTGAATGCCATAAAGATGTACTCACACTAAATTTATAGAGAAAATGAGGTGAAGAATTATGCTTTCTCTGACAGCACTGGGAACGCAATCTGCATCATCGTTTATTGAATGTGCATGTGGACACGTACACTCATACTGTGTTCAACACTGTCGGATATGAAAGCCTGTGTAACGGGACTAGGTGAGCAGATAAATTATGTAAATGCTGTAATGAATGGTTTGCCTGCATACACTCTCCCTCTTTGTCACGCACACACACACAGTCTCTGAGTTATGAGGTTCAGGTTAACTTGAAGGGGAATTTTGCACAGTGAGTGCCAGTTTTACTCACATAAACAAATCTCTTGTGTGCTTATGAGTTTTTGCATGTCTGACAGCCTCTGCTCTGTGATGCATTCATGTAGGTCAGTGTGAGACATTTTTTTTTTTTTTTTTGTTTTTTCCTTGTATTTTGTATACATTAGCCCTGTTCCAAAAACCTAGTGAACTTCCCTGCTGTCTGTAGCCTACATAGAGTGTTATTCTTTAAAGGGATAGTTCACCCAAAAATGAATATTCTGTCATTTACCAAATTTCTTCTTCATATTTGGTAAATGACAGTCAAACAGGTTTTATTTCAAAGTGAGGGTGAGGAATTGTTCACAGAATTTTCATTTTAGGGTGAACTATTACACACCGAATGCATTTTTCCATTCCAATGCGCTACTTTTACATTGTTTTTCTATGTAAACATGCGCTAGACGGACGTGTATGACCGTTGTGCTTGCGTCTTGCATCTTTTGCAGCATCTCGCACATGACACAGCATTCTAAAAACACGCCACTCAAGTTAAAATCAGTTCAGCTTTTAAAAAACCTGTCTCCAGACCTTGCGTTTTTTTCCCATTACACTGCCTGCATCTCGCGTTTTTGCGTTTTTTTTTGTTTTGTTTTTTTTTTTTGTGAACGAGCCCTAAAGGTGATCTCCAGACTTGGCCAAGCTGGTGTTTAGCCTGACCAACTGAAAAGAAAACTCCTCTAAACAGCAAAACGAAATGAACAAAAATGCCCCCAAATTCATGATACGGGGCAAAAAATGCCCCTGCACAATTGAACTAAAATGATTAAGACTGCCACGATTAACATAAAATGTGATAAAATGAATAAAGTGTGTCAATTGTGGCCTTAAATTTAGATCTGCTCACAATGCATAAAATAATTCATGAATTGTCCTTGGCTTGTTTTGCCTATAGGCCAATTCACACTGCACCAACACATGCCAGCCAACGCCGACAATTGCCAGATTACAGTACGTTATTCTCAGACATTCCACAACCAGACAACACCAACAAGTGCCAACCAGTGCCAACAGACGGCGACGGGTAACACACTAATCAGATAAATCCAAACAAAGTGTCTGTTGCCGTTGGTTGAAATCTGTCGGTGCAGTGTGAATTAAACTAAAAAGAATAGCTATGCCATTTCTCCACACACAAAAACGTTTGTAAGGTATCCCGTTAATTGACATTAAAATCAAGGAAAGTAATCGTCAATCATGATTTAAATAATAGAAAAATAAAATAGCCTTTTTCCACTAATGAAACACTAATGACAAGTCCCCCCCAATAATTGGAAATTGCCAAATTGTTTGTTGTTAGGATGATAGACAGTTTAAAAAGTTACATTTTTAGGCTGGTCCTAACAGTGCTCGTCAATGTCAAAACGATGGCCAATCAGATCAAAGAAGGCGGGGCTTACTATTCACTGAAAATGAGTGTGAATTCCAATGCGACACTTTTAGTTTTTACAATGAAAGTGTACATGTGTGTTAAGATATAAGTAGCTAAACATTTAATATTTGACTGTTTTGCGATGGATATGTTTAACGACCCACAGTAACATACAGTGATGCAAACTACTTAACTTTTTTATGGAATTTCTCCATTTTTAATTGAAAATATGCTATCATTTAGGCTAAATGATGTCATTCATAACGGAATGTGACGAGACAAAAGACATTTTTGACATTAGACATACAAACAAGTTCAAGACATGGTTACGGCCTTGGTGCAATGGATAGGTTCCATGGATGTTAATGGTTCTTCATGGAACCACAGATGCCAGTAAAGAACCTTTATGTTTACGAGTGTAAACAGCTTTGCTGATGTGAGCTATACTCCTAGCATGGCTAAGCTTGTTTTTAGTTGATTTAGCTTGGAAGCCAGCTGAAAAGTGCCCAAAACCCCTCAAAAACCAGCCCACAGACTGGCCTGATCTGGCTGGGAGACAAGCTAACACCAACAAACCAGCCTAGGCTGGTTTTCTGCATGGAAAGTCAGGTGTTTGTTGTGCAATTGTGGCTTCCCATCAGCTCATTTTGTTTTTGGAGGAGCATCATAGTCTCAAGCATTTGATATGTTTGACCAATGTTTGACCTGTATCAAGATGATGACCCTTAAACTGTCCAAGGTCAGCAAATATCTGGTTTGAGTATCTTATCTGCAATCTTGACAAGTGACATTTTCACATTTAGGTCACATAGCTACTCTACAGGAGAATCTGGTTGCAGCTGGCGAATTTATCTAATGAAGAGGTATGACAATTATTCAAAATATCATTTTGTTTGGAGAGCCGCTGCTCTAGTGCAGCAAAAATTAACTCCAATGTAGTGTATGACACTTCTCTAGAATGAGATACTCCTCAGTTGAGTGTGCATGTTTGTGTATTTTGAGAAGGGTGAAGTGAGGGTGATTCCTTATATAAAGTGCCTTATGTCCTCTCTCTCACTCTCTTTCCTCCTCTCTGCCACATTATGTGAAAAACACTAAACTAACTCAGCAGATAAACAGCTCCGGATCAAAACAACATCAATTTAGGGAGGAGCGAGAGGATAAGAGAAAGAAAGAGGAAGAAAGGAGACACCCATCCAGGATTAATTCTGTACTGAAGTAAAGGGAGTCCATTTTCAATCTAGTTCATCATTACACTACTGTTAAAATGTCTGGAATATCCCAACCATCACAAAATGATTTTACAACATTGCACATTGCTGAATTTTAGTTGCAATAACACTTTCTGGAAACTAAATCTATATGTATGTGAATATGTGGCTAAATAAGTTTAATAATGTGAATAAAAGTATTTTAATAATATAAAATGTTTCATTAATTATGTATAAATCATTTATTTGTGAATGAAAGAGATTTTGATTGGTCGCACAAGACCAATTTCACACTTGTGGGGAAAAACCAAACATTAAACTGACTACAGCATTGTGCACAAGAAGTTTTTAAAGGAAAGAAACCTTTACCTCATGACAAATTACAGTATATCAATGACATATAAAAAAGTTATGAAAATAATATATGAGAGTCATAACATTTAAATGTAGGTTACCTACAGGTTAATTTAAAAAAATAAGACTAGAGTGCTGGTAATATGTCAGTTATTCATATTTATTTGACATAATTTGAATTCAGAATGATAAATTATGAAGAAGAAGTATAAAAAGACTGAAATCTCATCTCTCATTTCATCCCTCTCTCTTTCGCTCACTATTATGATTTTATGTTATCGTTAAGCCATTTACTTCAAAAGATGTATGTGGAACATGTGGAATGTGGAAAAAACATTTTGACGACAACATATGCCGTACCAGGTTGAACATTGTAACGAGGCTCTTAAAATGTGCTTCCAATGTTATAAAAATGTTTCTGCAATATTGTGAAAGCATGTATTTATCAAAAAAATAAAAAAATAAAGAGGCATCTGTTGTATTAAATATGTAAGATAAAACCATTACCACAACCTTTTCACAACTTAAGATAAAAAGGGTTTTACAATGTAGTTATGCTAGCTGGGATCACCCATCAAAGTGTCAATTCATGTGTACAGTAAGTGTGTTTGTGTGTGCATGTGTATGTTGGGAGTGTGTGGGTTACAGCTATGTTTGGCCTTCACAAACATAAAAAAGGTATGAAATTATTTATGGGATGCAAAAGCCAACAGCTTGTGTTCCCTTGAGAGAACCTGAGTGTATCAAAGTAGAAAAGTGTTTAAACATTATTTTTGGCCTATTTTAAATGTTCCGTTTATCAAAATACAACTTCACACGCACATTGCCTTCACACAACTCGAGCATTATTTGTTATAGAAAAAGGAAATTGAAAAAAAACAATAATGCAGAGAACAATCAGCCAAAAATACAACATTATTCAACAGTGAATTTGTTGATGACCCTCTCCTGACACTTCACAAATACAATCATTAATCTCTTACTTGCTCTTGAAGGTCACAAAGTCCCAGCTAGATTGGGTTGTATACTGGGAAGCATGCAAATTCAATTTTCAGCTAAGAAGTTATTAAAGCCCTCAAACCGAATACTATATTGCTTGGCCCCTACCTGTCACTACCTTTTAGGATCAACCTATATCACCATTCTAGCCTTCCCAATAGAATAAACTTTGGGCCATAAATGGGAAAACATTGGTAATAAATACCTTCCCCGGTCTGTCACCCCACATTTTAGCTTCAGAAACACTGGTACCAATCTCAACTGATATTACCACGATTCAGATAAACTATTAAGTGCTTCCTGTAAAAGCGGTATCCTTCCCAACTACTGGTTTCAGATGACTGCTGTGTTTGTTTGTCGCTATTATGTCATGCACAATCCACCAGTGAAGGTCACCCATGCTCTTTTCGATGGGGAGTTTGTACTGAATCCTTCGTCTACCTTTGGGGGTCTGCAGTGAATACCTGTAGTCTGACGTATGTCTTCGCAGTCCAGTCAACAGCCTCTGTGCCAGGTGGACAGACGTGATACTAAGCCTCGCTGCCAAGTTCTTCACAGACATCCACCCCACGGTGGTAAACAGGTGGCAAATTTTAGTCAATCCTGCAGTCACCAGGACCTCCTGCAGGAGTGCAGTAAGTGCAGGATTTGTGTAGCACTGGCTCCCACTTAATTCAAAGCACCTAGCAAACCTGGCTGAAAAACTAAAGTGATAGGTAGGCTAACATGCTTTTCTTTGTGAAAAGCCTTGTAGACCAGCTTAAAGTGGCCAAGATGGTTTTTGGAACATTTTAACTTTTTCTCCCCACCACCATTTTGAATCCAGTCCAGAAGATCAACCATGTACTGTGGAACAACCTGGACTGCGTTTTCCTAAAACATTGTAAGCGTAAGCAGATTGTAGAGCTGCCAGTGATTTCTACAATCTGCTTAGGCTTTTGATGCTTTTGAGAAACACAGCCCTGGACTTGCTTGGACAGAAACCACCTTAAGCTGGTTTTAGCTGGATTTTTTGGAAGTTTTCTTTAACAGAATACACTCTAAAAAATAGATCTATATGGTACTAAAAGTGGTTCTTTGGCTCGTAATCATAGGGGAACCACTTTAAGTGCTGTATAGCACCAAATCTTGGTGCTTCAGTGGTTCTTCAGCGGTTCTTCAGCTGTTCTTTGGGGTGGTTAAGGTGCTATATAGCACAACTGCTGTACAAAGAACCTGTTAAGCCCCTTTAAAGGTTCTTTACGAGCCAAAGAACCACTGTTGGTGCTGTTTAGCACCATTTTTGTTGAAGAAAAAAAATGCGATATGGCACCTTTTATGGGTTCTACATAGCACCATTTGACAAAGGTGTTGTAGAGCACCTTTAAATATATGGTGCACAGCACCAAAAGTGGTTCCCCTATGATTACGAGCCAAGAACCATTTTTAGTGCTATATAGCAGTTTTTTTTTAGAGTGTAGTTATCCCACAATGTTGAATTCTGTCATTACCTGTAAACCTGTACAACTTTCTTGAAACACAAAATTAGACATTTTGAAACAGTTTCATGGAGGTCTTTTCATAGTGAACACATCGGCTACAAAATTGTTTTGTATGAGAAACTGACCAAATGTAAATCATCTATCATTTATCTATTATATTATGCTATTATGTGCTCTATATTCCAAGACAGCACTGTGTGAGTAACAAACTGAAATTTAATTATTATTCACTGATAATTTTCCCATTCAGTGAGCTGTTAATGTAAGAACTGCTGTGACCATATCTTTGAGCCAGTGAATTGAAATTTATGAACGAATTCAGTATAATTTGTGAACCAATTCATCTGGTTCATTGAAAAGAACTGGCTTTTTTATTTATTTATTTTTTTTTTTTTTATATATATATTTATTTATTTTTGCTGAAGTCACTTAGTTATCTAATGGAAGAGTGTGAAGATTCTTCAAAGAATTGTCCTTTTGAGTTTTATGAAAATTAACAACACAAAGGGTTTTGGAACAAAATGAGGGTAAGAACAGTCAGTAATGTCAGTTTTTCAGTTTCGGTTGAGCTATTTCGGTTGAGAATTGCACTGTTGTTTCTAAAAAAAGAAGTGCAGTGAGAAGGATGTGGGCATCAGCATATTTAGCATAGACAGCACTTTTCTCTTTTTCTCTTTTTTTTTTCTTTTTCACTTTATAACTGTTAGCCAGAAAACGTCTATGTTCGGCGACATCATAAAGAGCGTGCACTGATTCTGTCAGTGAATGAGATTTACACATGCATCTGTCGCTTACCCGCTTTGAGCTGGGCCTAAACCTCCCTACCTCACCCTGTCTTAATACCCTCCTTTTACAGGCTGCTCTGCTGTCCCATTGATTTCATGTCTTTCAGTAAAGCTTTGGCTGCACGCCTTTCTGGTCACCTGATTACATCTAGACCCAACCCTACATTCATAACACGGACACACATACATGCACTTGCTGAATCCATGACTTGGCGAAGGTCACATTGGGTTTGTTTGCACAGGCTGCTGTATTCCTTTCTAAGTAAGGCTCAATCAAAAAAGCGTAGCGAGGGAATGAACAAACAACAAGATGAACTATTGAACGACAGAACACGCTATTTGATTGGCTGTGTGTGTATGTATCTGTTTGTAGCCATCTGGCTTCCCTTGAATGAACAAAGATGAGGATTCCTAAAACACTTTATCTTTTTAAAACGTTTTGTGCATGCCTCTTTCTCGCCTGGTGCACACACATACACACAACAATTTCGATAGCTGGCAGTTCAAACAATTGCAGTGTCTGTAGGTAACAAAACCGTTACTATCATGCTATCTTATCGTTAAGTTCTTGAGCTATGTCCTTTTGCCTCTTTGTCTTGGACTCGCTTGGTTTCTTATCTGAGCACTAACTCATGACTGCAGACTTCCAGGACTTAATGGAGAGTTCTGGAAATCAGTGGCTGCATGGGAAGCCTGGCTTCCACTAAAATTTCATCAAAATGTGGCAATCATGCATGACAAAATCTTTATATATGTATCTTACATTTCAATATTCTAGTGAATGAGTGTCTAAAATGTCAACCCTGTGCGCCTTCCATCTCCAAAGTGCAAGATCCTATCCTCCTTTCCTCTGCGATTTTTATGGGTACTTTATTCTGTGCCTGAATAGAAATCACAGGAAAAAAAAAAAAAAAATCACTTTACAGTTCTTTATTTGTTCTTAATAAAAAAAGTTAATGTCTTTTAAATGGCATATCACATTATATTTCCAAAGCTGAAAATGGTCAAATTAAATGTATAATTTTCTTTAGGTTTTAAGTTAGCCTTTGATTAGCAAGCCAACAGCTTAGTCTACTAGTTTAGCATGATCAGGCATTGAGGAAAGGGAATAGATTATTATTATTATTTTTTTCTTTCCTTTTTAGGATTTATTTATTTATTTATTTATTAACATTTATATCTTCAAGATACCAACTGGATGCTGCCCACTGAATTAAATATGTAGCATGATGAGATCATTTGACAATAAAGTGACACCATACAGTGGAATAATGCTCATGTACATGCTAAATTAAAAAAAAAGAAAAGAAAAAGAAATAGTAGGCAGTGTACAGTGTATGTGGCAACAGTATTCAGTAACTATTAGGATAGTATTCCATTTCAGTCTTAGCCAGATATATGGTTAGCTGAAGTATGTTATGGCACATTTCAGCTAAATTCAGAATGGCATACTAGCATACTACTTATATTATATACAAATACAGCAGAAATATTAAAGGTGCAGACACAAAAGGTCTACTGTCCACTGTCGTGTAGTAATGCATGAAGCACTGCTTACAGAGAAGTCACTTTCAAACCAAGCAGCATTACGGTTAACGTAGCAAGTTCAAAGATCTGCCCTAATGTGAAATTCCCTATTGAGCTGACTGAGCAATGGTAAATATGACTGTATCCTCGGCATGAAATGAATGATATGGATGATGGATAATAATTATTTGTAATAAACAACATTCCTTTTAATATTCCATTAAAAAAATGGTAATGCTATTTTGAATTTAAAGGGTTAGTTCACCCAAAAATGAAAATTGTCATTAATTACTCACCCTCATGTCGTTCCAAACCTGTAAAACCTTTGTTCATCTTCAGAACACAAATTAAGATATTTTTGATGAAATCCGAGAGGTATATGACTCATCCAACACTTTCAAGGTCCAGAAAGGTACTAATGACATCGATAAAACCGTTGATGTGGCTGCAGTGGTTCAATCTTAATTTTATGAAGCGATGAGAATACTTTTTGTGCGCAAAAATAACGACTTTATTCAACAATATCTTCTCTTCTGTGTCATTCTCATACGTTGTTTACATCCAGCGCTTCCAGGTTCTATGTCAGAACGCCAACTCATTATTGGCCGGCTCCTGCGTCAGCATCACACGCATGCACTGTGCTGCTCACGTGATCAGCTTTGGCCAATACCGAGCCGGCATTCGGACGTAAACATGGAAGCCTTCACTGTGCTTACTGCATCAACTGTGTAAGGATAATGACAGGAAAGAGAAGAGATTGTTGAATAAAGTCGTTATTTTTGTTTCGTTTTGTTTTTGCGCACAAAAATTTTTCTCGTCGCTTCATAAAATTAAGGTTGAACCACTGTAGTCACGTTGACTGTTTTAACGATGTCTTTAGTACCTCTTGGATTTCATCAAAAATATATTAATTTGTGTTCCGAAGAAGAACGAAGGTCTCGCGGGTGTGGAACGACATGAGGATGAGTAATTAATGACAGAATTTTCATTTTTGGGTGAACTAACCCTTTAACATTAATTAATCTTGTCTCTTGATAATTGACCAAAACTAGGACTTGGTAGTACAGAAGTATTGTCTGTGAGTAATTTTGCAGATGCAAAAATACGCTAGATGCTAGTATACATTTTGCCATTGAAAAGTGACATCTGTGCTTCCCCAATCTTGAGAAACACCAGCCGCTGCTGCTGGAAATCAACTTAGTCTCATTAATACTGCATGAAGGCATGAAGGCCTTTTCTGTTTTGCCTCTTGAGGTTGCTTGTTTTGACAGCATGTCCCTGCACTAGGCCAGAACCCTTTTAGCCACCCTGTTCCGAATAAGGTCAAACTATACCATACAGTGCATCTGTGAAGCAAGACCTTTTAGAAAGCATCATGGTTTGAGTTGCGTGAACTTTACATTGTTTTGATATTTCAGAATGGTTTGACAGACTATGGTAATGCATATCTTTACTTTGGGCTTGTACTACAACACAGCATTTGCTTTTAAGCAATTAAACCTTTAATGTACATTTGAGCTATGCACTCACAGGGTTTAGTTCAAAAAGAAAAATGCCTGGGGCTGTTTTTGTTGTGCAGCAACGATGCACACAGAATTGTTGTGTGTTCGGATACTGAAGTGTGTGAACCTGAAACGATTCACAGCTGTGGCAGGTGGCCTCTCCTGGAGTAGTGATGTTTACCTCTGTTATGGGGGTTTGGATTTAAGTTAATGCCACCAAGCTTCTCCCTTAGCTTGGAGAAACAGAGTGGAGATCTATCATGTGTCAGGCGGACGGCATATTTGATTGACAGGCCGGCAAGAGGGTGAAGCTTGTCAGCACTAGGCATTTCAGGCAGTTACTAAGACTTAAGCTGTCACAGATACCATCACAAACAGGCCTGGGAAAAGAGTCAGTTGACCTGGGTGATGTAGTTGTTGGGTAATGTCAGCTAACGAACTTGCGACAATCGGGACACTTGAAAGTTCTTGTAGTTCAGTCTGGGCCCATATGTAGGCTTTTTTTATTACCCTTCATAGTTGTCACACAATGCTGTGCTGGCGTATTTTGCATTAGCATTCTCTTTTTTTTCAGCTTGTGGTCCCTGTCCCTTAGCAGCCTCTAAAATAGAAGCCTAATTAGCTTCCCCAGGTAGTGAAGAGAGAACAGAAGACAATATCTGGCTCCTTGTCAACACACATGGCGCCGAGTGCACAAATAAAGCAGCATGCGAGGGTGGGTGGCTATAGGGAGGAGAAACCCACTGTTTAAACATCAGGGTGCTTCTGCCAGAAAACTCCAATTTTGGCTCGTCATACTGGGTCACACAGGGAAAACTCGGGCACCGGTCCCTCCAGGCTCGATGCACGGCTGCAGGTAGCAACAGCCTGGTGGAGTACTTGTGAATTTTCCCCTAGTTAAGTTGGACTCATTTTGTGCGCTTTGGCAGGGCTGCACAAAACAGGCGGGACAATTGGGGGATGTTGTATCCCCTCTTGAGTGGCAGGATGTTCAGGTATTTGTTGGAAGCCCCCTGCGTATGGTGAGAGACCATGAAACATATTTTCCCAATGCATTTTGTTCTCTCTTACCTCACAGGATATGTCCTGGCAGCTCTGAAATGTAAATCCTTGTAGGAAACTTCACTTGTGTCATCCACCCACCATCTTGAATTGTTTTTGTTTTCTACCAGCACACGCTATTGCAGGAAAAAAAAAAAAAAAAAGATTAGCACTTTTGTCTAGCCCATTAAAGATATCTAATTATGGTCACCCATAGGAGACAAAAGAGTATCAAGTCTTGCTTACTTACAACAGTAATAAATTTAATACATTTGTAAAGAACAAATACATGTCTACACATTCAATTATTTAGCAACATTAAAAATATATATATATATTAAAAAGATTAGTTCACTTTAAAATGAAAATTACCTCAAGATTTACTCACCCTCAAGCCATCCTAGGTGTATATTACTTTCTTCTTTCTGATGAACACAATCAGAGTTATATTAATAAATATCCTGATGCGTCTAAGCTTTATAATGGCAGTGAACAGGGCCAACGAGCCAAAGCTCAAGAAAGTGCATCCATCCATCATAAACATAATCCACACGGTTCCGGGGGGTTAATAAAGGCCTTCTGAAGCGAAGAGTTGTGTTTATGTAAGAAACAAATATCCATATTTAACAAGTTATGAAGTAAAATATCTAGCTTCTGCCAGACTGCCTTCCGTATTCAACTTATGAAGAAAGTGTAATGCCTCTTGCAGTTCAAAATGCTTATGCTACGTCCTACGCCTTCTGTATTCAAATTACAGAAAGATTTTTTTTTTCGGAAGTTGAATACAGAAGGCGGTCTGGCGGAAGCTAGATATTTTACTTTATAACTTGTTAAATATGGATATTTTTCTTACACAAACGCATCGCTTCGCTTCAGAAGCCTTCCATTCACTGCCATTATAAAGCTTGGACGCATCAGGATATTTATTAATATAACTCAGATTGTGTTCATCAGAAAGAAGAAAGTCATATACACCTAGGATGGCTTGAGGGTGATTAAATCTTGGGGTAATTTTCATTTTAAAGTGAACTAATCCTTTACATTTACTTACACAGACAGTCACTTGTAGCGTGACAAGCCAGCAATCCAGTTTCCCGCTCAAAATGCATGTGGATCAGATACTATTGTTCTGCAACTGCCCCTAGTGGCTGGGAGTATTTTTGTTGTGTTGTGACTTATGCTGCCTTCACGTGCTCTCAGAATTATCGTAAATACGAGTTTCCTAGATAAAAATTGCACATGAACGCCCTCCTATTTCGAAACTTAAATGCAATGAGCTTGTAATCACGACTTCAGAAGTGGGAATTATCAAATTTCCGATAGCACGTGAAGGCAGCATTAATTATGTTGTGAATTTTTGTAAATGTCTGAGTTGTGCACCTGTGGAACACCATAAAAACATCCTTTAAATTAATTCATGAAAAATTGCTTGATATTAAGAGAGAATATTATCTTAAATTAAGTTTCTTTTTCATAGCCTATATACCACTGCAGGAATGTGTCCTAAAACTACAGTAGTTAGCATTTTAGCACTTCCTGTTTAATCATATTCAAGTCAGTGGGCTTTTTAAATGCGTTTTTGGTTGAATGCCTGAAATTAGGTCTGTGGTTAACACACGCTCAAGATAGTTTCTTGTTTTATTCTACGACATAAAATAGTAATACCCCACTTGTGAAACTCTATTGACAAATTTGCTGTTCTTTAGCATCTGAAACCATTTGTCTTACAATATTCTCTCAAAACATCAATATCTTATTCAGTTTTGCTTCTCATGTAAATGTAAGTACTTTTTAGATTTTTAGAAACAACACAAAGTCATCAATGTAAGCATTTAAGCATTCCCCTGCATGTGTGTGATTTCACCAAAAAGCAATGGCGTATTTTTATCCAGATGCTCCCCAAAAATCTCACGCTGAAGCAAAAATGAAGAGAAAATCACACCATCAGTCTTACTAATGTATGTTTTCCTACCAGATGATTTAGTGTTTTCCTTGCTGTGATTTCATGTGACGCGTGCCACAAATACACGCAGCTGTCAGATCCATCCTCATCCTCCTACTCGGATGACGAGGGATCGTCGTGGAAAGCTTTGAGCGTTCAGGCGGCTAATGTTTTAACTGCACGGCGCTCACTCGTGAAACGTACGCCATGAAAGATGTCATAATTGTGCCTGGATTGCACAAGACACCTGCTCCGTTTTCCTCGCCTAGTCCAAGCTTTCTAATCTAATATACAACATTTCAGACTGAAGTGGTAGCGCGACACGACTAAATGTGCATCTAAGAAGGTTGACAAACTGCGTTAGACTCGAAGTCTTGGCACTGGCGTTCGGTTCTAGTAGAAGGCACTAATTAAAAGTGTAAGATGTTGATTAAGATTGAGCTTGCTATGGAGATACCCTTGAGGGAACCTCAAAAAGAGCTGAACGTGAAGTAAAGGGAGCAGATTAACAACAGAGGGGCTTTTCTTTAGAAAGATTGTCGCTCCTGTTTATGCAGTGCTAACTGTCGATACCTCTGCCTTGATTCACCTTTGAAAAGCCAGAGAGCTTGTACAGAGCTGGCAACATTTAATTAGCTGCAAATCTGTGCTGTCTGCTGCCTGGCATTAAATTACATCCCTGACTGATATGACCTTTTTAAATGATGTATCGATTTGTTAATACTGCTTAGCATTAGTGCCTGGGTGACACGATGTCGTCGCGCAAAATTGAAGTAATATTTGTGCTGGTATTGATTTAGTGAAAAGGCAGAAGACGATGTGATATTTTCGGGTCTGTTTGCTTAGTGGATTCTTCTTTCCTGCTGGGTTGACACATCACTGCATCCCTCCATCGCTCTCTCTCTTAAACACATGCACTTTTTTTTGTAATAATTAACTGAGGAGGCTGAAAGATGTGATTTCCAGCACTTGAAAATAAATTATCAAAAATAGAACAGCATATTACAGTGACATTAAACATATTAACCTTTATCATTGTCTTATTTTTATTCTTACTTTATTAATGGTCAAACATTACATTAGAATTAGAAAATTTATTAGTAAAACTGTATGAATTCCTGTACTTTTGGAGTATGTGCTGTATTGAATGAAGAATGATTAGGAACCTTCTTTAAGTATGCAGGTGTTGCAGAGCATTATGACATGTAGATCATTTACAATTCGGTACGTGAATGACATCATTGTTTTGAGTTAGATTTTGAATCTGTTTCAGTCATTGGATATTTTACAGATTCACCGCATTGACCAACAAGCTGCTTGGTTTAAAAGTAACTTCTGTGTAAGCTGTGCTTCATTCATCTCTACACTATTGACAATAGACATTTTTTGTCACCTGAAAGGCCCGTTCACACCAAGAACAATTGAGATTAAAGAGTTAGTTCATCCAAAAATGAAATTTCTGTCATTAAGTACTCACCCTCATGTCATTCCAAACCTGTAAGACCATCTTCAGAACACAAATTAAGATATTTTTGATGAAATCCAAAGTTTTTTTTTATTTTTTTTATCTCCCATAGAAAGCAACAAAATTACCACATTCAAGGTCCAGTAAAGTAGTAAAGATATCGTTAAAATAGTCAACGTGACTACATTGGTTCAACCTTAATATTATGAAACGACAAGAATACTTTTTGTGCGCAAAAACAAAACAAAAATAACAACTTTATTCAACAATTTCTTCTCTACCCTGTCATTCTCCTACGCAGTTTACGTTGAAGACACATTGCAGAGCTTCCGTGTTCTATGTCAGAATTGGCCGGCTCCTGCATCAGCATCACACGCAAGCGTCGTGCTGCTCACGTGAACAGCGTCGGCCAATAATGAGCCGCAGTTCTGACGTACATGGAGGTATTCTTGTCGCTTCATAACATTAAGGTTGAACCACTGTAGTCATGTTGACTATTTTAATGATGTCTTTACTACTTTTCTGGACCTTGAATGTGGTAATTTCGTTGCTTTATATGGGAGATAAAAAAACCTCTCGTATTTTATCAAAAATATCTTAATTTGTGTTCCGAAGAAGAACGAAGGTCTTGCGGGTTTGGAACGACATGAGGGCGAGTAATTAATTATTTAATTAATTATTTTTGGGTGAACTAACCCTTTAAATATAGCGATAACTATATTAATGTCGACAACAACAGATGACAAAATTCTGATTATTATAAGTGCACACTTCAGTTATGTCGTTTGGATTATGACAAAGCCACTTACCTGCGGACACCATGAGCCTTTTTTTTTTTTTTTTTTGAATGGATGTCAATGGAGGAGATGCTTCACTACACTGAATAAACCACTTTTTGTGGGAAAACGGCTCATCGACAGCCCATCGGCTAATCTTCAACATGTTTGCTCTTAAACATTGTTTTGGATTGATCTATTTTTAGACTTTACACTGAAAAAAAATGCTGTTTTATGAGAGAAGTCAAGGACAACTTTTTTTTTTTTTACGTTTACAGCACTTCCCATTCATTTATATGGTATCCGCTAACAATGATCGACTGTCACACAACTCTGAATGAAATTCAAAGACATCAAGGCTGTAATGTGATTGGTTATCAAGTCACACGTGTTCCAAGTTAGCCGTTACGCTTTCTCCAACGGTAGAGCCACGGACCCTCGTATCTCCCAATAATAAGACCATCTCTGATTATGATTGGCTGTCAATGTTTTTATCATTCATCTGCTGAAAAGAAAAATTGTTCTGAATGTGAATGTGATTTGTTTCTCTGTCATTATCATTGTCTGTGGTGTGAACTTCCCTAATAATAGTGTGTAACTATTAGTAAAACTTTACATTATTGTTATCATTGTAGTTGTGTGAACAAAATGTAAATCTTAAGTTTCAAAAAAAAATAAAAATAATAAAAAAAATATAATAATATTTATAAAAACATACTTAAGGCTGAAATTATCTACAAGTCTAGATGGAGTAGTTGAGGCTGAATGAACTGCTGAAAGTAAGGGGAATAAAAAAAATAAAGAAAAAAGTGTGTGAGAGTTTTTCAATAGAGTACTCCACTATATAAATTGCTATATTCCATCTTTGTTTCTTCAGACTCCAAAATAGGAGTGTCTGGACTTTGAAGTCTCTGCAGACTGTGTCCCGATATAGTCTAGTGTATAACATCATTAGCAGGGCAGGTTAGCACAATCTGCTGGTGTATTGCTGGGATAGCAGGGTTTAAAAAGAGAGTGAAAGGCTACTGTACATCCTTACAAAATTTGTGTGTGTGTGTTTGTGTGGAGCTTTGTATGACTCATAGCTCCATTTATAAAGAAAAATAAAACTTTCGTAACACATAGGACATAGTCTTTTGCTTCCATTTTTCACAAATTTTTGGGCACAGGGATGTGCAGGCTGTGCCAGTTTTCTGCTTCAAAAGTTAAAAAAAGAGAGAAAAATTACTGAACAGCTACCATCAATAAAGGTATATAACAAATGTTCAAATCAATACACCATAATTTATGTTTAATGGTGGATGTTTAGAAAAATGAGTTCTACCGGTTGATATATAAATTAAAACACATTCAAAATATATTATTTTAAAATGTTATACATTAACAAAACAAGGGTTTAAGGTTAAATGTGAATGAATGAACAATTATTATTTAATATATATATTAGGGGGTGGCTGAGCTTGTTCACTTGGTTAGTGGCCTTATCTTTAGTCTCTGCTTTTGTTATTTACCTGTTCTGCCCTTAAATCTCTATGTAGTTCTGTTTGCCTGTCTGACCTCCCCTCTCTCTCTATTTTTTCTTTCTCTTTCTGCTGGAACAAGCAGATGTAATCTGAGTGAGTGAGTAGTTGGTGAGCGTGTTAATAGTGTTAGGCTGTAGGCAGGGTGCTGTTCTGGTCCAGCTCGGCTGCACATGCATTTGATGGATCACTCTGCTGTCAGATCAATTTTAGAAATGCATTGGAACCAGAGAGACAAAGACAGAAAGAGTGAGCAAGACATGGAAGGATAGAGAGGGTTGGTAAGGGGCGGAGTAAAGTGGGTATGGAACCACACCGGGCGATATAAAAGGGTGGACATATGAAAGGCACTGGGAGTGAGAGATATAAAGACGATACCACCACAGGAGATGGCAGAAACAAAGTGAGAAACAACAATGGGCTAAAACGGTATTGCTAAAGAATGTGTGGGAGACTGAAAGGTAAAAAAAAAAGTGAAAACTATTCAATATTTCCCTCTCCATCGCCCTTGATATTTATAGCTGATGAGGACTTGAGGCTAGAGAAAAAGAATGATCTCTTTCACCCATGTGTTGAAACTGGTGGAAACTGACTATTAACTACACTCCTACACACAAACTAAAATCGACTTTCTTCGATTTGCACGCCACAAATATGTAGAAATTGTGCACATACTCGCTCTTCACTACAATTGGAGCAGCAAAGGTCATGTATACCATTGTGAAAGAGAGAGGGCTGTTGCTCAGGCAGGTTTAGATGTTTATCAGTGCTGAAGAGCTTGAAGAGGAGCTTCAGATGAGGTTGAGGGACACTCTAGGGCTGCACGATTAATCAAAGTAAAACGGTAATTGCCATATGGCTTAGTGCGATTATCAAATCACAAAGGCTGCGATTTAATTAAATAAATATATGCACTGTGTGTTTTTGAGTTAAGTGTGGCATTTTGCTCTGTTAAATGTGAGCAGCTCATGATTTCAGGAGCCTGTCTGTTTGTGGTAAATGCTGCTCCACAAGAAATCATCTCTGCATGGATTGCTTATAACTTGCATTTGGGAACGTAACGTGTGACAACCATCTTCCCAAATGTGTAATGAGAAACGCTTAAAAACCAGCTGTTGTCAGCAGTGCAACCTGCAGATATCCACCTAAATTAAAGCTTGGTGCTTTATCGTTTGAAAATTTAAGAAAAATTTCTTCATTAATTAGTATTATTATTATTAGTAGTAATAGTAGTATTGGTACTATTATTACTTTATAGTCATCACATTTGTTTGGCTAAATTGAACAGCTCTACAAACAAGAGCAGCAAACCTACAGTTTTTAAACTGCATTTTTTGGCAATTTTAGAATACTCTAGTAAACTCTACTTCTTCAGTGTTTCTTTGTAGCTTGAGTTGATTCTTTTGAGTTACTTTGGCTGGTTTTAGAGGGGTTTTGAGTACTTTTTATAGTAGTTCAGACTTTGATACCATGCAGCTGGCTACCCAGCTAAACACCATTAAAGTGGGGAGACCAGTTAAACCAGCATAAGACCAACAATTTGGCCAGGCTGGGAGACCAGTTAAGTCTAGCAAAGGCATTTTTTTTTTCGGCAGGGAAAGTGCTACCAAATTTTAACCTCCCAAGTCTTCAATCTGCTCGATCAAACAGGTAATAACATCTCCAAACATCCCCTTCACTCGATGGTAAAGCCAAAGGAGTTGGACATGCTCGAACAAACAGAACAATGTTTTGAAGGAGTAACAGTGTTCCATTCTTCTGGAAGTCAACCTTCGAATGGTGTGCAAATACAATAGTTGTCTCTGCACAACTGAGATAGGAGAAAGTATTTTAACATAGAAAAATTAACTCTATAGCACCGGTTTTCTAAAGAACTAGAAAATAAAAAGTCCTTTGTTGAATTGAAAAAAAAAAAAAAGGGCTCTTTTTCGACATAGGACTGCAAAACCCTTTTTACTTTAATTGGAACATTTTATTTTTATGAGTGAATGGTGTAGAGGAGATTTGAGAGTTGTTGAAGAGTGTTTGGAGGGAGATTGAGAAGACATTTGTGGAGCTGGAGAGTTGGCTGAGGGGAGTTTTGAGGTTACAGAGAGTTTGGGGAGTTTTCAGAGAGGATGTACTTGAGGTCTTTAGTTGAGCCGATGCATGCTGAGAGACTGTGAATTAAAAAGCAAAAGGAAGATGTGACTGACAGATGGAGCTTGTGGAAGAAGTGACAATCGTCTGTCCACTTTTTCCTTGCCCCACATATTTCCCTATCCAGTACCACTTCAAACTCTCTAGCTTTTTTTCTGAACTGCCTTGTTGCCTGTCTACATAGGCAGCAGTCTTCTAAGGCAGCATTCTAATCAAAATAGAGCCTTATAACTGAACAATTTATGTTTACAACACTCTACATAATCAGCAACTACACACCCTACACACAGATATTTCAAAGGAGCTTTCCATTAGCATGTTGATATCGGTTTGCAACTACATGTCAACTAACTCTCATTAGATTATTAGAAGACTGTAGTAGTAGACTGTAGTAGTAGGGTTAGCAGAATAAGTTGACATGTAGTTGCAAAGGTACTTATAGTCAGTAGAATATCTGTTTGGGGACCATCAAAATAAAGTGTTAGCAGATATTAAGCAGTCTACTAATACACTAATGACTGGTAGCTGACATGTAGTTGCAAAGTTAGGCCTACATACATACTCTAAAACAACAATTTCTGGGTTGTTTGGCAACACAGCGCTATTCTTATTCAATGGCAAGTCAATAGGCTTGTTCGAAATGAACTACACTAGCCTGTCACCGGCTGGTGAGATCTGCTGGTTGCAGGCGGGGGAGGAGTACAGAGACGGCTGTCAGGTCGGACACTTTGTGCTTTCCGTAGTGTGCTGAACCAACGTCATTCATGGCAGACCACGTGATTTTTGCGTTTATTGTAGCCAAAGAAGTGGATGCGATTGAAATTCCCATGTTTTGAATATCAGATATTCAATATCAAGATTGGTTAAATACAGGAACTTGTCTAAGAAAAAAACACGCAATACGTTGCCCTTGTCATCACAAAATCTGACCAATGAGAATAAAGTGTGTTGTCATCAAAGCTTTCTCAGCCAATTTTGAGCAACTGAAGCGCCTGACCTAGGCAACTGGTTTTGTTTTGCTCTCGCGGTACTTTGATGGCACGTGTGATCGTAAGGCGGCTTCAGAGCCGATCAAAAGGTGTGTTCGACAAAGCTGCGGCTGGATGCAACCGATCGGCAAGAGTAGCCGCGTGCAGGCGGGGAGGAGCTGAAAACGAAGACGTGAAGTCGGACACTTCCTGCTTCCCGTAGTGACGCTCGTGCTGCGTTTGCATACTTTATCACAGCTGAAGTGAAATAAAGGCAGTATTTGACTAATACACTGATGTTTCAGAGACATTTTCATTCAATACTTTATGTACTGCTTACAGCATCTGTTTTTACAAGAATAAAGTTCAACGTAAGCATTTATTATTTAAATACAAATGTAGTGGGGTCTGCGTTTTTTATCAGTTTTATTTTGATAAACATGACACAATATAACATCACGACTACATGAAAAGAGCTTTAACTGAAAAAAAAAAATAAATAATACAGATTTGTGAGCATTAGTGGAACTGAAGTTTTCAGAATAAATACGAAACACACGTGATCATTGTCATGCGGTGAATCCGGCCAATCGTGGAACAGCTGTGTCGTCATCAGATCCCGTGCAGCCGCTCTTGAGAAACTGCGCTGGCTGACTCGGTCGGCTGCTCTCGAATCGCTCTCGCAGTACTTTGGAGCCATACATCACAGTCACATCGGCACAAACCAGCACGTCGGCGCTGTCTCAAGTTGGACAAAATTTCTAACCGGCATGCACTGCTTCAAGTCAGCCGCGATCAGTCTGTGCAGCGCTACATGAAGTCGAACAAGCCTAAAGTCGGACATATTTTCTAACCAGAATGCATTGCTTTTGTCAGGCTGCAGCTGATCTTTGCGGCGCCGCATGAAGTTGAACAAGCCTAGTCTTTTACAATCATAAAATACTCAAACTTTGAAAATTTACATCAAAACCAGCTTTACCTTATGCCATCTCGTCTGTCAGACATTTCAACCCATTAAACGCATAGCGCGACCACAGCTGCAATGCTAGTGCACTAGATCAATAGTGTACCATCAAAGTAGGCCTACTGGTGCGTTCAAGTCCTCCTGGGAAGTTCGTATTTACGAGGTGGGAAGTCGTGTTTACGACGGCAGGTGCGTTCAAGTCACCTTCGTTGGAGTAAGATGGCGGTGTACCTTAATTTATTACACAAAATTACAACACTTCTAGAAAATGAAAAGCAAAGAATGTGCATTAGTTGTATTAATTTATGAAGCCATTGTAAACTTTATCGCTACATATTATATTGTTATATTATAATGCTATCATATTTTTTGCTGGAAATTAGCTTACTTTGTTTGTAAATAGAAAAGCCTGACAATTTCACTGCTAAATACCTATAAGTATTGTGGTATTTCGCCATGTTTCTCACTGACACGCCCCCAACTCGTACAGATCGGGGCTTAAAGAAAATCCCGAGCTCCCCACTCGTATGACATGTGGTGGCGTTCATGGCCGTTCTGCTCGTAAATACGATCTTTCCGACATGACTTGAACGAACCATAAGATTCATGGAGTCGTATGCTCTTCAGATGCTCTCGCGGTACTTTTATGTCATACGCCGATCGGCCTGCGCAGCGCCGATGCATCTCGAACAAGCCTATTGTAGTCAGTGAAGCGCACGTGACGACAGCTTGGTAACATACAGCGATGTCGCGCAGTGTTTCAGTCCTGGTCGCGCATTTGTTTGGCAGGAGGTGAAACTTCCATTGTGGTGCTGGCGTGTCATTAGCTTTGAGTGTAGTTCCGGTGTATGCTGCGTTTGTAGAAGGCTAGCCTTCCAAGCAGACGCTAGCTGTGATGTACATATAAACAAAATAAGGTAAATTGTGTGACTACAGACGTTTTCCTATTTGTGTAGTAATAATTTGATAGGAATTCAATGTAATACAAACCGTAATTTCATCAGGAAGTTTCCCCTCAGGACGTTTTCTCTCAGAACAGTACACAAAATGACTGTTGACAAATGTATCCGGTTTTAACCGGTTTGGGACAGACTACCCACCGAACATTGGGTTACACTGACCCAGCAGGTATTGAAAGGGGGTTCATAATTTGTACTGACAGTAAAAAAAAATGACCCAGCAGTTGAGTTACAGAAAAGCTACCCAGCACCTGGGTAAAAATATTACAAATAACGCAATAAAATGACCCAACAGGATGAACCCAGCATTTGGGTTAGAAAAATAACCCAGGATTACTATTGAAATAATTTTTGTTTCCATCATGTCATAATTTTTTTCTTTTTTAAATCTTATTTTTCACATTCTTATACCAGGACCATTTTTCCCCCTAAGTTGTTTCACTGTCAATTAGTTAAACCGTGCTTAATTAATAATGCATGGAAAAACATTGACACAATTCTCTTACGCAAAAAGAAGATAAAAAGCAGAGAAACTAATTGGATCAAAGAAAAAGGTCAATGAAACAGTGCATTTATTCAACATTTAAAGAGTTTTTGTTTAATGCACATTTGAAGTTGTTGCTGTTTTTTTTTTTTCCTTCCCTGTTATCTACCATGACTATTAAGAGAATTAAGAAACCTGAAACAAATTTCTCTTTCTGTTCTTTCTCACTAGATGACCCAGGAGCAGTACATCCTGGCATCTCAGCCAAACCCCCTCCAAAGGCCGGGATGTGCTACCGTGTACCCGGTGGGGATTTATGGCTGGCGAAAGCGCTGTCTCTATTTCTTCATCCTCCTTCTCCTCGTCACCATGATCGTCAACCTAGCCTTGACCATCTGGATCTTAAAAGTCATGAACTTCACCGTGGTGAGCACTTCTCTGTCTTTTATTGTGTTCCTCTCTCTGATTATATTATGTTCTTTTAACGCTAATACAAGCAACACTATTACTATTGCTTTTCCTTACGACCATCCCCTACAGTAAGTATTAAACATTGGTGCATAACTCGTCCTGTGCTACAGACATGAATTATACCACAAATTGGGCTGCTTTTTGAAGAGAGATGTGCTATTACTCCCATAGTCCTGCATTGAAGGAAGGGTGTAAGCCTTATCTAGGGACCTGAATATCACTGAGACTTTGGAGTGGGCTATTTTGACAATTTTATAACTAGAATACCCTAGCAACTGCATATAGGTATACTGTAGAAAGCTTTGTGTGTGTGTTTGGTGTGTCAGTGTGGTTCATAGGGTAACATCTAAATAAACTAGTTGTATTTAAATAAAAAAGATAACATTTTACAATAAGGTCCCGTTACTTAACTTTAGTTAATGTATTAACTAACAGTGAACAATACATTTGTTGCAGTATTTATTAGTCTCTGTTAACATTAGTTAATAAAAATACAACTGTTCATTGTTAGTTCATGCTAGCACAGTTCCATTAAAGGATTAGTTCACTTTCAAATGAAAATTAGTCCAAGCTTTACTCACCCTCAAGCAATCCTAGGTGTATATGACTTTCTTCTTTCTGATGAACACAGTCGGAGATATTTTAATAAATATCCTGACACATCCGAGCTTTATAATGGCTGAAGAAAGTCTTATGAGGTGAAGAAAGTGCTTCCATCCACATCCATCCATCATAAACATGTACTCCACATGGCTCCGGGGGGTTAATAAAGGCCTTCTGAAGCGAAACGATGCGTTTGTGTAAAAGAAAATATCCATATTTAACAAGTTATGAAGTAAAATATCTAGCTTCCGCCAGACCGCCTTCCATATTCAAGGTACGAAGAAAGTGTAAACTGGCTTCTTGTCAAAGTCTTGTTAAATATGGATTTTTTTTTTTTACACAAACGCATCGCTTCACTTCAGAAGGCCTTTATTAACCCCCCGGAGCCGTGTGGAGTACGTTTGTGATGGATGGATGTGAATGGCTGCACTTTCTTCAGCTCATACTCATGACCGCTGTTCACTGCCATTATAAAGCTCGGATGCGTCAGGATATTTATTAAAATATCTCCGATTGTGTTCATCAGAAAGAAGAAAGTTATATACACCTAGGATGGCTTGAGGGTGAGTAAAGCTTGGGCTAATTTTCATTTGAAAGTGAACTAATCCTTTAAATAATATTAACAGATGCAAATTTTGATTTTAATTATATGTTTGTAAATGCAAATTTAGCACCACTGTAAAAATTTAGTCATATCTGATTCTCAGCAACTTGGTGTACATTTGTTGTATTCTCTCACTGGCTCAAATACTCTATCTCCTTTTTTCTATTTGTGTGAATGACCTTACTCAGATGGTCCGGTGTACTAGCTAGCAAGCATGAGGTCACAGCACTTTATTTACCCAGCTGATTTGTCCTTGTTTAACAGCATCTGCCACACATGCTGGCTATACAGAATTACAAAGCATGGGCTGCCTGGATCAGCGGAGTTGTGAACCTACTCAAAAATGAACACTCTGTGGTTTGTCTGCCGAGACAGCAAGAAGAAATGAGAGGACTTTGTGGCTTTGTACAAGTGTGTGTGTCTGTATTATTTAGGAAGTGACTGTGTAAGCACTACAATGGAACTACAATACCTCTTTGTAGAGTTAGCGCGTGTTTGAGTCTCTGCTATTGTAACACATGGCAGGCTCATGAAACCTCTTTTTAGCGTATGTGCTCATGTGTGGTCGTAGGCCCTACTGTGGAGTAGTGTCGGGTGAAATGCTCCTTAGTCATATCGTCCTATCGTCAGCCTGTGAGACCGCTGATACATGATATTATTGCACGCAGGGGTGGGGGGTTCAATAGTTTACTTATCTGATCATTAATTTACTTATTTATTTACTTGATTATTTGCTTATTTCTTTAGTTATTTACTTTATTTCTTTTCAGAATCAGAAGTCGTGTAGGAATATTTCACCCAAAAGTCAAGCCTGTGGATATCACACAGGCAATATGCAAACTTTGCACGAGAGTTATGCCAGTGAAGGAGTCTCAAACCACAATCAATTATTCACTAAAATGAACGCAAAAACTGGCCTAGCTTTTGGTATCTGTCACTGCATTAACGGCACATTAACTCTCTCAGAGACGACGAGAGCTGAATCTACCTTAACATATGCTGATAACGGTAGGCTATATCAACTATCTAATTTATTAGCTCAATTTTTCTCTTGTAGCCCATACATTAATGATAGTGGAAAAAAGAAGAATCAATATTTCTTGGTAAACAAGTTTTTAAGTCTGTGTTTGAATCTGCTTTTGATTTTCATTGATGACTGATTATTGTGCAGTGTTCGGACCTACAGTATTAAAGACTGTTATTATATAATTTTAGTAATAATATTAATAATAATAATAATTGTCATTGTATTGTTATTAGTGTTATTAGTGTCAATAAAATGTTTTTTGCTATGAAAACAAAACAAAATGCAGATGAACAACTATGCCTTTTTTGTCTTGGCTCAAACAACAACTTTATAAGAATCATGTGTCTCTTATAACAAGTACTTAATTGTGAATAGATCATCTTGCAATTTAATTTTGATATGGGATGTAGTTTTGCAGTCTGTTTTAAATACATTTTCATCTAGGAGTCCTCAATCCTCATACACGTGTCGGTTATGCAGTGATTTCGTTGTGAAATTACGGGAGGGCAAATGAATTGTGTAATAAAAATAATAATAATAATAATCGTCTTCATATCATCAAAGGCATCTGCCATCAGCGATATCTCTGACTATTTCGATACACATCATCGTCTATTGGCACAACCCTACTGTGCAGCTGTGTGAACCCTACTTTGCTGTGTGACTGCCAAAGGGACTGTTCCATGCACAGACTTATAACTTTGGACTTTATCTTGGCAAACCTTGAGTTGTTTGACCTGTATAGTACCTCTCAGGTGGGTCTTTCCCCAACTACAACTACAAGATATCAAACTAGATATCACTACATGAGCCACCAGAGACCACATATAGGCATACTGTATATTCACATATACACATATATTCTCCCATTATTCCTTATTATCATGACTGCATGAAACTCTAGAAATTCAGAGCTGGTGCAGTGACATGTCCATAATAATAATAATAATAATAATAAAAAAAAAAAAAAAAAAAAAAAATAATAATAATAATAATAATAATAATAATAATCTAGTTTAAAATCTAGTTTATAACCTATGTCCCAAATTCTTAGAAATTCACTCTTTGTATTCAGGTTAGTTTCATTATATGAAGAACATTTTGACTATTTTTTTAAGAAAGGTTTATATTTAATGAAAAAAAAAAAAAAAAAAAAATGAATTATTAAAATGATTTTTATCACTGTCACTACAGGACTTTTCACAAACTTTTCATTTTAAAATTTTAAAGTATTTTAAAATACTTTAAAATACATGAGAATCTGCAGGGGTCCTCCCTATGACATAATTTCCTGTTTTGTGTGTGTGTGTTCTGGCATATGTGGTTTGAGGACACAAATGTGTATAATGACATGGGTATTACAACGTTAACATGGTTTATGAGGACACTTCCTGTGTCCTCGTAAACCAAATGGCTTAAAAAACTTTTTTTTTTTTAATTAAAAAAAAATGCAGAATGTTTTCTGTGATGGGTAGTGTAGGGGATAGAATATACAGTTTGTACAGTATAAAAACCATTACACCTGTGGAGAGTCCCCATAAAGCTCATATACCAATGTGTGTGTGTGTGTGTGTGTGTGTGTGTGTGTGTGTGTGTGTGTTGGTCAGACTTCAGGAATTTTTAATATGGTAGAGAGGTTTTTCATATATTAATAACAGTAAATCACTTACAGGCCCAAAATATCAAAACTTATTTTAATTCAAAAATAAAAAACATGCTTATCACAATAGAATTAGGCAAGACAAAATGAGCATCATGTCATTGACCCAGCTATAAAAAAAAAAAAAGGGGCACAATTCCAATGTATACTCCACAAAAACCTTCAAAGCAATAATCTCTGGCCTATAGAAATCACAAACTCTGAAATTATGTGGCAAAGTTGCAAGTAAAAATATCTTTTTGTAACCATAACAACTATTTTTTTCTGGCTTATCTGGATGGTTTAGCTCAATGGTTAAATATCAGGGATAGTAACAAAAAGGTTGCAAGTTCATCCCTCGCAAGGAATGATCCATCACTGCATCTTTCAGCAAGGCACTTAGACATCAACTTTCCTGTGGGAATGTTCTTTTAATGGGTGTACTGGATGTCGCTTTGGTTTTTCTCAAGTTTGTTTTTATTAATATTTATTGACTTGGTGGTTTCCTCAAACTAGGGTCTCTGTCCTTCCATACAGAACAAGAGGTGTACCATTTAACATTTATCGTTCGTCCATCCGTCTGTCCGTTCATTCATTCGTTCATTTCTGTGGCCTAATAGTGCAGGCGCATACACACTGAACACATGCTCATGTGGGAGACGCATGTTCGAGTCTGGCCTGTGTTGTGTTCCCATTCCATTAACTTTCACTATCCTTGTTTTCCTGTCATATATTCACGGTCTTAATATAATAATAAATAACATCTTCACTCCGCATTATTTAAACATGGGAACTAGTGAAAGAACCCACAAAGGCTTTTAAGCGTACACTATCTTACACTGTAACTGTCAGATAAATATCTTTATAGTGTCATCAGAGTACTTACATATTGTATTTTGCTGTACAGTTATATTAGCGTTAGCAAACTGTATGTTTCCTCATGTGATTACCAACTTACCTAATAATTTTACTAACTCCAAATCTCCAGCTATATTGAAACCACCACCAGTGGCAAAATGAAAATTATATGGAATGACCACATATGAGGGGCAAACACTTTGACATACTGTACTGTAATACTCACTATTCGTTGCTACGGCAACGAGAGCTTGATAAACCAATCATAAGTTACATATCTATCCATTTTCACCAATTTCTGCAAAATGTGTATTTTCCAACTCAATTTACCTGCCTGGTCACCAGCTATTCCAGCTGTAATATCCCACAATCCCCTGAGGGGCCACTGCTTGGACTGGATATATATGTATGCAAATCAGCTTGGTCAAGTCAAGTCAATCCACCCCTACTGTTTTCATAAATGGCCCCCAACAATCAAATCTCCACTAAGCTGGCCCAAAACAGCAAGGGGGGTGACGGAGGCAGAGATGGAGGGAGTGAGTGAACGAACATCAGGCTTGGGGGAAGGGAAAAAGGCAGATGGGTAATTTCACAGGATCCGTTAGCAAGTCTCTGGGGTTGGCGGATTCTGCTGTTACTAAATCCAATTGTGCAGATGAATTTCCTTCCCGTTAACCCATGAAGCTGAATATTCCACTGATATTAGTCAAATCCCTCACAGTGATAAATGTCACACAAGTCATAATTCTGTCTGTGTGTGTATCTGTTGTGAACTAAGGAAGTAGCCACACATATATGTGTACAATAGTGTGTGTTTTTTTTTATTTATTTCCGTTTGGACAGTTGAAACTGTTCTTCAAAATATCTTTTAAAGTGTACCGAAGAAAGAAAGTCATAGAGGTTTGGAAGGACGGAGAACTGTCCTTTTAAATTACAGTCAAACTACTTCTAAAAAACAGTACAGTAAAAGTTACAAATAAACATTTATTAAGCTTTGAAGGTATTTTCAGAGGAAAAGTATTTTTGAACTGCTGCTTCTATTTCATTATGTAATCAGAGCTGTATGTATCTGGCACAAAACATGATCTAAATTAAGGACCATTAATTTAACAATTTACAAAACCTGCAAAAACATAAATTTATATAACTTGAAAGCATAGTGATGAAAATCTGAATTTAACTAAATATGTAGCTTAGAAAAGATGCAGTGACTGAATTAGTGAATTACATATTTAATACATGAATTATTTATTTGATCAGAGAATCATTTATTTATATAAACCAAGCAAACAAACTTATTCACTTGTGTAAACCGCTACTTGTTGGAAAAAAAACAAACAAAAAAAAAACAACTACTTGTTGTTTCTCTATTTTGAAAATACTGTTATGCTACTGAAATACAGTGCTCTCCACAATTATTGGCACCCTTAGTAAATATGAGCAAAGGCGGCTGTGAAAATAAATCTGCATTGTTTATCCTTTTGATCTTTCATTCAAAAAATTCTAACCTTTACAAAATTCTAACCTTTCATTGAAGTAAAACTATTAAAATAGGGGGAAAAAACTCATTATGAAATAAATGTTTTTCTCTAGTTCATGTTGGCCACAATTATTGGCACCCAATTATTGCAACTTCCTTTTACCAAGATAACAGCTCTGAGTGTTCTTCTAAAATGCCTGATAAGTTTGGAGAACACCTGACAAGAGATCAGAGACCATTCCTTCATGCAGAATCTCTACAGATCCTTCAGATTCCAGCTCCATGTTGGTGGTGCTTCTCTTCAGTTCACTCCACTCATTTTCTTTAGGGTTCAGGTCAGGGAACTGGGATGGCCATGGCAGAAGCTTCATTTTGTGCTCAGTGACACATTTTTGTGTTGGTTTTGATGTTTGTTTTGGATCACTGTCTCGATGGAAGATCCAATCCAATCACGGCCCATTATAAGATTTCTAGCAGAAGCAGTCAGGTTTAGATTCTTTATCTGTTAGTATTTGATAGAATCCATGATGCCATGTATCTGAACAAGATGTCCAGGACCTCCAGCAGAAAAATAGACCCACAACATTAAAGATCCAGCAGTATATTTAACCGTGGGCATGGGGTACTTTTTATCCATGTGTGCACCAAACCCATCTGGTGGGTTTGCTGCCAAAAAGCTCTTATTTTTAGTTTCATCTGACCATAGAAGCCGGTTCCTTTTGAAGTTCCAGTCTTGTCTGACAACTGAATATGCTGAATATGCTTTTCTGTTTTGTGAAGCTCAACAATCTTTTGCTGCACATTAAAACTATATTCTTTGGTTTTTCTCATTGTGATGAACGATTAAGGGAATTTGGCCTTTGTGTTTACACATATTTGTACTCCTGTGGAACAGGAAGTCATGGCTGGACAATTTCATGCTCCTAGTCACCCTGGTGTGCTAAAAAATGTAAATATGAATGGGAATATACTTCAGAGATATTTTACTCATAAGAATTTCTAGGGGTGCCAATAATTGTGGCCAACATGTATTGGAGAAAAACATTTATTTCATAATGTGATTTTTTTTCCCCCACTTTCAATTGTTTTACTTTGATGAAAGGTTAGAATTTTGTGAATTTTTTGAATGAAACAGCAAAAGGATAAACAATGCAGATTTATTTTCACAATAAATATTTTGTTTTGCTGTGTTTTGTTTTGTCATTTAGGAGGCTGGGTCAAGGGCATAGAATTTAGTAGGGACGCTAGAGATACGTCCCTATCAATAACCAGCAACAACTAAATTGTCCCTAGCAATAATTTTGATCAAACAATTAAAATATATTTATATGTAACTACTGTTGTTGTCATTTTGGTCACATTTGAAATGAAGTAGTTAGAACCTTGAACCTTAGAAGTTAGAGTAAATACGCTTGGAAACTGCACTCTTTTTTTCAAGGGCATGCTTTCATTGCATTGATGGAGTAAGAACATAAGGTAAGTGTTTAAAACGTGTACAGTTCAAGTTTACCCTTATTAACTTTGATTTAATTTTGTAGTTGGGTACCGGGTATGTTTTCTTTCAGAATCATTATTGGTCCAATTTATTTTTAATATTTTAATATTAACTTATTATTAACTCCAATGAGATTTTCTGACATTTATGACACAACGCTTCGCCGTGATTGAAAAGTTTTTCCGTCAGTCCATGTTTTCACTGTTATACAGTAGGGGACACTGTTAGACAACCTCTGAATCCAAAAACAAGCAAAGAAAAAGATCTACATTAGATTAGATTTACTTCAGACACAGCTCTAATCTCACGTAGCCAGACCTTTAGACTGTCGGCAGAAGGTCTGGACTCCATAGCAGCTTCCATTGGCCAAGGACTGCCCAAGAGGACATCTGACCGACATGTAAAGCAACCCAATCACAGCTTAATTTTTTTGACCTGATGTCCTTACAATAACAGACCAGCGTGCAATTCATTCAGAAACGTTTTGCAGGTTTACTAGAACAGTAGCGCAACAATGGTGCTGTGAACTTCACGTGCTTTTGAAAACCCAGCATTTAGTTGATCCTGATAAACGGAAACTGTCACAGTTGTAAACACAACAGGTATCTTCTTCCATAAGGGGGTTTGGCATCACAATGGCTTTGTTTCCAGGTCATTAAAGAATGCAACACATCTCCCGGAAATCCTGGAGAATTCATCCAATCAGAAACGACTTTGAAACTCTCAAAGTGTTTCCCATTTTGTGTGCCATATGCATCAGACACTCAACCAATGGTCCATGGGCGTGACTTCTGAGGCTGAGGCTATAGAAGTTGTTTAACAGCATAAAACACAGCGGACAATGCGTGACTGTAGTGGTCAGATGTAAGTAAAGTAGACTTCCCAACACTGGTCAGGTCATATGTTTTTGTGAGTTTGGTCTTTGAGGTAAGCGACTAGAGAATTTGTGTAGAGTGAAAGAGAAAGAAAGTGGGTCAAAGAACTTTACATCTTTGAACTTTGAGTGAAGCCAAGTAATGTATTTGCCCTCTTTCAGAGGAAGTGCACAGAGGTTGTCACACAACCCTCTCTCTTTGTTCCTCTCCATCAGTCTTTTCCTTATTCTTTTTCTCTTTTCTGGAATGCATCTGATCTCTTGCTCTGTGTGTATGAGGTTGAAAGGCTGTTTTGAAAGTTGGTGCATCATAAGCAGATAGAAGGAATTCATTGGTTTTCTTTCTGCATCAAACTGTGTGTGTTGTATGTGTGCTTGAGCATAAAACGCTGGGTCATCATGAGTGATGGCTTGTTTGAATGCGTGTGTACAAATGCAGTCTTGAAATGACCTGGAAAGTGCTTTTAGTCAGAATGAAACGTAGGCAACTTTGTGTTTAAAGTCAAACTATCATCAGGCGTTTCCAGTAGATGACATATGTTTGGAAATTTTCCCATGGATTTTGAGCAGGCATTTAGTTAGTGGCGTTATCTGAGCAGCATCAGATATTGTTCTCATCGTACTTCATGTTTATTGATATATTGATTTATTCAAACCCTACTAGCTTGAAATGACTTTGGATCAGTAACTGAGAAGATCCATCCGAGCATATCTTTCCTTTATAGCAGTTTTCCCTCATTATTTCTAAATGGAATATTACGGAGCAAGCTGGTTTTGATATAAAGGGCAAGGCAATCATTTATGCATGCTTCCTGTTTGGTCTGCTTATTAGAGATTTGATGAATAAGGTTCCACATTTGAATGATTGCTTCCTGATTGTTTATTAAGTTTCAATGTCATGGGTCGCAGCAGTAAAAGGACAGAGTTAGCAGTATGCCTGTGTGTGCATGCACGCTCATTTTTCTTCTTTTTTGTTTAAATGAAACGAAAGCCGTTGCTGTGAAAATTATTATTATCTTAAGTGTCCTTTTTTTTTTTTTTTTTTTACACATGAGCTGTTCAGTACAATAGAAGTTGAAAAGCTTTAGATTCAAAAACCACAAAGCCCCAGGCAGAACAAAAAGAAAGAAAAAGAGATTTATAATAAAATAAAGAGATAAGCAATGAGATGAACAGAGAGAACGATTCTGAGTTCATATGCACAGTTGCTGCTATAGTTATGTATTCATCAAATATAAGTCTTATTATGAAGGCTTTTGTTTGCATCCTGGAGAAATGCAGACTAAAGTGTGATGTTGTGTAGTAGTTAAGGCTCAGGACTGGCAACTGAAAGATTGCTAGTTTGAACCCCATAAGGTTTGACCCATTTTATTGCCATAATGATACATTTCTGAGAGATTTGTAATAACAGTCAAAATGCAAGATGTTTCAGAGGCATAGCAAGCTGTTAGTTACTCTACCATTCAAAAGTTTGGGTTTGGTAAAATTTTAATGTGTTTGATATAAGTTTCTTATGCTCACCAAAGCTGCAGTAATTTAAAATAACTCTTTTCTATTTTTAATATATTTTAAAATATAATTTATTCATGTGATGGCAAAGCTGAATTTTCAGAAGCCATTACTCCAGTCTTCAGAATCACATGATCAGGCCCGGCGCTGGTGCCACAAGGGGGCCTAAGGGGGTATTGCCCCCTCATATCTCATTTGTGCCCCCTCAGTTTCAATTTGTCCCCCCTCCACCCCCGAAACGCGATAGATTTGAACTCTTTGACCCGTACAATCACACTGGTGTGATCAACTGCTAAATTTGAATGTGCTTTTGCTTTTAGGCTGGCACTGAGCCAGAGACAGACACGCTCAGTGCTTTATATATCACAGCTATTAAATGTTTTTAATCACATAATGTTTATTTTAGGTTTTTAATAGACATTTAAATTAAGTACTACTAAAAAACACATTGATGTCCATGGAAGCGGCAATAATAATCCTTTCAGTGTGTTTTATTCATGTCAGATACACATTGTGGAGGTAACTAAAGTTTACTCTATTCTTCTCCCAGTTCACCGGCCACTTACTTTTATTTATTTTGGGAGAAATAGATTAATTTTTCTTTATGTAAATCAGACAAGTCTGATTCTTTGCGGTGCAAACTAACATGGTGGTATCCATCATGCATTATAGATCAACTAACATGATCCTTGTAAAGGTGTTTAAATGACAAAACACATTCACTTACACATATTTGACAATCGGAATATATCAGATAGCTTATGATATAGTTTACAAGTTTGTGAATGTCTTTAATAAAAAAGAAAAAAATTAAATAAAAGCGATACATCTGTCATGCACTGTGGTGTGTCACATGGTGATATGTTCTAAAATAACGGTCACCTTATCTGCCCCCCGGGGCATTGATTTATGACGTTGAGCAAAAACAGACCACAGAGAAGTCTTCTGTCTGATTGTAAGTATTTATATGCTTATAAGTATATGCTTATAATTTAGGTCAGATTCGACTTACTTTCCTTACCTGAAAATAATAAAAATAAGGTAAAGGTGTTGTGCACTGTAAAACAATACATACATACATGTCTATGTAGTTTAACTAAGGTATAAAATGGCAAATGTATTTTTTTGTTAGCCAAATTGCACTTTAGTTCATTGAATGCATAGCTTCTTATTTTTTTAGCGACAGTCCTGTGTGCTCCCAAAAAATTAAAATTCAGTCATCATTTACTCAACCTCATGGCCCAAATTTTGTGTAATAAATTCTCTGTTGAATCAAATAAAATATTTTTTTTCTGAATCTACTTTTTGTAATGTCTTTTTGATGGTTTACACAATAATGACTTCTTTTGGGGATAATTTCTCAGCCAAATTTGATGAACGATAAATTTGCGATTAATTCGATTAATTAATCACCACATCAGTAATTAATTAAATTAAAAATTTGAATCGCTTCCCAGCCCTAATTCATATAGGATAACACAACATGTCATATGAACAACAAGTTGCTAAATAGATCAATTTAAATCTCATGAATTTCTAGCAGGACACAACTGAAAAATGACTTGTGGTCTGGAGGGGGGTTAATTGTAAACTCGGTAACAGCTCTGAATGATTCACTGGCTGAGTGAGTCTGAATCAAACTGCTAATTCAGAACGGCCTTTTGAGATCCCTCTCTCTCTCTCTCTCTCTCTCTCTCTCTCTCTCTCTCTCTCTCTCTCTCTCTCTCTCTCTCTCTCTCGCTCTCGCTTCTTTGGAATAGTTTGCACAGATGAACAGTGCAGAATAAGACCAGAATGTGTATTAAGAAAATAAATGGGGTCAATTATGATTAGAATTTGTTGAATTTAAAACCATGTTGCTCCAGGGGAATTGTCGCGATAATAGCTTGAAAGTTGCAGAAACAAATTCACTGGCTTTGGTAACGATTCTGGTTGGTTATACAACACTGTTATGAAACTGTACATTTGAAATTATGCAAATACTAAATTACCATATTTAAAAGCTGATTGTATGAAAATGTACTTGGATGGGGAACGTTTCGAGTCCATCCAGCATGAACCACCAGCGTGTTTGTGTGTGTTTTCTTATCACTAGTTGCTGATAGATTAAACTTCCTCCCGACGTCGGCGACGTGTTTGTTTCCTGGCCAGTGGTGGTGACAGTATGTTGATTCAGACGTGAGGTATGACAAAACCCGGGACAGATGCTGAGACAATATGGCCCTCATAATCACTGATCTGTCACAGCGAGACATGCTCTTTGTATAAATAATTGTGTGTGCGTGCTTTGTGCACCTAATGTTGCCTTCCCCTTTTAGTCCAATATTTCTGACACCAATGGCGCAGATCCACTTGAATGCTGTATTTGAGTGTGTGTGTGTTGGCAAAGAGAGATGGAGGGAGTGAGAAAACGAAAGACTGCTGACTGCACTGATTCGTATCTGTAGTGAGAAGAGGTCTGGAGAGTGGGAGATATTCAGAGCAGGGTGTTGTTTTGCTGCCTCTTTTGACAGCTAATCCACTGAAAAGTGAATAATGGCAGGACTAGCTGTTTCAGTATTGTTTTAAGAAACACCAATCAGCACTTTTAGTGGAGGCACACCTGAATTCTCACCTCGCTCCTGCAGTTTATCACCTACCCATCAGGCTTAATGCTCCCCAAAGAGTTCAGAGGGTCAGCAGAAGGCTTATGTATGCGTGCTGCTTTAGCAAATGGTTGAGTGAATTGAAAGACAGCCATAGTTTTAGTATATGCGCTGACTTCTTTGTGAAACTTTTTAGTTTGTGTTTTTAAAGGGGAAATATCAGGGACAGCAGAATTTTCTTGGCTTGTTTGAAACATAGTTTGATGTACTGTGCAGTAGGAGTTACTAGAACAACTATGCTGCTGCCTTCACATGCTTGTCGGAAAATCCTGCTTTTCGCTCCTGATGTTCTGAAATTAAGTATGTCACGCTCAAGAATTGTTATGCTCTTTTTCCTGTGTAAATAGTAATATTGTGAAATATTGTTACAATTTAAAGCAACTGCCTTATATTTTACATTTTAAAATGTAATTTATTACTGTAACACATGATCCTTCATAAATCATTCCTTAAGAAACATTTTTTATTACCACATTTAATAATAAGAATAAGAAAATTTTGTGGAAAAAGGGAAAAGATTTATATAATTTGTTGTAGTGTGTCAGTATTCTTTTCCAAACATTCTTTTTGCAATTAATTGTAATAATCCAGTGATGGGATCAAAAAAAGACTTTTGTACAGTACTGTATATATATATATATATATATATATATATATATATATATATATATATATGTGGATATATATATATATATATATATATATATATATATATATACTGTATATATCTGTCAAATTTATACTCAAATAAAAGTCAAAATATCTAACAAAAATCACTTGAATAAAAGTAAAAAAAAGTTTTCACAGGTAATTGTACATAAGTATTTTAAACTACAAAGTAATCTTTTGAAAGATGAATTAAAGAGACGATGGGGATTTTCTCATTAAAATAACTGATGCAAAACTTTGTACAGCAGTCGGTATAATCAGATTTTCCTCAATGTCTTGATTGTATAAGGCTCTAGAACACATCATGTAACTAAAATTCTGAAACATGTTACCTGAAATTACTAAATGTTAAATTCTAATTTTATAGTTTTTTATCATTTAAAAGTAGTTATTTATAGACTGATCGCCGGCCATGTCCACACTTAAATAAAGTCTCTCCATCATCTATAATCAAAATATGTTGCTTATAATAAAAAAAGAAGTGTAGAATATAGCCCTTTTATTTCAGAATTTGTCTGCATGTGAGTTTGAAGATGTGTGGGATGCTGAGTGGTCTGCTGTTTTAATTCATGTGTGTGGTTTTGTCAAAAGAGATGCATGAAAGGAACACATTCATTCATCTGACTGTTTTCCTCTCATTCCCATTTGCGTGCAGGTCTGTGAGCGAGTTGTTTACAGTATGAACAGCTCGGCATACAAAAAAGCCCTTGGTGTTCTCTTTTTACCTGCCTCTCACCTCTTATCAACCCTCTTCAGAATCACACAGGTCCTTCTCAATAGCCCCAAACAGCTCAGCATTAAACTCATATCAACTGCATTCAGTCCCTGTTCATGCTCTCTGTGACCAATCTAACCCAGCATGAACCCAGCACACTTAGCTCGCTTTTACCTTGTGTCTTAATGTCAAGAGTGTTTTTGAATGTTTAGTATTTATTCAGCTGGTCTGAAGGATATTCTTCAGACTTATGGTGAGAGTGTGGGAAGAGAACCATCAGTCAATGTTTGTGTGCTGGTGTGCTTTCATTTTGGAGGAACAAAATGTAGCCATGCTTTTAAATAAAATATTTTTTTAAGCTATGTGACATTTTGATGTGTGATTTTGCTTTTCCAATAACAAGCAGTTTTTTTCCAAACAAAATGCAACCAACATACTTTAGGTTATCCAGACTTTTGACTGCAGAACAGGTCACATTTAGACAAGTTGTTAAAAATATGTACTTCTTTTACAGCAATAACTGATTTATTTTTTATTATAAAAAATCTTTATTTATTAAATTAAATTGAGGTATTTTAGGTATATTTATGTCTTTAAATTTGCTGTTCTTTCTGGTTCTCGAATCTGATTGGTTGAGAACCATGCGATATTGCCCCAGTATTAGCACTGGAACCATTTCACCATTTGTATCACTCCGCTTGCGGCGACTGTCATGGCGGTCAAGCAAATCCACCATATTTTTTTATAAATACTACTATTATGTCACAAAGTGTAGTTTTAAGAGTTTTTATGTGAGAATGCAGTTATTTAGACCTCAAATATGTGACTCATATATAAACTTAGCACTTATTTTACAATTTGCAGAATTAAAAAAAAATAGAATTCATTTGGCGTATATCAAACGGGCAGTCTTTGGCCTTATTAATCTATTACTTGTTCTAGATCAAAACAATTTGGGTTAAGGGGAAAAGTAAGTTTCATAACTTTATATTTAGGCTATATTTAACTTAAGTCCTGTACTAGAGCGCTACTTTTATGCGTTTACAAATGTTTAGTATTAATTTGCTTGTGTTTATGTCTTTTATAATGGCTATTGTTGTTAATTTAAATATTGCTGTTCAATAAATATTTTATATTTTATATAAATAATATGCCGTATTTGGTAATGAAAAAGGGTCCATCAATAGTATGAGTTAAAGTTACATTATTATGCCATTAGATGACGGCAAAGACTCACTTTATGAGTGAGTCCGAACAAGGAAGTTGTTTTAGTGCTGTGGGAAATCCCATTAACTTTTAAAAGGACAAAGACAAAGATATTGCTTTCCTCAGTGGGCATTCAAACAGATTTTTTTATAATGGATATAATATTATGGACATTAACCTGAAGAATGAATGCTATATCAGATGCAGGTAATACACTTGTTTAGTCGATCGATCTCTCTCTCTGTCTCTCTCTGTCATAATACCATAATACTGTACTCTACATAATACAATAAGCTTCAGTGAAGCTGCTCAACGTTCCTTCATTACTAGTTCTAAAGTGACGTTTTAGAATTAGTAACGGAGGATTGGACTCAACTGTTAAACTGTCAACTTATATATAGCTGAAATAACTAGCTTGTATCTTGGCAAACTACAGTTTCAAAACAGCTTCCCCTACACTGGCACTCTTGAAGTCTGGTTGATGTTACTAGGCATGATGTCAGATGCACCAAAGGATGATGGACCATGCGTCATCCCTGCTGGGTTTCTGGAGTGTTCTTGTGCTGATAACGTTCATATCTTCTGAATCCAACCGCAGTTAGACTCTTTATCACTTAGTTTAGAACACTGATTCACCAGTTCCTCCCACACTCTGTGTTTGCTGTCTCTGTGATTGTGTGGAAACGTTCAGGCAAACGCAATCACACACGCGCACACAGTTGGAGGGGCTATGATATGTTTGTCCAATTAGCCTGGCAACAAAGGATCATTACCTTGACACAGCAGTGTATTAGAAACTGATTAAAAGAAGATGTCAGGTCCTGTGCTGAGCATAATGCGTGGGACCGATACAGATCTTGCTCTCTCAGCAGGCTTGTCCTTTCTACCCACGCTGCCCGTCATGATCACCCTTTCATGTTTGTTTTGTTCTTTCTCTCTTTGTCTTTTGCTCTTTTTTCCCTTTGTTACTTTCTGCTGGAGATGTGTTTATAATAATGCAGCCTGTCTTTGTGGTGAAACTCTTGCTGTGTGGCACTCACAGTCTCTGTGGGTAAAGGCTTTGACAGTCGCTTAAGCCAAAAGACCACTGAACTCTTATAGCAATGATTTATCAATCAGGCCTCCATGATATACACATAGTTTTTTTTTTTTTTTTTTTAACTAACTAAATAACTAACTAGCTAAAACTCATCTATGCATCTATCAAGCCATCCGTCCATCCGTCCGTCCATCCATCCATCCATCCATCCATCCATCCATCCATCCATCCATCCATTATTCACCCACCATTCCATTTGTCAACATGCATCCATCCGTCCATCCATCCATCCATCCGTCCATCCATCCATCACATGCATGTGTCCGTCAATCACATCCATCCATCCATCCGTCCATCCATCCATCCACCCATCCACCCACACACCCATTTATTCTTCCATCTGTTCATCCACACATCTGTTGCGCAATCTATCCATCCATCCATCCGTTCATCATTTACCTACCAGTTCATCCATCCATCCATCCATTGTTCACCTACCAGTCCATCCATCCATCTATCCATTATTCACCCACCATTCCATCCGTCAACATGCATCCATCCATCTATCCATCACATGCATGTATCCGTCAATTACATCCATCTATCCATCCATTCACCCACCATTCCATCCGTCAACATGCATCCATCCGTCCATCCATCACATGCATGTATCCGCCTATCACATCCATCCGTCTATCTGTTCATTCACACATCTGTTGTACAATCTATCCATCCATCTGTTCATCATTTACCCACCAGTTTATCCATCCATCCATTATTCACCCACCAGTCCATCCATCCATCTATCCATCCATCCATCCATCCGTTAATCACCCACCATTCCATCCGTCAACATGCATCCATCCGTCCATCCATCACATGCATGTATCTGTCAGTCACATCCATCCATCCATCCATCCATCCATCCCCACACCCATTCTTCCATCTGTTCATCCACACATCTGTTGCACAATCTATCCATCCATCTGTTCATCATTTACCCACCAGTCCATCCATCCATCCATCCATCCATCCATCCATCTATCTATCAAATGCATCCATCTATCCATCACATGCATCCATTACATGCAATTTATCTCTTTGAGCATTGTTATGAAATTTGAAATATTTCAAATATGAGTCAGAATTTAGTGGCCAATGTCAACAACATAAGCTTAACTACTAAAACAAAGGTTGCATTTTTATCCCTGGTTGAAAACCCAGGATTTGGATAGTTGTTGATATTCTACCCATGTGTTTCTGAGAAAGGTCCTTAAACCGAGTATTCTGAGGTGGTTGTCCTTGCAATTAGTGAACTTTAAGTGGCTTTTTAAATCTGGTCAAATAGCGAGTATATTACCCTAATTTAGAAGTCTGACCGTGGCTCTGCTCTGAAGCTCCTCCTCACAGGGGTCTTTAGCTAATCATAGCCCAATCAGTGTTATTATTTAGTCATTTGTGCAAGGCCACCACATCGATCCACTCACAACAAGGTCTTACATTATAGCACCTCCCAAGCGGGTGATCAGGAGGTGACTGTGTGTGCGTGTGTGCGTCTGTGTCTGTGTGTTATGTGGGACACAACTGCTGGTTTGCATTATTTTTCACTGTTCTGCAACATTAATTTTTAAAAGCAGCATCCAGCAAAGGTTGTTTAAATTGAATAAGACATTGATCCAGAGTACACCAGTGCCTGGCAAAGCATAGTTAAATCTACAGAGTGAAAATAAATAAAGTCTTGACCTTGTAATAGGTTATTATTATTGAAATTCTAAAGTCAACTCAACGTTAAATTAAAATTCAATAAAGACCTTTATTAGTATTTCAAAGCAAAGTTTGTAACCCCCAGGCGTTATTTATATTTTGTGGATTTTTTTTTTCTCATGTTGGCAGTCATTCAATTTGCAGCTGCATTTTTGTTCTGCAAGCAATGAACAGCGCTGTGGGCTGTGGTATTTGTCAGCGGAGACTGAACTACAGTAACTTAGCTCAATAATTGTAACGTGCTGCTTGCGCAGGAACACACAACGAAGAAGATAATTTTCAAACAAGTCTTTACTTAGTAATCCAACAGGAGATAATACAGGAACAGGTATACACGCAACACATAATGGAACTGTGAACACATGGAACATACGAGACCGGACACTGTGGTGAGGATGGTGACTGCTTATGAAGGGAGTGCTGAGGAGTGGTAAAGATGGTGATGGTCTTCAGGTGCGGGTGATTGATGATCGTGTGCAGGTGATGAACAGGAGGGATGCTGGGAAACGTAGTGCCGGTGCTGGTAACTGTGACAGTACATTCCCCTCTGGCAAGGCGCGTCCTTGCGCCATAATGGAACATCCAAAGGGGAGGGCCGGAGGGGGTTCTGGAGGTGGACGGAGTGGTGAGATGGAGGATGATGCTGGAGGTGGCTCAGGAGGAGGACGGTCGAGCTGGAGGATGAGCCAGGTGGTGGCCCAGTCCCCAGCCAGGATGGTGGACCACGGCGGCGGCGCTGGAGGGAGGAGCCATGGTGGTGACGGCTTCAGCGCCACCTTGGGGACGAGCGAGGGCGACGGCGATGGCGATGACGGAGGAGGAACCCACGGCGCAGATGGAGGGCTAATGGAGTGGATCGACGCTGACGACCCAGACGACCGTGACGGAGCAGCAGCGACGACCCCCCGCGATGGATGCAGGGATCCGGAGGGCTGAGGTGTAGCTGGAGCGACCGAGGACTGAGGTGGAGCCTGAGGGAGGGTGGAGCTAGCCAGAGCTGTAGGGGTGGAGGGCCGGAGAGCTTCACAGACGAAAACGACAGGAAATGAGCCACGTTGATGAAGTTTTCACATTCATCCATTTGGGAGGTCCGGTCTTCTGTAACGTGCTGCTTGCGCAGGAACACACAACGAAGAAGATAATTTTCAAACAAGTCTTTACTTAGTAATCCAACGGGAGATAATACAGGAACAGGTATACACGCAACGCAACACAACACATGGAACATACAAGACCGGATACTGTGGTGAGGATGGTGACTGCTTATGAAGGGAGTGCTGATGAGTGGTAATGATGGTGACGGTCTTCAGGTGCGGGTGATTGATGATCGTGTGCAGGTGATGAACAGGAGGGATGCTGGGAAACGTAGTGCCGGTGCTGGTGACTGTGACAATAATACCAATTGATTGTCATACTTGGTCACGTAACATTTATATGTATGTATGTGTATGTGTGTGTGTGTGTGTATATATATATATATATATATATATATATATAATGTATATAGGGCTGCACAATGTATGAATACGATACAGAAATAACATTGAAATCGTGCTTAAACATGATTCTTAGTGTGATTTATGAAATCGTGAAGGCTGCGATTATTTTTTTTTTTATGCGCAGCTTGTCAATATGGTTCCAAATGCTAATCCATCTGAAAGCACTGCAAGTTTGAGTCGCATATAACATAAAGCAACACGCGTCAAACATCTTTCCAGACATGAGAAGCATTAATTAACATCTTGTCCAACAAAAGACAACATTTATTTTTTTTTTACTCCAAACTCACTTCATAACAGCAGTTGAGCATCCTTCTGTGAGATGATGTGGTCTTTTACACAGTATAAGGCAGTCGTGTGTTTATTAGTCATGTTTAATCAATCATAGCGTTTCAATCTTCTGATTCAGCTACAGCGATAGTATGGTAGGAATTTCCTGGAATGACGCGTTATCTACTTTTGCGGCAGGGCATATTTGGAGTTTCTGCGTGAGAGAGCCCTCTGGCTTTCAGATGGAGAAGCATTTACTACTGATCACAGAGCTGTACAGCTCTGACAAGCCGCACATAAAATAATCGCAGCCTTTGTCAAATCGTGTGCTATAAAATTTGCGATAAATCATGATATATCTATATTAGGTTAATCTAGGACTGCACGATTAACCAAAATTAAACTGAAATCACCATTATTAATTATATTTTGCTACATATAAAGGTATTTTAAAGATTTTGAAGTGTCAAAAGGTCATTCGGTTTAACCGTCCAAAGGCCAATACAGCCATTTCATTTGTGATTATAATAACTTAAAATGTAATAAATGTATATATTTTTTATTCTGGCATGATTTTATAACATCATATATCAACATAGTGCAAAATGGTATTAAAATTATTTGTAGAAGTCATTGCTTTGTTATGAGAAAGAATATCCAGAAAAATGAATTTCATTGATGTCATTCGGAGTAACAAATATAAAGGGACCATTTTGGATCAAGTCATGCGATCAATATCATGTGACAGGATGTGACATCATTCAGACACCTGCAAAGGACCACATGGTTGTGAAGCAAAGTAACTTAGTGTTTTCACTTGCTCATATGCATGTCCTGAAACATCAGGTCATTTGGTACAACCGCTATAAAACATGGAAAATGTTGTAATATTTTAAAAATTTGTACTAAATATAAAATGTTTGATTGTCCTTTTGCTAGCTAGCTAGCAAGCTAACTAGCTAGATATCAGCCTGTTAGCATTGTTTGAAAATATCGTCATTCGGTATAACCAAAAATGTCATTCGTTAAAACTGAAATTTTGGTTAAACCGAATAACTTTTGTGGTGACAAATTTTGTCCATCTTGTAAAAAATGACAAAAGCAGTATTAATTGATTATAAAAACCATATAATCTCATTGTTAACACTTAACAAAACTCCATTATGTTTTTTTTACACTTTTAAAAACCTTATTCATCAATGACCCACCTACAATGTTCAAAGATTAGAGTAAACTTTATAGTTACCTACCCAATGTGTATAATATCGGATATCAATAAAACACGTCATCAAATTTCAGAAAGGATTATTGCCACTTCCATAGACATCAGTGTATATATATATATATATATATATATACACATTTTTTTTTTTTTTTTTGCTAGTACTTATCTGTATTTAGAAACATAAAACAAACATTATATGGTTGAAAACACTGAACAGTTATGATATACAGTATGACAAGCACTGAACGCGTCTGTCTCTGGCTCAGAGCCAGCCAAAGCTCGAACGCACATTTGAATTTAGCAGTTGATCACGGGATACATTGAACATTGTAATCACGGTATGATCGTACCCTTCAAAGGGTTAAATATCAAATGTAAAAATAATATTTATTTTTGTCTTTTGGAAGCTGCATTCAAATCTATTTGGCTCAAAAATCTTAGGGGGCAACTGGTTTGAATGGGCATGCCTCTGATGAGAACACATCATATCATACCTGAAACCCAATCTGCTGAAGTGTTGTCTGGCTCCCTCCGCCTATGGCATCAGCTAATCGAATCCCCTCTAAAGGTTTAAATGGCACTGTATTGCCATGAAACAGCCGGCTGACAGCATACTGAAGTGATGATTGTACGTCTGTTTACATGATGTTGATTGCTCACACGGAAATGGTTGATTCACACTTGTGCTGTATTTAAAAATTACTCTGGATGAGTATGCATTTATGTCTGCAAAGCTGATGAAGAAGTTGATAAATGATGCATTTGGAATGGAGTTTCATGAATGGAAGTACAGGCACCTGCATGTGACAGGAGAAGTAATGAACACGTTACTTTCTTATTCAACACGCTTGATATTATAGGAGATTCCACTTTCCCTTCTTGCCCTTATGTCACAGAGATGTTTGGTCTTAACAAGATTTGGTCTTACAGCGTGATCAGTAGAAGCCACTCAGTTGATCGTGACAGAGGGAAGTGCTGAAATTGAAAATGTTAGCTGAGAGAGCGGCAACTCAGATGGCCACTGCTGTCGTGGAAGTTGATGGTAACAAACCACTGTCACGCCAGTTGAAGCAGAAATGCAAGCTGTAATGGTACTAAAAGAAGATCAAGTTATAGGCCTTAAGGCCTCGCTGACACTGTTGTCACTCCTTGAATCTCCTAAAGTGGTCACAGATTGATGGAATGTCTAGTTATTGAGCTGGCCCAGACTGTCACCAACAATACCCTTTTTTCCCTGTGATGATGCCAGTGCTCGGACAGTGCTGGAGCCGCACGCATTTCAAATGAACTTAAATCAAGCTTAATATAAGCAAATAAAATCAACAGCAGTATTTAAATAAATATGATAAAATAACATGATATTTGTGTATTTTAGACAGACTGAGAAAGTAGAAGCACAACAATAACAATGAGTGTACAGTATCTGTCAACTGAAGGTGCATTGAAACATGCATTGGCCGCTTATTGTTTGTTATAATAGAATGCTGCAGGGATGACGTCAATATCCGGAAGACTAATTCGCCAGTTGTTCCATCAAGATTCTTCTATGGGTTTTTAAAATGGGTTTTTTTCAATTTATGAGTAAAATAAGGTCAATGGTAAACATAACTTGACGATACTTGGACGTTTTGTTCTACAAAGTAAACTGCATACACTCACACCCCAAATGTTCAGCTTCAAAATTTGCGTTTTCAATATAAATATGTAAAAACTGCATTATAAAAACCCATAGGAAAGTCTTGAGGGAACCAAATGGCATATATATATATATATATATATACATACAGGTGCTGGTCATATAATTAGAATATCATCAAAAAGTTGATTTATTTCACCAATTCCATTCAAAAAGTGAAACTTGTATATTATATTCATTCATTACACACAGACTGATATATTTCAAATGTTTATTTCTTTTAATTTTGATGATTATAACTGACAACTAAGGAAAATCCCAAATTCAGTATCTCAGAAAATTAGAATATTACTTAAGACCAATACAAAGAAAGGATTTTTAGAAATCTTGGCCAACTGAAAAGTATGAACATGAAAAGTATGAGCATGTACAGCACTCAATACTTAGTTGGGGCTCCTTTTGCCTGAATTACTGCAGCAATGCGGCGTGGCATGGAGTCGATCAGTCTGTGGCACTGCTCAGGTGTTATAAGAGCCCAAGTTGCTCTGATAGTGGCCTTCAGCTCTTCTGCATTGTTGGGTCTGGCATATCGCATCTTCCTCTTCACAATACCCCATAGATTTTCTATGGGGTTAAGGTCAGGCGAGTTTGCTGGCCAATTAAGAACAGGGATACCATGGTCCTTAAACCAGGTACTGGTAGCTTTGGCACTGTGTGCAGGTGCCAAGTCCTGTTGGAAAATGAAATCTGCATCTCCATAAAGTTGGTCAGCAGCAGGAAGCATGAAGTGCTCTAAAACTTCCTGGTATACGGCTGCGTTGACCTTGGACCTCAGAAAACACAGTGGACCAACACCAGCAGATGACATGGCACCCCAAACCATCACTGACTGTGGAAACTTTACACTGGACCTCAAGCAACGTGGATTGTGTGCCTCTCCTCTCTTCCTCCAGACTCTGGGACCCTGATTTCCAAAGGAAATGCAAAATTTACTTTCATCAGAGAACATAACTTTGGACCACTCAGCAGCAGTCCAGTCCTTTTTGTCTTTAGCCCAGGCGAGACGCTTTGACGCTGTCTGTTGTTCAAGAGTGGCTTGACACAAGGAATGCGACAGCTGAAACCCATGTCTTGCATACGTCTGTGCGTAGTGGTTCTTGAAGCACTGACTCCAGCTGCAGTCCACTCTTTGTGAATCTCCCCCACATTTTTGAATGGGTTTTGTTTCACAATCCTCTCCAGGGTGCGGTTATCCCTATTGCTTGTACACTTTTTTTCTACCACATCTTTTCCTTCCCTTCGCCTCTCTATTAATGTGCTTGGACACAGAGCTCTGTGAACAGCCAGCCTCTTTTGCAATGACCTTTTGTGTCTTGCCCTCCTTGTGCAAGGTGTCAATGGTCGTCTTTTGGACAACTGTCAAGTCAGCAGTCTTCCCCATGATTGTGTAGCCTACAGAACTAGACTGAGAGACCATTTAAAGGCCTTTGCAGGTGTTTTGAGTTAATTAGCTGATTAGAGTGTGGCACCAGGTGTCTTCAATATTGAACCTTTTCACAATATTCTAATTTTCTGAGATACTCAATTTGGGATTTTCCTTAGTTGTCAGTTATAATCATCAAAATTAAAAGAAATAAACATTTGAAATATATCAGTCTGTGTGTAATGAATGAATATAATATACAAGTTTCACTTTTTGAATGGAATTAGTGAAATAAATCAACTTTTTGATGATATTCTAATTATATGACCAGCACCTGTATATAATTTTATTATTTAGAATCAAGTTATTTTAAGAGAAAAAGGAAAATGTTTAATCTGTACATTCTTAGATTTCAATTCAAATTCAAAGACAGTGGGCCTCCCTTTTGACACAACGTACACAATGGCGCCTCCCCACCCCCCAATTTTTACTAATTTTCAATTGCAATCAGCTCTCCGAGAATGCCGCACACACACACGATTTGTAATAATAACAGACTCTCGTTTCGTGTGCCTAATGTACGACTGCTGTATGTCACTGTAAATGCCTTTACCTTGATTACAATCATCACCCATGGATGCATCAAAACTTTACTAGTGTGACACTGATTTGCTTTATCTATCAAAGAGTAGTTTGCGTATCATATGCTCATGCAGCGGTTGGGTGTTTTAAGATGCTGTTTAGTCTCTATTTTACAACACAATGAGAAATGGCTTGGGTTGCTACGAAACAATCACAGAATAGGAGCGAGATTGTGCTTTGAAGGCAAATACACTATTCTCTCCACCATCTCTGATGAAATCGGCTGGGTTTTCTCTGCATTAGGGCTGTTTTGGACTGACATTCAAACTGTCAGTCCAAAATAGCCCTAAAGCATTCGCTTACTGGATCCTTGGACTGAAAGCTTTCCAGGAGTTTACAGTTTAAAATGATCTGATTGAATACAGGACCGGAAACTTCACAATGTATCTTGTCCAAAAACCTGCTTCTTTTTGCTTTTTAAAGTGTTGTTTCTGCTATAATGCATTGATTGAAATTATTACTCATTAATTAATTAATTATTACTAATTAATTAATTAATTATTATAATTTTTTTTTTTTTTTTTTTTTTTACCACATTTTCCCTGACATTCTCTGGTGCCCCCCTGGGGAGGCATGCCCCACCCTTTGAAAACCCCTAGTGCATGTAATATGTAATTTAATAAATGGACAGAAACTAACTTTCAAATGTTTATTCACCAATATAGCATTTATTTGGTCAAAAATACTGATCATAATTCGATACTGCATTTATTTTATCAAAAATACCTTGGTGAATAAAAGTATGTATATATATGAAGAGTTCAGATGCAAAAGCCTCTAAGTGCCGTCTGAAATTTTCTTCTAAAATGAACATTTTTATCAAGCGTGTATGTTTATGTTAAGTTATTTAACTTTAATGGCAATGAAAAGGACCTATTAATTGCCATTAAAGTGAAATTAATGAACCTAAACATACAAGCTTGATAAAAATGTTCATTTTAGAAGAAAATTTCAGACGGCACTTAGAGACTTTTGCATCTGAACTCTTCATATATATATATATGATTACATTGTACATGATAAATGAATACATTGTACATACAAGCAATTACTTGTAATTTCTAAGCAGGTGCTGAACAGAGTACCAGTTCTGCAGTTTATCCAAACAAAGGCTATTTTAAATTGTGAATTTCAATGTTTTATTTTTTCTTTCTCTGAAAATGGAAAATCTAGCAAACATTTATGGAAGAAAAAAAAAAAAAAAACACCCACTCATTGGCTGCAGGTGTTCGTTGTTCTCTTTTAAAACTTTTGTTTGACAGCAGTGCCATGGTGTACTTTCCCAAAGAGTATCAGGAGGTTAACTGTGTCCACCTTTCTGGCTTTTAGTTTACCTGAAATTGTGCTGGAACAGGACTTGAAGTCCTCTAATGGTAGTATTTATAGTAATTATAATGCTAGTAATTATAATGCTTTATGTGATAATTGTGAAACAATGCTTTTAGAGCCAACCATGAAATCAGCTTGACTATTAGCGTTGCCCAAGAACACAATGTACTCTTGAGAGATAAAAAGAACAGGTTAAAAGCAGGGAGGTCAAAAAGATAAAAAGGTAGAATAATTTAAAAGGTTCCAGCTTTTTTTTTTTTTTTTTTTATAAATGTTGCTCAGAAAAAGAAAAAAAACAACAACATATTTCTCTATCAACATTGTCCAGTCTTTTTAAAAATTAGGGCTGGGACACATCGATTCTCGATTGATGCAATGAATCTGGGATGATCCTGATATTTTCTCTCTCGAATCGATTCTGAGCTTAGTTTTAACAGCAGATGGCGCTCTAGGCTAGTTTTTAACTGCACACTCTCAAACGCTCACGAAGAAGACTGCTGGACAGCGCTCGTGCGTTCGGCTGAGTAATATAAGTGGTTAAATATACTTGCACCTCGGCTCAGAATGCTTTTATGATGCGATATTTGTAATTCGCTTCAACCTTTTCGAACTATATGAATGATTTTAGGTTTAAGTGGTGTGTGTAAAGGAACTGGAAGCAGGCAGTGTACGAATGTTTCTAAAGCACGTATAGTAGTGCCATCTGCTGTTTAAAAACTAAGCTCAGAATCGATTCGAGAGAGAATCACGACAACATCGAAAAAATATCAGAATCGCTCCAGATTCTTCGTATCGTGAATCGAGATTCGATGTATTGTCCCAGCCCTATTAAAAATATGATGTCAGTACTGTAGTCTATGGCATTTGGGAAGGAGAGAGATAGACAGGGAAAAGGAAGATGGAAAACAGCCGTGGGGCTCCTCTTTGTGCAAACCAAATTGAATAGAGAAACCAGCCTTTGAGAGATGCTTAAATCCACATGCTGCCACATCTGAGCATTTACATGCATTTATTAATGCAGAGACATGGGAGCAAACTGATACATTTTTGTACATTCTGACATCCATATTCTTACATTCTCTACAAGACAGAAAAGCTTTCATTCAGAAAAGCAAATGCATGTCAATGTAACTATCAATTCATGCTTCATACATGTGATGAAACTCCCAGTTCCTTTGATTATCAATGCTGAACCTGTTAAGGGCTGACTGTGTTTCGGTAAGTGTGGTCCCACCAGGGACATGAGTGTAATGTCAAGTCAGACAGGAAGACGACGAGGCAAAGTGGATCAATTTAGCAGCAATTACTTAAATTTTCAATATACAAAACAAAAGAGGATACTCTACAATGGGAAAATAAACACAACAGTGTGCTAGAGCACGGTCAAAACTGGACAGTGAGCGAAAAAAACTGAGGGCAGTATATACAGAGTGAAATCAAAACAAGGATCAGGTGTGTGAAATCAATGAAAAGATGAGTAACTAAACAAATACTCTGAAATATATAAGTGTGTAAATCACTGCTGTCAATATTTTTTAAAGAAATTATTATTTTTTTTTTTTATTCAGCATGGATGCATACATTGATCAAAAGTGGCATTAAAGACATTTATCATTTAACAAAAGATTTCTATTTAAATAAGTCCTGAAAAAAAGCATTACATTTTCCACAACTCTTTTCAACATTTGATAAAATAAGAAATGTTTCTTGAGCACCAAATCAGCATATTAGAATGATTCCTGAATGATCATGTGACACTGAAGACTGGAGCTATCACACTGTAGCCCAAGACTGGTTTCCCACTGAAGCTAAGCAGGGTTGAGCCTGGTCAGTACCTGGATGGGAGACCTCCTGGGAAAACTAGGTTGCTGCTGGAAGAGGTGTTAGTGAGGTCAGCAGGGGGTGCTCATCCTGTGGTCTGTGTGGGTCTTAACGCCCCAGTATAGTGATGGGGACACTATACTGTCAAAAAGCACAGTCTTTCGGATGAGACATTAAAACCGAGGTTCTGACTCCCTGTGGTCATTAAAAATCCCAGGATGTCCTTCGAAAAAAGAGTAGGGGTATAACCCTGGCATCCCGGCCAAATTTGCCCATTGACCTCTGTCCATCCTAATCATCCCCATATACTGATTGGCTTCATCACTCTCCTCTCCACCAATAAGCTGGTGTATGGTGGGTTTTCTGGCGCAATATGGCTGCCGTCGCATCGTCCAGGTGGATGCTGCACATTGGTGGTGGTTGAGGAGATTCCCCCTTCAATATGTAAAGTGCTTTGAGTACCCAGAAAAGCGCTATATAAATGTAACAAATTATTATTATTTTATTATTATTGGAGTAATGGCTGCTGAAAATTCAGCTTTGCCATCACAGGTATAAATTTCATCTTAAAATGTATTTAAGTAGAAACAGATACATTTTAAAATTATAATAATACTTCAGAATATTAATATTTTACTGTATTTTTGATCAAATAAATGCAGCATTGGTGAGCATAAAATACTTCAAAAACATTAAAATATCTTAATTTTGATTTATCTGTCTACCAATCCCAAACTTTTTATTTATTTATTTATTTATTTATTAAGAAAAACCAACAGTGACGCCAGTGGTTCACGGGGAGACAGCATGTCTCTTGACTTGTCATTCAGATCCTGATGGGTTGTCTTGAACTCAATATTTTAACAAGTGAAAAATACTCAGAGAAAACAATCCTTGATGATAATGTCTGATGATAATCTGTTAATAATATATTTGCATGCACATCACAAACTCTCTCTCTCTCTCTGTTGTCCCTCAGGATGGCATGGGGAATCTCCGTGTAACCAAAGAGGGCATCAGATTAGAGGGCGTGTCGGAGTTTCTTCTTCCACTGTATGTGAAAGAGATCAAATCCAGACGGGTAAGAAATTCTGTCTCGTTTTCTACACCTGTGCAATGGGAAAATCATGGTGTAAACTCTTAAGGGAACAAATTTAAATGTGTATAATTAATTAATTAATATATATATATATATATATTTGTTATAGGATCACTATCTCAGTTCCGTATTTCAAACAAGTGGCACTTTATCTGGTACTGGCTGATTATCATATTCACATGGTACTTTAAATGATTTTCACTACCATGGTACCATGTCACAGCAATATCAGTACTTTTCTTTTTAGGTGGTGTCAGCGAACTAAACAATTAGGATAGTGGGTTTGTTCTTTGGCCGTGGATTTTGCTCCTGTTCTCTTAACAGGTGCAGCAGGTCACAGGAACAGAACAAGCCTGTTGGAGCGAACTGATGCTGAATCCATGTTAAGCAGCTCAAATAACCTGTTGAACTTTGCCTGCTAAATCCCTCAGTGAAGTTATTTCACTCTGTGTTGCCATGTAGTGAGTGAATTTGCTGGATGACATCTTTTCAGCCTGTAGCATTGGTTCAGCTTGTTCATTCAGCTTTAAGTTACTTGATGTGACAAGGGCTATCATTAGCATGTTAGTTAAACTTAAGTTTAATTTTATGATTAAATTGATGGCTTAAATCCCTAAAAATGATTTAGTTCCTTCAAAAATGTTTTTCTTTTTATTTTATCTGTCTTATCATATTTTCCTTTCATGTCATGTTTAAATAGAAGAATTTTTGAAGACTCTCAATGCAACTATTTATATATACAATGATCATCTAACCTGCACTATAGATATAATTGTTATTTTTTCATGTTTAGTGTACAGGTTAAATGTCATTAACTGTAGAAGAGCAAAATTTTAATGTGTGTGTGTATATATATATATATATATATATATATATATATATATGCATTCAGTTATTTGCATCATGCTTGATTTTGCATGTTTGCTTCCCATTTGCAGTTTGTCAAGTTATACAAATTAAGGACATTAATACAACATCTCCACTCTCCATCAAATGCCGACACACCCACCATGCTGACAGGGCGTGCAAATTGACAGGGTTTCAGACATCACTGGTCTGTCATCCCAGGTACCAGCTGTGATGCTGGAGTGAGCGTGGTGGGGATTCTAGCTTGAACTCTTGATATATGTGACAGGGCAAAGTGTAGATCACTAAGATGAATAGGGCAAGCTCACCGGCACACATTCTTTGTCAAGCACACATACAGAGAAGTACACAGGGTCGGGCGCTTCCCCAAACTCCTGCTCTACGCATGCATCATGTTCTGGTTCATTTGTATTAGGCCTCTGTTGACCTTTAGCACCCAATTGTAAACACAATGTTGTTGATCGATTTCTCTCCTTCTCTTTCTCTCTCTTTCTCGTTGTGTCTCACTCTTTAACTCACTGTGGCTGTTGTCACTGCAGCATTCATAATCCGCAATATTTTCCTTGAAGAAAAAAAAGGAAAAACCTTGATGAATTTTCATGCCAGTCTAAGTTGGTTAGTGCTGATTGGTACTGTTTTTTTATGAGCTATCTGGTTTGCCCTGTCTGTCTGTCTGTCTATCTATCTGTCTGTCTAACTGTTATAGGGTTAGGGTTGTCTGTCTGTCGTTTATCTTTTGAAGAAAATATATTTAGTCAATATTTTGTCAAAAATATTCATTTAAGCATGACTTTCCTCTAATTATAATAAAACATTAAAGGGGTCATGAATTGAGAAATTTGAGAACTTTTCCTTGAGTTTTGATATATAAGAGGTCATCGTACTTTAAGAATATTCTGTAAGTTTCAGAACTGAAAACTTCCTTGTTAGTCCAATAAAAGCTTTTATTGACACCAGGCCCACTGAACGACTGATCCTGGAATGTGCCTATCTATGTCATTTTCTTTCCCCTCCGCAGAAGAAATCAACGCCTACTTCATCATTGCAACATTAGCACCGCCCACTGGCGTGTTAGTGAGATGAGGAGGAGAGAAGAGCGATACAACAGGACAAAAATAACATTACCTTTCAAAGGATCCTTATGCTAGGAATATGGTTTTTTTATTTTCAACAAGTGAATGTTTCAGTTGAGCTTTATTTATTTCTGTCCGGTATTTCACTGTGGATTCTTTGGTAAATCAGTCGCATTTCAGCGCAGGCTTTGCAAACAGACTTTTACGATATGGACTCGACAGTAATGCAACAACATGTAAGTAACTGAGTTACTCCTACTGTTCTAATGCCTCTGATATGTCATGATTTATGTACAGTCAGATGTTCTTTGAACTTCAAACTAAACGGTCAACTTCACGTTGTTTCTCTTAGTAGGATGAAAATAATCTGTTATTTAAACAGTGATTAAATTAAATAAAGAAAACTATCAAAGAACGCTCCCTTTGCAATCGTTGGAGCTGTCAATCAAACAGCGCGAGTTTATCAGTCACTGAGTTCTGGACACGCCAAAACTTGTTCAATGAATCTCTTAGTTACATCGCGTTTGCACTGTTAGTGACGAAGAAAGCATTTGTTAGTTTACAGAAATTGAGTTGCAATAACGAGATCCCTGTTTTCATATGCTCACCACATGTCTGTGATCGGCTGTTCATCACTGCAACCTTTCATGCCACGATTTAAATATAATGCCATAGATCTAAATGTAATGCAGCACTTTTCACGATTAGTTAACCTCGAGAGCTGTAATAGTAAAAAACATGCTAAAAGAGAGAGTAATACTTGGCTATTTCAAATGCAAAGATGTTAGCCAATCACAGCAGGCGTTTACACTGAAGTCTCACAGCAGACACGCCCCTTAAAACAGAGCGTTCAAATAAGAGGGCTAAAATCAGGGTAGCAAAAATGCCTTTTATTTCTAAATTATGACAATTTTTGATGTAAAAAGCATACTAACATTATAAGTGCACCCCAGGAAACATTATAAAACAATAAAACAACACAGTTCATGACCCCTTTAAACAATTATCTTTACATATTTCATTTTACTCTGAATACAATTCCATCGTTTTATATATTCACTTATCCTATATTTATTTCAACATTTAACAAAGACGGTGTGTTATAGTTGTTATTCACGTCATTTTGAGCAGAGGCAAATTGTAATATTACTTTTATGTTGTGTATTTACGTGATTAATCACATATTTATAGGATGCGTTTGGGTGAGTTAATTAACCCGCTAGCAGCGCTTCAGTTTACCGGTGTTTATTCACTGTTTCGCTTCAGCTTTGCAGCTCAAGCAGGTCAATCCCCGTCACACTGAATGAAATTATCTGAAACGTGCATAATCTTCCTTGATTTTTCTGTCTCAAAAAACATTGTAAGTCCATTGTTAATATTCTGCGCTGTTATTTTTCTTATCATATATTCATCAACATTAAGTCTTAATTAAAATCCTTAAATTAAGCATGCACATGTTCCATCTCATCTTCGTAACTGACAAAATCAAGAAGCCCTTTTTTAACAAACACATTTCGACCACAACCTTAGCCACGTTAAAGTTTTTTGTTTTTTTTTTTTTTCCCAGTAGTCCTGCTGCTTTAGCTTAATAGGTAGCCTAGACTATCTCATGTTAAGGAACAGTCTACAAAACATGGGTTGACATTTATGCTAGTCATTTCAACAGACATGGTAATTGGCGCACTAGTGAAACTCAACTGAATAGAGGCATAGCAGTCTCTATACTTCAGTCTATACCAATACACTGTGCAGAAACAATGGCCGCTGAGCCTGCTTGGAGTGCACATTAATTAATAATGATAAACCCCTTTACCACTGCTCAGATAAACTTATAAAGAAGCCTTGTCCTTGAGCCAATAAATCAAAGTGCCTAATGTGTTAGCCACAGTGATTAGCATTAAAGAACACAAACAAAGCGCTGGCTTGCTGCTAGCTCACTGATGGCACTCCTGATTAGCCTCAATAATCACCAGCGCACATCAAAGCCCGTTGAGGGGCCTTTGCATTTCCCCTCAGCACCCCACTGAGAACACAGCGTCGCAAATCCCAACACACCCTCGCAGCGACACAGCGGCCATTTTGGATCATTCGCCTCAGATGACTGTGAGGCTGCGACATTGCGAATTATAATTAATCCACAAAGTGTAGAAAGCCAGAAGCTAGGGTTCAGGGAATGCGGCATGGTGGTCTTGGTCTGGGAGGAGAGCCTTGAGCTGTAAGGCTGAATACTGTAGACAAGCTGTTTTGGCGTCTCCTACAAAGAAGGATTGTGCCATGGCCTGAATTGAAACCCTGCTTCTAAGGGCCACCAATGATGTGTGACACAGGCACTCATGAAAGAGAGACCAAAAAAGAAACATATGAAAGGAAAGGTGCTAGAAAAGGATGAATAAAGATTCAAAACATGAGGGGCAGCAGGAGAAGTGACAGTATGTAGCCACCAAGCTTGAAAAGTAAAAAAAAAAAAGATGCCTGAAACATGAAAGTTGCAGTGTCATACTGTATATATATGACATTGTTGGGCTGACAAATAACATGGATTGTCATTTGAATTTGAATCAGACTTCATTCAGAATTGTATTTGAGAATTGTAATTAGGGGCCAAGTATCGAAGGTGTGTATCCATCTTATTCCTGACAAGCCTACTGCATTTTGAATTATGGGTGACACTTCCGGTTTGGGGAACTTCCATTCAAAAAGACTGAAACTAAGAATTTCAAAATTGCACCACAAATAATCATTATCTGTCAGTTTGACTGAATGAGCTGTAAATATTAGACGTCAGGAGAATACGTAGCGCTTGATATTTTAATGTGACGTGGTATCACAAGAATATCTATGTCGCTGCATTATTTTCCTCTGGATTATTTTCTTTTTTCTTTTGTATTCCGCTGTAACAGTATTAAAAAAAGACAACATACACTCTGCATTTGTGGTCTGTTCTCCCGATTTAATTTACGATATATCCCATGAATAATTCACTGGAATGCACTCTCGTGAAGAATCTCTTGCCGTCTTTCTCCCCAAATCCTTACGTCTCTTTCCAGGTTTATTTTCTCATGGATGCTTTAAAATGTAATTGTCTCCCCTTTTCACTTCTAATCCCTATTAACAGTGTTTACTGGAATGTTTCTGAAGCAGATAAATACAATTTATTATCTGTCAAAATGATGGAAATCACTTAGAAATATTATCATTAATGAACATTTTTGATTAAGGCAACATATGTTACATAATACAGATTATATTACCACAGTGATATTTAACACATTTGTATATTGCTGTAAAAAGAATCGCACCTCTGGGGTCATTGATGGTCTGTTGAATGTACTTTGTTGATGCTTTTACACTTTTAAATTTCCTTTTAATGTTCGATGGTTGAATGGTGAGTAGAATAATGTCATCTCATTGCAGTTTTTAAAAAAATCATCATATTGTGGTCATAGAGCAAACATTTCACTGATTGTTTACAGTTTAATGGAAGTTACACCCATAATTCGTGCAAAGTGTCATGGGGAGTAGGAATAAGGTGGATAGGCACATATTGTATCTTGGTGCGTCTCAGTCCAAGCTCCCTAGGTCGTGAATCCATGTATCGTGTACACAAATTGACAATGGTAAGGGCGGTAAGGACCCTCTCTCATTACACATTGGGACACTGATGGTGACATCACAACTTGCTTGTTGTACAACATCACTACTGGTATTTATGAACAACAGCAGAACTGATATTTTTCTGAGAAATTTATTTTTTATTTTTTCAGTCATAAACTAATTATACATGTAAGGTAGATTATGTTACCTGTCTGGTGATGTATGTTTATGCTGAAATATAATTAAATTTTATAATTAAGTTTTTTATTTATTTTTTTTTTTATTTGTTTTTTTTTTTTTTTCTCAAAACATCTATCGCATGTCATTATGTGTGGTGAGCTGGCCCGTGTGATTTATGTTTCGTGCTTCAAAACTTCCATTAAGGGAACATAGTGAGCATCGATGCTCCCTGGTTTTCATGGTCACTGTGGGACATTTTAGGGAACAAACATTTCAGTGCACTGGAAGGATTTTGCGATTGAGACAGCCCTTCTTCTTTTTGCATTTTTGAAGCAGAAAGTTGTGAAATTTGGCACACTGATAGAGGACAGTCTGAACAATAACCACTGCAATTTTGGAGTCTATAACTCAATGCCTCTAGTACCAGCAATTGTCCAAAGTTACACTTATGTTCATGCTAATAACTTCTGAACCGTAACTTTTGAACTAGAAGGGCTTTTCTCTGATTCCTTGGCTCAAGACGATTTGATTGCACCCTGTTATGTATGAAATGCCTACTTTTTTGAACTCGATTTTCACCAAAATTGTATTTTCAGAATTCTATTTTTTTTGACCCTTTGTTGAGGACAGGGGAAGACTGACACATAATAATATATGCCCCCCTTTATACATAAACACATAGGGGAATATGTTATGCTGTGGGTTATGGGTCTCAAAATGTCTTTATGATCTCTTTGGGTCTTCCTGGTTTTGGTTTATGTTATGTTCCTGGATGGCCATGTGATGATGAAATTGCATTCGCCCTTTGCCGAAGTAAAAGGTTTAAAATATTTTGGCCCTGTCCTGAATTGTCCACTGGAAATTAGTGAGACTCTTATATGTGTCAAGTTTGTGTTCAACATTTTTGTGAAGCCTGCATTAGTGGCTACACAAAAATGCAGTCTATTACCCAACATTCCAAGTGACATTACATTACCAAAGTGAGGACTGAGAAATTCTGAGGAACTTACACTACCGTTCAAAAGTTTGGGGTTGGTAATATTAAGTCTCTTATGCTCACCAAGGTTTTATTTATTTAATCAAAAAACAATAATATTGTGAAATATTATTAAATTTTCAAGTAACTGTTTTTTTTATTTTAATATATTTTAAAATGTAATTTATTCATGTGATGGCAAAGCTGAATTTTCAGCAGCCATTACTCCAGGCTTTAGTGTCACAAGATCCTTAAGAAATCATTCATGCTGAATATGCTGCTCTTTTTTTTATTACTATCAATGTTGAAAACACTTGTGCTTATTAATATTGTTGTGGAAACTCATGCATTTTTTTTCCCCAGGCTTTACCGAATAGGAGGTTGAAATGAACAGCATCTATCTGAAATAGACATTTTAACATTATGCAGGTCTATTGTCATTTTTGATTAATTTTATGCATCCTTGGCTGAACAAAAGTAATAATTTCTTTCAAAAAATAAAGTTGTACTGACCACAAACTTTTGAACAGTATTGTATCTAATCCTGTTTTATATTTAACCATGTATTTCATCACCTACAGTTTTGTTTATATTGCAAAATCAGTTTAGTTCACAAGCTTAAATTATTATGCTGATACATGCAAAGCTGTTTCCTTGTTTTTCACCAAGATTCAGGACAGGATACAGGATGTACACACCGGGTAAAACAAGATCTCCTGCCATTAGTGGTAAAGTCACACCGACTGCAGTGCTAATTTAAGGATGTCTTTTCAGCATATATCCCTCTGTGCTTTGGATAAAAAAGCTGAGTTAGTCAGGTTACAGTGGTAATGTCATTGCCTAGGACAAGATAATTCATTAAAGGCTTGGTGTGTGTGTGTGTGTGTGTGTGTGTGTGTGTGTGTGTGTGTGTGTGCATGTTTAAATGTTCATGTACACATGGTGACTAATAACCAAGGTCTCACGCATGTTTTATAAGTGTCCCTCTAAGGTTATAAGCATACATCACTATAGGCACAGAAGACAAAAGTTTATTTTTGCCTCCCTACCTTCTGTCTCTTGTGAATGTTACGCAACAATTCTCTTCCTGTGCTCTCTCTTTCATATCTATCATTCCCACTTTCTCTCTCGTTCTTTCTCTATGGTACTCCCTTGTGGCCTTGTTGCTAGAATGCCTGTATTGGGAGTTGCTAAAATGAGACAAAAGTTTCCTGTTGTAGGCATTATTTCCACACTCTGTATGATGTAGGAAGAATGCGATGTTTTCTCTTGTTCTCCTCCCCTTAGTAATATCCGCTTTTATTCCATCCTTAAACAAATGTTGAGACAAGGAAAAAAAAAAAAAAAAAAAATTGGTTGAAATGATTGTAAATCCCTCCTCAGGAGTCTAAACACAATCCAAAATACACATAGCTGCTTGCTTTTTTGCTGATAATTGGAGAAGAAGAGAAATAGAAAATGCAGCAAATGCACAAGAGAGACCTAACGTGTCCACGGGAATCTGCGAGTTTCAAAAGTATGGGGTCTTTTTTTTTTTTTTAAGAAATTCTTTTTTTAAAAAAGAAATTCATCATACTTCTATTTAGCAAGAACTAACTGATTAAAAGTCACAGTAAAGACTTGTAATGCTGTTAAACCTTTTATTCATTAAAGATCCTGAAAAAAAGTGTCAGTTTCCACAAAAATATTTAGAAGCACAACCCTTTTCAACATTGATAATAATAAGAAATGTTCCTTGAGCAACAAATCAACATATTAGAATGATTTCTGAAGGATCATGTGACACTGAAGACTGGGATAATAAAGCTGAAAACTCACCCAGGAATAAATTTAAAATGGATTAAAATAGAAAACTGTTACTGTAAAAAAAAATACTGTTTTTATTTTTGATCAAATTCGATCTGATTTGATAATTAAGTCATAATGTGCTAGTGTCGTCAAAAGTACCGACTTCGGTACCAAGTCAGTACTGAAATTTTAAAAATGTGACAATACCAGCATTTCCCCCTAGAATTTTGAGTGCTGTTGAACAACATTTTGTTCACGCGCTCATCAGATATGTCTGTGATTGGCTACAATGATCAACGCTTTAAAAACATGTTGTAAATAGACATCTTTAACACTCTTCACCGAGCACTTGCACAGATACACACAGTAGTGTTTGAAAGCAGATGTCCAGAAGTGTAAAGAGTACCTGAAAACCATACTTGAGTAAAAATACAGATACCTTACAGTGAAAATGACTCCATTACAAGGTACAAGTCACCAATTCCAAAACAACTTGAGTAACAGTCTTAGAGTTTCTGATTTTAACATTACTTAAGTATACTGAATGTAGGCTGAAAGATATACTGGTCCTCAAAGAGACATGCCAGTGAAACACAAGAAACAGTTGATTTGTGAGAAGAGCAATCATATTTATTTTCTATAACACCTCAAAATTGCAATAAATCAAGGTCGACACAACAGCCTCTTAAACGTTAGACAATCAAGTCTCAATTAATCTCAAGTGCTCAAAAAGAGCACAAGTAAATCAATATCCTTCAAAAAGCGTTCTTCAATATAACAGATCAATAAAATAATGTTAAGTACAATTAAAAAGTCAAAGCCTTCTTGCACTGGACGTGCTGTTTCAGCCCTAATCGGCAGCTGCAGTCATGTCCTCATCTCAAATATAAAACACTAGTGATTCACAACTACTTGCTAATGCACTCTCATTCACGTAAAGTAGCCTTGTTGACAAGTTTCAGTGAGTAAGGGCAAAACACACAGGATGTAGTACTTGCAGTGCCCTGTAGATGGCAATATTGCTTCTTTTGTAGCAGAAATAAATGGCTGCAGAAAAAGTTAGGTGCCACGCAAAATGTAATGAGTAATTGCATTGCTTATTACAAATGTAGTGAAGTAAAGAGTACGTATAGGCACTTATTCAAAAATGTAGTCAAGTAAAGAGTAAAAGTTGCTGATATCTTTGATACTACAGAGTAGCCAAAACAATACTCAAGTACAGCAACTAATTACATTTACTCAAATACTTTACACCTCTGCAGACATCTATCAGCCGACCAGTCCGCTGATAGACCCCTGCTTTCAAACGCTCCCGCTTTCAAAATGCTTTCAAACACTTCCGTGTGCTTTCAAACACTCCTGTGCATTGATCATTGTAGCCAATCACAGATATTTCTGTTGAGCGCGTGAACACAATGGCCAATCGGAGGTCTTTAAGAATCCGCTCAACAGCGCTCAAAATGCTAGGGGGAAATGGTGGTATTGTCACATTTTTAAAATTTCAGTACCGACTTGGTACCGAAGTCGGTACTTTTGACAACACTACACTGTGCACATTTTTATTCCTAAACTTCACACTGTAGTCATAAAATTTTTATTTTATTTCAAATATTTATGTTCTTTAAAATATTGCTTCATCAAATATTTTTCTATTCAAAAGAATTTGTTATTCAGCTTTGGGCACATCCCTGATATTAGTAAAGTATTGTGAGGAAAACTATTGCAATATTTTATTATATAATGTAAACCTGTGCTTATTTATCAAATACTGATGTTGTGGAAATCACCATCTTTGATACTTCTTACTGTCATGGTTACAAGTGTTATTTCTGGCTGGTACAAGAACAGAAGAGTAGCTTGATGTCATATTATTGCATATAGACAGTATTCGAGTCGCTCCTGTAAGATGTTGCATAAACAGGACAATTCAAAAGTCACACCTGTTAGTAAATACGGTTGCCAATCCCAAACACTGAGTATGTGTTCGAGCAGGGAGCAAGGGATTCACAAGTGTTGGAAAGCGTGTTGGTACTAATATTTTATTCAGGGGGTTTGGGAGTGTGGTGGAATGGCCCATGTAAAAATAGGTTCCCATTAACATTTAACAACATTTCAGGATGATAAAACATGGGGACTGTTCAGACCTTCAGGAACCGAGAATGACAGAGAATATTAATTATTCTCTCTGCGCTCTCTCTCAGATGCACAAAAATTCTCAAAAGCCTCGTGGGCACATGTTACCTCTACAATTACCTCTCATCTCTTAGCAATGTCATCCCACCTCTCTTTTTGATTGGATCAATGAACTAGTTCCACATGCGATGTGATTGGATAACTATGTGTTGTATTGCTGTGATTGGTTACACATAACCCAACATCTAAGCACAAGGCAGATGTGTCATCAGAGAGCAGCAGGCATAACGAAGAGTGATAGTCTCTTTATTTATATTAGTGTCGTGCAATCTGTTCTGTCAAAGCACATTATTATAGTTTTTTTTCCGTACAGGAGGGGTGGGAACTATGTTTACGAGGGCATGCGATGGCGACGTGATGCTTTTCGACAGATGCAGAGATGACAGCAACTGCTAGTGACATGTAATATAACTCACAGTGAGTTTCCACGGCAGTGCTGTTGTATGACTTCAAATGTTTCTTGATACTTTAAAAGGTTAGATCACCCAAAAATGAAAATTCTGTCATGATTGTTGTCATGTTGTTTGATGTTGTTCCAAACCCGTAATACTTTCGTTCATCTTCAAAACACAAACAGATACGTTTTTAATGAATCTGAGAGAGTTCTGTCTCTTCATTGAAAGTCTATTCACCCAAAACTTGTTTCAAAACTAAAAGTAGGGCTGAATATTTTTTCAATCAATTATGCAGTGTAGGCCTAATTAAGAAAGGTGTTTACTATGGCTGCGTTCAGACACTTTTTTGGGATTTACAGCAACAGTTGCTTACTGTGTGAATCCTGAAATGGTTTGTTCATTCAGGAGATTAAAGTAGCTGCTTGAATATGTTCATTCAACTGTATAATTGAACTGTTTAAGTAACAACCATTCTAACTAACTAACTAACTAACTAACCATGGCAACAGTCTCAAACATGGCAGTGTCTATAAAACTGTGAAGTTTTACCACGATTGACAGCGCAAAATAAATAAATGAATCCAATCGAGGGCGTGAGTTCATACTTTAGATATTTTAAATAACCAACAACAGCGTTAAATGCTTTGTAACTGGTTGCAGAGAGCACGTTTGAGCCACGCATCTCGCACTCACAGCAGCTCAGAAAAAACAGAATGCTATATGAATGCAGCCGTATTAAGCACAAAATATGGGACTGACAACCGCATTCTAGTGCTGTGTAAAAACTCACTGTAATAGTCCAAATACTTGTGCTGCTGTCTTGTCGTTTTGAGGTAGGAGAGCCCAGGGATGTTTTCTTTCAGATGCTCCTGCATAGAAGTTGTACTGTTGTGGTATGCCATTTCAGTTTTACAGAGAGGGCAGAGCACCATTGTATTTGATTTCTGTTTAAAAAAAAAACAGGCTCGATATTTTTGTAATAACTTTTCAGCATGGCCTGGAGTCAGTGCCGCTGTCATTGGGGATGAACATAAAATAGCGCAACGAGTCGACACATTCCACGCAAATCGACTAATTTACGCAATCAACGTAATCGATTACGTTGAACCGTTGTTCCAGCCCTAATTAAGAGCTCTTAAAATAAATCCATATGAATCAAGCAGTTTAATCCATGTCTTCTAAAGAGATTAATGTTTTGAAGCATCAGAGTTTTGGTTAAACAAACTTTCAAGGGAAACTATTGATTACACTTTATTTTAATAGTTAACTTTAGACATTCTACTAAGTAACTTTGCAACTACATGTCAACTAACTTTTATTAATTTGCAACTACATGCCAACATGAGTGTTAGTAGACTGTTAGGTAAGGGTTAGGGATAGTAAAATAAGTTGACATACTTGCAAAGTTACTTATACTCAGTAGAATGTCTGTTGTGGGAACATCAATATAAAGTGTTAGCAGAGTCGGTGTTCTGACGTAGAACACGGAAGTGTTGAATGTAAACAGCGTAGGAGAATGACAGGGGAGAGAAGAAATTGTTGAATAAAGTCATTATTTTTGTTTTGTTTTTGCTCACAAAAAGTATTCTCGTCACTTCATAACATTAAGGTTAAACCACTGTAGTCACGTTGACAATTTTAACGATGTCTTTAGTACCTTTCTGGACCTTGAATGTAGCAATTTTGTTGCTTTGTAGCCTATGGGGGATAAAAACCTCTCAGATTTCATCAAAAATATCTTAATTTGTGTTCCAAAGATGAACAAAGGTCTTACGAGTTTGGAACGACATGGGTGAGTAATTAATGACAGAAATTTCATTTTTGGGTGAACTAACCCTTTAAGCAGACAGTCTACTAATACTCTAATGACTGGTACTTATAGTTTGTAGAATGTCTAAAGTGAACTATCAAAATAAAGTGTTACCAAAATATCTTCATTTGTGTTCTGAAGATGAAGGAAAGTCTTATGGGTTTGGATCAACATGAGGGTGAGTAACAGAACTGTAATTTTTGGGTGAACTAACCATTTAAAAGGGTTTACAATAACACTTTACAATAAGGTCTCATTTGTTAACATTAGTTAATGTATTAACTAACATGAACTAGCAATGAGCAATACATTTGTTACAGTATTTATTAATCTTTGTTAATGTTAAAAATCCAGCTGTTCATTGTTGGTTCATGTTAGTTTTTCAGTGCATTAACTAATGTTAACAAAATCAAAATTTGATTTCCATAATGTATTAGTAAATGTTGAAATTAACAATAACTAAGATTGATAAATGCTTTAGAAGTATTGTTCATTCTTAGTTCATGTTAACGAAAGTAGTTAACTAATGTATGAATGAAACTAATGAAACCTTATTGTAAAGTGTTACCTTTTAAAGCCCTCAATATATGATTGCTATGACAGCATTCCTGTGTATTACCAAATTAGCGTTTTGATGGAACCACCAAATAAACTTGTGTTTACCTGACGTATTTTGGGCTGTAGCTAATTGGGGTCACTGTCTCCATAACAATGAGCCGTAGCTAATTAACCAAATAAATATAAACACTATCTGCATCTTAACATCTCACGTCGCCAGAGCCTCCGGCAAATTTCCAGCTGTTGCCTTTTCAGATATCGAATACCTCGTCTCGTCCGCTGCTACGCGGTGACATGGCCGTTACCACCAACCTGGGATCAACTCTACCCCTCTCGATTAGAGAAATTAATTAAAAACAGACACGGTTTTAATTAATGCTACACGTTGACATTACACAGGCTAGTGGGACGTTTTAGCTTTGATCCTCATCGGCGACTAATGACATTTAGCCAGGGGCTATGTAGCATGTGTAAAAGGGCAGGCTCGCCGTTGGGTGTTTAGCTAGTAGGGCTCAGGGTACAACCTGGACTGTGGAGGTAAATGTTAGAGGTGATAAGAGCGTATCAGTGGGACTGAGGAGAAATGAAGTCTGGACAGGAAATCCTGGAGACTGCTAACAATGATAAATCCAAATAATCTTTGAGTTTTAGATTTAGAAAGTGATGCACAACCTTTGCTGGAGATTTGCTTCAACTTTGTTCTTAGGGCAGAAAGGAAAATGGCTGCTTTATTGAGATAAACTGTTCCTTTATGTCGCTGAGAACACTATAGAGTAAGTAAAAAAATAAGGTGTTTGGTAGAAATGTTATCTTATCTAAGCTGCTCCATATTTGCTGAGAAATGGCATGTTTGAAGTTGTCAATAAAATATTCATTTAAATGTTTATTGAGCACATTTATTCATTATGTGCGACTTTCCTTGAAAACTTTAAAGATTTAATAATGCTTTTTGAAGGCTTCTTGTTTATGTGCATATGTTTCTGAAAGGAATACTAGCGCACTACTTACGGCATACTGTACATTATTTACTGTATATTACATATTTTGTAGTATATTTTTTACATACTATTTTAAGCTAGTATGTAAAATATGCAGTGTTAAACATTTCAAACAGTAATTGTCTATGTTGTTTTCTCATTATGTTGCATGTTTCACTCAGTAAGTGGTGTCTAGTTGTCAAAAAAAAAGTTTGGTGAAATCTGGTGATATTGTCTTAACTCATGGCAGTTTGCATGGCAGTTTACATATAATGACTTAAGAAGGAATGATATTAATTCTGGATAATTTGTCACAATGAAAATGTAAGAATGGTCAAGTTGAGTGCATTCCATTATGAGAGTTTCTTATGCTCACCAAGGCTGTATTTATTTGATCAAAAATACAGTAAAAACAGTGATATTGTGAAATATTATTACAATTTATCAGTAAACATTTCTTATAATTATCAGTTGAAAACAGAAAAAAAAAAAAAATAACAATGTAAAAGTATTTACTGTCACTTTTTATACATTTATTGTATCCCTGCTGAATAAAAGTATTAATTTCTTTTTAAAAAAAGAATCTTAATAACCCCAGACTTTTGAACACTATATTTATTTATTTATTTATTTTACGTTTAGCCAAGTATGGTGTCCCATATGTGTCCCACAGTATGGTTGTCTCAAACACATTAAAGGGTTAGTTTACCCAAAAATGATTAGTCAACGTGACTATAGTGGTTCAACCTTAATGTTATGAAGCGACAAGAATAATTTTTGTTTTGTTTTTGCGCACAAAAAAGTATTCTCGTCACTTCATAACATTAAGGTTGAACCACTGTAGCCACGTCGACCATTTTAACAATGTTTTTACTACCTTTCTAGACCTTGAATGACGGCAATTACGTTGCTTTCTATGGGACATTAAAAAAAAAAAAAAAAAAAAAAAAACTCCCGTATTTCATCAAAAAGATCTTAATTTGTGTTCCGAAGATGAACGAAGGTCTTACGGGTGTGGAACGACATGAGGATGCGTAATTAATGACAGAAATTTCATTTTTGGGTGAACTAACCCTTTAAACTATGGAACCATTTCTGTTTACAACAATGCTTTAAGATATTGATAATTGCTCTCATAATTATGCCACTACATTTTGGATATTTTTGGTCAGTTTTTGGTCAACATTTCCTTTAGCTGGAGACATTTGGCTTTAGTTTTTATTCACCATTATCTTCAGCTGTTATGGTTCCTGAACGCACACTCATTCTTGAGTGAATCTGCCTCCTCAGTGATTAACAAAGTTGAACAGCAATATCATTCACGTGAAGCAATGGTTTTTGTTTTGCAAAGCGCCTCTTTCTCCATGGTGGGATTCATGAGGACTGTCATTAGTCAGTGCAGGAAGTATGCAGCTGGTACTCCTGGGGTTATTTCTGATCTCGTCAAGTACTAATTATCTTACCTGTCTCTAGGGTGATTTTAGTTCGACAGCTACTCCGGGAATCTCTTGGATGTTTTCTCAGAATTTTCAAGACATTTCTTTATTATCTGTCTGAACATGTTCTTTTCATGCACATGCAGATTGGCGTTTATATATCTGATGCATTTTTTATTTATTTATTTATTTTTTTTCTGATAAGAGCATGATTGAACACTTTTTTTTTTTTTTTTTTTTTTTTTTTTTTTTAATGAAGTGCATAAGTGCCATGTAGCCTCTCTAACCTGATTTTCATTTCATTGGTGGAAACATCTGTCTCAAAACTGTCCTTCAAAGTTAACTTGCATTTAATGTATTCTGCGATATATTTTCTGTACTTTGAGTATTTTTGTTCATGGTTTTTGAGGATGAACACAGCTGGCTTACGTTGATGACCAATTTGTGCCAAAATACCAAAATTGAGTTTGACTTGACAAGGCCTTTATACATGTTTTTTACTCCCTTTTAAAGCCTATTTAATTTGCTTTTCCCGTAGATGGTCTGCTCGCGTGCTTTAACCTCGCACACAAGCAGATCCATTTCCTCAATAGAGTAGCATTCAGTTTTTCCTCTTGCAAATTCTGCCATGCAAATAGTGAATCCGCCATGGTGCGAGCGCAACTGGCTTTTAAAGGGAATGGTAGATAAGACTCTGATTGGTTTATTCCACGTTACGCCCAAAACACACCCATTACTCATTAAGAGAATAGGGACAACCCTTTTAGACCATGCGCCTGGCGCGCAGACCATTTTTTCCGTCATTAAACTAGCAAAAGTGGATTCGGACACGCCCTAAGTGTACTTGCGCCGTGCACTTTAGACCATGCGCTTAGATCGTTAAAATAGGGCCCACAGGTTTGAATATAGCCTGCTTTGTGTTTCAATCCAATTTTCCCTTTTTATCTTAAAATAATTTCCTTTTTTTCTCTCTACTGTCAAAACACACACAAACACACTCACACACACACACACACACACAGGTTTGTTTTGCTATCTTAGTGAGGACATTCCATAGGCATAATTGTTTTTATACTGTACAAACTGTACATTCTATCCCCCTACACCACCCCTACTCCTAAACCTCCCCATCACAGAAAACATTCTGCATTTTTACATTTTTAATAAAACATTTAGTATGTTTTTTTAAAAATATTTTAAATTTCAGGACTCATATTTCATGTTTATGTCGTAATACCAGTGTAATACCCATGTCATTATACAAATTTGTGTCCTCAAATCATGAAAACACACGCACGCACGCACGCAGACACACACACACACACACACACACCTCCCTTAGGTTTTCATGTTTTATGGGGTCTTTCCATAGACATAAGGATTTTTTATAATGTACAAACTGTATATTCTATCCCCTAAACCTAGAGAGAAACACATGTTGGGTTTTCATGTTCATGGGGACTATATATATATAAATTGCTTGCTCATCCCCTTTTTATGTTCCTAGTATATACTTTAACATCAGTGTGCTTGCACTAACATTATAGATAAGCCCCCCGATCTCCAGATCTCCCCATGAGGATGATAAGGCAACAAACAAGTGGTGCACAGCTCCTAGATAATTTCCTGCACAGGAAAATTTAGAAGATCAAAAGATTTTATATGAACTACTCATTTACAGCATACTGGTATCAATTGCACGGCAATAAAATGAAGATCAATAGGGGAAGATAAGCAGTATTAAAGAGGAGGGGTTTGATCAGTACTACAGTGACAAATAGTCCCTGTGGTGTGCTCACGCTAGGATCTGAGCAAAGATCTAGCTGAGAGCGTGAGAAATACTCTTGGGAGAGTGATGCATTATTTTATGTTGCTGTAAAGCCACACTGTGGCTTGAATCTATAAAAAGCTTGCTCATAATTAAAATGAGTGTGGGCCTGAAAGATGACAAGATGAATGTGAGTATAAATGTGCATGCATTGTCATTGAATATATTTAGGTGTACAGTAGGTGTACGTAATATGCATATAATGAAACGGCATAAACTAGTTTTAACTGCAATAGATGGAGAATGAGCTTTGAGAGTCTTAAAGCATAGTTTCTCAGAAAAATATCCATCCATCCATCCATCCATCCATCCATCCCTTTTATCATACGTTTGATGATTTCTGTTCTTTTTTTTTTAGCTGCATTTCTCATTAATTGTAATTAAATGTTAAGAAGCAGCAAATACACTCTTCAAAATTCACATTTTGTGTTCCAAGGCAGAAAAAAAAATCAAAGAAAGGTTTTGGAATGATATGAGGGTAGGTAAATGATGACAGAATTTTCATCTTTGGCTGAACTATTGCTTTAATAAGATGTAGACCTGGAGATCAAGAGATTCAACATACAATGTTAAACAGCAGTGCATGTCAAACTGTCATTTTAAGTTTGCCTCTCAAGTACATTTCAGAAAAATGCATTCTATTATGCTTCATATATAATATAAAACTTGCATTGACAGTACTGTCACCTGTCTGATGTGGTTTAGCTCATCTTTAAAACATGAAGTTCACCATCTTATAAGCCAATTTCTGTATTACTGTGTGGTTTTTCTATATTGTGTGTGAATTTGACTGTGTGTGTGTGTCGTACAGGCCATGGCTATGGAATCAATAGGAGTGTATTGGCTCAATACAGGGTAGAAACTTTTAGCATGTTAAGAAGAACAGTCAGTAGAGAATGACAGAATGAGTGTCACTTAAGTGCAGAGAACTCATCAAACTCAAAGAACGATCACATAAACTCGCTGAAAAATTGTAGAAGATAGCAGAAAGTGGTAGTTGTGTGAATAATGTATCCATAAATATGTATTTTTTCAGCAATATTATTATATTATTTGTCTTCAGGTTGCTTTTGCTGGCATTTTATTTTGTTGATTGCTCTGAGAACAGGTTGGCTAGTTGAGCTCAAACTGCCAACAAACCACAGGATTGGACTGACTCGCTAATCAATAACCTATTACCAATCAGATAAGACTTTCTCTCTGGTTTCTTTCTACTTTCTTGTGTTGAGCATGCGTGTGTTTGTGTGCAACCAACCCTAGCGTGGTTTGGACCTCGAAGAGAGAATAATTTACACACAACAATCTGTTGTGTGCTTGAAAATCACATTGCTTATATTGATTTATGGAAGCCACAAAATAAAACTTTATGTAAAGGATAGCATCAAGTAAATCTTCTATGACGGTTGTTTTTACCATGAAATAGCCAACTTTACAAAGTTGCATCAAATCAAATGCTGGGAGTGTCTTGGGAAGCGTACTCATAGCAGGACATTACAGACTGGCACTAATCATATGGTTAGATTTAATGCTTAATACTTAAATTTCTGACTTTGGTTGGCAACCAATCATATTCCACTTGCCCAAGGCCACTGTGAGATTGGATGGTATCCAGACATCAGTGCAGGGCATTTGTCAGCTGGGATCAGAAGTACTTTGTGTGTGTGAGCAGTATATGTTAGTTCCTCACAGTGCAAAACATTTGGTCTGTGAATGCGTATATGCTTATGTTAGCAAAGAAGCGATCATATATATGCAAACTGGGTTCCCGGTCATTTTAAGATATATTAAGTTATATTTTATTCATAAATGATCTGGAAAGTGTTCCACAATATTCCACTATAAGTAGGGGGGGGGGGGGGGGGGGGAGGCTTCTAAGAAAATATACTTGTTTATTAAATAAGTTTTTATTTATTTATTTATTTATTTATTTATTTTTTATTTCAAGCATTCTGTGAAAAAGCTTTAATATCATAGAATGTTTGAAATATGTTACTCAATATATTTATACTGAAAACCAACACAAATTCCAATTCAATTCTATTTATTTATTTATGGAAACGAAAAGGATTTCTGTCTTGTTTCCACTCAGTTGGGGGTTTTCTCTGCGGTTGTGCAATGTTGACACTCGTGAATGCTGCTGGAATACATGCATTCAATTGAAATTCATCTATATTAGTGCACGCCCTCACAGCAACAAAAGAACAGTCTTCGTAATTTGAATACGGAAGGCGTTCTGGCAGAAGCTAGATATTTTACTTTATAACTTAAGTATGGGTATTTTTCTTACACAAACTCATTGCTTTTTTTCCGTGTTTAAGTGCTATAATTGGGTCCTCGGTGCATCTAGCAACCCAGAAAATGTGAAAAAGGATAACCCAGTAACTTTGTTTTGGTAAGCCTTTCTTTGCAAGCATGTGAAAAAACGAGCCGCTCAGATTTTTCTACTTTTGTGACGTAGGAAGGGGATCTTATTATAACATTTATTATCCCCTTAATCTGCACGTTTCCACCGACGGCGCCATCATTTTGTTTTCGCAAGCAAAAAAGGTGTACCAGTTCTAAGGCCATGGCAAAAGTTCAAGCAAAGCATGCTAACTGTTCTGTCGTTGGCTGCACAGACAAGCAGGACATTATTTAAGTTGACCCAGGCAAGCTCGATTGCTAAAAAGGGAGCGTTTCTGTCTGAGCGATATTTTGGAAAAAATATTAGACCATTCACAGCATTTGATAGCAATCATAAACATTAGCCTGGTGTGTGTGGCTTTGTATGGCAAACAGGTAGGCTTTGTATAGTGGACGTCCATATGGGTTTTGCACAAAAAAAAAAAAAAAATATGACAGCACATGCTAGTCGATGAGTTGAATCAACTCCACAGCAACTACATAAATATATCCACTGACCATTCAGAAATGTCCAGTTACGTTCAGAAACATAATGGGGTCTGGCCATTACGTCAGTATCGACGTAACGTCGAACATGACTGACTGAATGGGAACATTACTGTATAGTGTTACCAAAACTGAAATAGTAAACTGATGCTTGAACTGCATCTGTAAAGTTATTCAGCTAACATTGATAATATGTTACAACATAAATCTTGTGTTTAGCCCATAAGAGAATTTTATTTTGTATTTTTTTTCTTTTTTCTTTTTTTTTCACCTGTGAGCAAAACAGAAATCATGAAATCATTATATGTGTCTTTAACCTTTTAAGAGAATGAAATCATACTTATTTCACTCTTAGCTTGATGAATAAGGAACAGTCGGATCAGCACATCTGTTGTTAAGTCCGCCTGGGCTTCCAGACACACCTGAGTCTAATTTAGCTTTTGGTTTATGATAATTAGATGATGATTAGGTGATTCAGGGACTATTATAAAATCAAACAACTTCATTATACCTTTGTGCTCTTAGTTCTATCAACACCTTATACTCAGCAATTCTACATGAATGAAGGTTTCAGACTCACACTTTTTTTTTTTTGGTTACCAGATCGCACTAGTACAGTATACAAATATGTACTATACACACAAGTGTTTGTGTGGGTGTTTGAGCATGTGTGTTTGCCCTTGCAATAATAATTGTGTGTTAGAAATGGATTACAGGGCGCAGTGGCAAAGGAAATGAAAGCCAGTGTTTGTGTTTGTGTTTACATGTGATTCAGGAGACATGCAGGGCAAATTCACCACAGTCACGGACGGATAGTTGTTTGCTTTCTGTTTGGCAGTGACGGGCAGTGCTCTTTCCACCAAAGCTGCCTTAAAAATACTTGCTTTCGCTTAAAATTTAAGATCTCAAAACCTTGTGTGTGTGAGAGAGATTTGAAGCCACCTTACATGCTGACCTAAACCAGAGCAGTGACTGAATCTGGTCTAAGTCTCAGTGTAAATACATTTAAGGTAAGTATCTTTATTTGTACGTTTTCTGAGAGGAGTACCGTGTCCATGAAAAATAACGTTTTTCTCTGCTCACTTGTCTTTGTGAATATTCTTTGTAAATATTCATAGCAAATTCTCGATGGCATGAGTCTGAACCAATGAAATATGATTTTAAAACTCATGCTGTTGTAAACAAAACGATCTTACTCGCGCTGACTAACAGATCCAAAGCATGTGATCCTGATATACACGTACATAAAATTACGGTATTTTAAATATATGTCTTAGTGAGTATTCACGCAAACATGATCTGTTATGTCTTAAATGAATGTTTGGTTAACTGTTGGGCAGCAAGGTTTAGTCAAAGATATTCTATTGTTTAGAATGCGTGGCAAACGTCTCCCAAGATGCTGGGGTTTGCGGATTGGTTGGCAGTCCCAATGTCAGCAGATATATACTGTATATATTTTTAAAAGAAAATAATTTAAAATTTAAATTACATTTTAAATGAACAAATATTGTAAGTAAACAACAATAGCCCAAGTTTAGAAAAACATTTTTATTAAGACTATAAAAAATAATTTTGCATCTATTTTTAATTGGGTGGGTGTGGTTGGGTGGCACCGGCACACCCGTGGCTACGCCATTGGTATAGGGTCTAACATTTTTCCTCAGGGACACTACAATGCACTCTGATGGGATACTGTAGTAGACAGTTGCATGGTTATAATTTTCTCTCTAATATTATCAATCTTGCAAGTAAAGAAGTTCATAAAGTCATTACTGCTGTCCTGTTTGGAAACGTCAGAAGTTGAAGCTTCATTTCTCGTTAATTTAGCCACTGTATCAAATAAATACCTAGGGTTGTGTTTGTTTTCTTCTAAGAGAGTTGAAAAGTTTTTTAAGCCCTTTCTGTACACAAAAATGCTTTCTTTCCACGAAATGCGAAAAACCTCTAGTTTTGTTTTCTTCCAGCTGCGCTTCATTTTTCTGTCTGCTCTCTTAAGGGCCCGAATGTGCTCATTTTACCACGGCACTGGACTATTTTCCTTAATCTTTTTTAAGCGCAAAGGAGCAACTGTGTCTGTGTCTAATGTGAGGTACATAGTTTGTAATTTATAACTCAGTATAATGAATCAAGAGTTTTATTGGAGAAAAGATGTCAGAATTGTCTAGATATAAATTACTCATTAAATCTTATATCCTATTATAATTCCCTCATACAAAATTAGATTCTTTTTATATGCTCGTATAAATTATAGTCATTTACCAGGGCATATTGCCCTGGTAGAAAAATGTATTTATATATATATATATATATATATATATATTAGGGGTGACCCTGAATAGTCGACAATTCAATGCTTCGATAGGAGGAGCCTGATTCGACTACCAATCTCACAGTCGAATCTTCGCAGAGGTGTTATGAGACGAGATATGGGGGTGCTCAATATCTGATTTCACATAGACCTGCGGTTTTCTCCCAATAAGTTAATATACAGCCTATTATGATAATGCTGTAAATAAAAATGTGAAAAGAAAGCTTTTAATAAATATTTTTAATGTGCGTGAATAAATCCAACCACCCCGTGACAGATTTAAGTTTCACTTTCCATGATCCGTGACTGACAGAGGAGCATCTTGGCGGCAGGGATTAAATCTTTAACAATGTCTGGGATAAGAAAATCTAAAGTGTGGAATTGGATGCACTTCGAATGGTAAAAGATTATCCAAAAAAAGTAAGATGCATGTTGTGCCAACAGCTCATGTCCTACCGCTCAACAACAACAAACACTGTGGCGCACTTCTGCCGACCAACGTTAACAAGCTGACTAGCGCTGACTGGATTTTTTTCGATTAAGTAGGCTACAAATGATTTTAAAACATTTCAGCCGGTTCTAATTTGATTTTTGGATGCTGTGAATGTTTAGCTAAAAAGACTGCCACTCCAGTTTAGCGTTTATTGTCTCTGCAGTTAAAAAGACAAAGTTGACAATTCTGGCTATACTTTTGTTATTTTAATAATTTCTTTAATTTTAATTTATTTAGGCCTATTTATTACTCTGGGTTACATAATTTAACTATTTGTGGCTTGTGTTTTGAATATATGTTCCCCTGCACTTCAGGCATTTTGCACTTGTGACTTGATTATGACTATTTCATTTTTTTTTTTTTTTTAAATATTTTTATTTATTAGAACGGTGTATTCTGTTGTAATTCAATTCTGTAAATTAATTTTTGATTGTTTTTTGGTGCATCGATGTTGTGCTGTAGAGTTAAAGCTTTGCTCGCACAGGCAATTTAGCCGATTTAATTTGATTTCCCGACATGTGAAATGCATACCTATCTGCAGTGTGGCCTTTCTGCAGTTATTTATATATTTTTTGAGGTTTATTAATCCAAAATGTTTTTATTCATTTTCTTCTATATCTTTGTGTGGTGTTCTGTACATCGTGGCTGTGAATGTTTATCCTCATTGCCTTTCCTTTCAGTTTAAAAAAGATAAAAAAGACATTGTCAGTTTCGTCTATCACTTGACAGGCAGTTTGGTCGCTTTCTTAGAAAGTTGTTACTCTCTGCTGTGTGTGAGAGAAAATAAAAGTTGTCTTAAGGCCCGGGTATAGGCCTTACTTCATTTTCCGCGTCCCACTCCATCTCGTGCACAGTTGAGCACGCGAGCCTTTCAAAGTAGCCTATACTCCTTTAGCCTTGAGCGCGGAAAGAGTTCGTGCGCACTATCTAGTGGACTGCTGTTTTTCAAGCACACCCCCACCCCCCACCCCCCCCACACACACATATATATATATATGATTTCGACTATCAGTCGACTATAGGCAATCTGATTCGAATCTGATTCGACTATGTAAATCCGTAGTCGGGGACACTCCTAATACACATATATATATATATATATATATATATATATATATATATATGTTTCACCTTAAGCCTTTGTAAGTCTTTGGTCATTGTTATTTGGCCTTGCCTTCAGAAAGTTCACCCGAACCTCCATGGTGCTTAGCCCTGTAAGAGACACAAAGACTTAAACTTAGAGTTTTTTCTAAGACGTGCCATCATAAAGGCAAAAATGTAGTCTTAAGCTTTATCCCCCCTTAGGGTGCAGGGACATACATTCATTCTCTGCTATTTTATAGTGTCATAAATGGAACCTTGTTAGCTTTTTTTTCCCACTGGGATAGATTGGTTTGTCATTCCTCACATTGTGTCGCCTCCATAGCAAAGGTTTCCTTTCTCCCACAGCAAGGCTATATGAATGAAATTGGAATGTCGTTAGCTATTTACTAAAAAGCTTTTTCTGTCGTGGTAATAATAGGTTCGACTGTATTTTTGAAATAATTAAACTGCAAGTGTTGAGAAATTTATATGAATATGATTGGGGATTTAATTATCCCTTTATGCCATATTTTGATTTAAAATTCATTAATTGTGTAGCCCTACTACTGATCACAAAGGTGTAAACATGATCCTCCTGGAGTCTGAAGGAGGTAAATGAGTCATGCTCGTTTGATTGTATGAGAAGCAATAGTGTCGCCTCAATATCTCATTACATTACTGAGAAAAGACATAAAATAAAATAAAAAGTTCAACGTTTGAAATGCCTCTGATGCAATTTAAATGGGGTTGTTAGACAGTACATTAAACTCAAAAGCCTGACATCTCACACCTACTCATGATGAGAGATTCCTCGGTTAATTCCTCCTCTACTCCAGAAAGAGACAAGTGTGAGTGCTTTAACCCTGAACTTACTTCAAGCCTCTTGCATCATCTGTTTTGCCTCCCTATGTGCCATCAGCAATACTCCCTGGTTTCTTCTTGTATACATGTGCTGTCCGTGGTGCTGAATGTCTGTGGGTATTTTAACCAGAACAAAACAACAAAGGAATCACTTCTGCACTTCTCAAAATTCAATGAAATGAACAGAAAATACAACCTCAAAACCAGCTTTATAAAGGCCAAAAGAAACTTAAATATCTTTCAGGGTCCCCCACCCCCAATGTTAATCAATAGAAAGTCCTTGAAGGATTGTTTTTTTCAGACAGATAAGAAGCTAGATTTAATGGGATTTGCAGACCCTTATATCATTCCATTTCTGTATGTTTTTGTTTTTGTTGTTGTTGTTGTTGTTGTTGTTTAAATAACACACACAGTACCATTCAAAATTTTTGAAAGAAAAAAAAAAAAGCTTATTCAGCAAGGATAAATACAATTTCAAAAAAAAAAAAAAAAAAAAAAAAAAAAATCTATTCCAAATAAATGTTCTTTTGAACAATCTATTCATCAAAGAATCCTGAAAAAATCTAACAGTTTCTACAAAAATATTAGGCAGCACAACTGTTTTCAACCTTGATATTAATAAGAAATGTTTCTTGAGCACCAAATCAGCATATCAGAATAATTTCTGAAGGATTATGTGACACTGAAGACTGGAGTAATGGCTGATGAAAATTCAACTTTTCCATCAAACAAATGCATACATTTAAATTTAATCCATCTGATGATTTTGTGATTAACTATCAAACAGAATCTATTCAATAGGAGACATCACAGGGGTCGCCACAGCAGAAGAGAAAATGTGTCTAAATTTAGGATCTCAGCAGGTGTGTGGGATTGGAGTGTGTCATTAAACGAGAGGAAAAACAATGAAAGAGCGATAATGAAGAACAGGTGGACATCTGGGAGAAACACAGAATTGTCATGCCTGAATGATATTCACACAAATTCTCTCTCTTCATTCTGTATCTTGCACTTTGTGCATCCTGCTTATCGTTGTGTAAAGACAGAAGGAGAAGAATGAGGCGTGGACACAGATTTGGGATCTGTTGGAATGGAAATAAATATCAGATTAAAGGATAACACTCAAGACGAAGTGGCTTCTTTTTCATGTAAATGGCCATAAGGTTATTTGCATGTGTCAGCTCTGAGCCGCCAGGTGACTGATTTCACAAGCCGGTCATCTTGTGTTTAGATAAAAGGAGTATTCAACATAATGTTGAATGATGAGCGTTTGGAGGTCTTCGTCAAGGTTGAGCAATTAAAATGAAAATGTAAAGCTTGCTTTTTTGGTTTTATCATATATGTCTAAAACTTCACAGCCCTTTTATTGTTCGCTTTTGAATTTGAATGTGCCCTTTTAGAAGCCTTGTCTTCTGCACTGCTTATTTACCCATGATCAAAAAACAATAAAACTGTCCATCTCAGCTTTAAACATGCATGCCACAGCTGGTGGCAGCACACATAGTGTTGGGTAGGTGGGTGTTTCTGAGGTAATTAGAGAAGATAGTGTTTTAGTCCATTAGATTGACATCATCTGGATCTTATTATATAGTTTGAGACAGCCAGTGCAGATACTGCAGTTCCAAACTGCTTCTATTGTTCAAGCGATGGACTAAGTACTCCTCATTATAATACAACAGTTTGCTTCTGTCACTGACATGTGACTTTAAGTACTGTGCATGGATAAATGGCTTGGTTTATTTCTTTCTGTGCCTTTTTGAGATCCTTTAAATCCTCTCATGTACAGTAAGTGCAGATACAATGCAAATAAGAGATTCTTCATGCAGTTTAGCTTCTTTGATCGCAAGAGTGCAGATCTCAGTTTTCTTTATTGAAAAATATTTGAAACCTACATACTAATGGCTTGAAATAACATTTAATAATTTACACACACACACACACACACACACACACACACACACACACCGATAGCATTATGACCACCGTCCTAATATTGTGTTGGTCCCCCTTTTGCTGCCAAAACAGCCCTGACCTGTCAAGGCATGGACTCCACTAGACCCCTGAAGGTGTGCTGTGGTATCTGGCACCAAGATGTTAGCAGCAGATCCTTTAAGTCCTGTAAGTTGCGAGGTGGGGCCTCCATGGATCGGACTTGTTTGTTCAGGACATCCCACAGATGCTCGATTGGATTGATATCTGGGGAATTTGGAGGCCAAGTCAACACCTCAAACTCGTTGTTGTGCTCCTCAAACCATTCTTGAACCATTTTTGCTGAGGTAGAGTTGTCAAACTATCGGTACTGAAATTTTAAAAATGTAATGCTTTGAGCGCTGTTGAGCAGATTCGTAAACACCTCTGATTGGCCATTGTGTTGATGCGCTCATCGGATATGTCTGTGACTGGCTTCAATGATCAACACGCAGCAGCGTTTGAAAGCACATGGAAGTGTTTGAATTTGAAAGCATTTTAAAAGCGCGAGCGGGAGTGTTTGAAAGCAGGTGTCTTATCAGCGGACTGGTCCACGATAGACACCTGCTTTCAAATGCTCCCGTGTGTATCTGTGTAAGCGCTCAGTGAAGAGCATCATTGATGACTTTTTACTACGTTTTTACAGCGTTGATCATTGAAGCCAATCACAGACATATCCGATGAGCCGTGAACACAGTGGCCAATCAGAGTTGTTTACGAATCCACTCAACAGCGCTCAAAGCGTCACATTTTTAAAATTTAAGTACCGACTAGGTACCGAAGTCGGACAGGGGTCAGCATGGGAACCCTGACTGGTCTGCAGCTATGCAGCCCCATACGCAACAAACTGTGATGCACTGTGTATTCTGACACCTTTCTATCAGAACCAGCTTTAATTTCTTGAGCAATTTGAACTACAGTAGCTCGTCTGTTGGATTGGACCATGCGAGCCTTCGCTTCACTGAGCCTTGGCCGCCCATGACCCTGTCGCCGGTTCACCACTGTTCCTTCCTTGGACCACTTTTGATAGATACTGACCACTGCCGACCGGGAACACCCCACAAGAGCTGCAGTTTTGGAGATGCTCTGACCCAGTCATCTAGCCATCACAATTTGGCCCTTGTCAAACTCGCTCAAATCCTTACGCTTGCCCATTTTTCCTGCTTCTAACACATCAACTTTGAGGACAAAATGTTCACTTGCTGCCTAATATATCCCACCCACTAACAGTTGCCGTGATGAAGAGATAATCAGTGTTATTCACTTCACCTGTCAATGATCATTATGTTATACCTGAGCGGTGTGTGTGTGTGTGTATATATATATATATATATATATATACACACACACACACACACACACATTTGATTGATATTAATTGTATACAACAGTTTGTTAAACAAGAAGTTACATGTATAAATTAAATTAATATAAATTATTATTATTTTATTTCATTTATATATTTTATTTTATTATATGCCATTACCCACGTTTCTATAATGTCAAAACCATTCTGTTGCTACATATTTATCATTTATGTGAACTGTGGGCTATGTTTTTTGTCCACAAGTGAAGACATATGGCCACACACTAAACATACACACATAAGAAAAAAAATAAAAATAAAAAAAATCAGAGAAAGTTAAGAAATGGGGTACTTGCTCTTGTGGACCTTCACTGTACTTGTCGATATATTGATCTGGTGGCCTGGCAGGTCGATCAATGTCAAAAGGGAGCGCTGTGCTTTGAAGCTAATCTAAGGGCTGAATTCTCATGCCCAGATTCTTAAGCAATAAGAGATTGAGCCTCAGATCAGTTTATAAAGGTAACACACAAAAACACTCTAAATAATATACATCATCCATGAAGTTGGCACCCCATAAAAACTAGATAAGACCCCATATACGATGGGGTGATTTCAGAATTGCATGCCCTCATGATTCTGACCGGGGTTAAGATGCATCGTATACGCGGGGAACTACGGCATGTGTTCAGCGCTTGTGTTTGATTTACGCCACAGCAGAGGCTCTGCTATGGACGAGGATGTGTAGGTCAGTAGGATCAAAGTTGCACACAACAAAAAGACACTGAATCCAGTGATCCACAGCATGCACCTCTGCATGCATGAACACACAGACACACACCCCTGCCAGCCAGAGTGCATTCATGCATGTACACGCACACACACACACACACACACACACACACACACACACACACACACACACACATATACTGAGTCTCTGACACTTCGCATACAGCATCACAGTGAACACATTAGCATCCTGTCTATCATTATTTATCTTTATATAATATTATCTGCACACCCCGTTTACATCTATTATTAACATCTGTTTCAGGTGGTCCGATCTCAAGTACCAGTATTAAATACAGATATAAATGTCAGTCATCTCATATCTCAACTCATCATCAACAGCTAGTAGTGTTAAGATTTTTATCCTGTGTATCCTGTAGACGACAGATGTTGACTTTTTACCGTCATAAATATTTTCACAACATTGCAGAAACATTGTTATGATGATGTTAGCAGGTCCCCTGGTACAACATATGTCTGTCAGCAAAATGATTTTGCCATCTTTCAAAGGAAAGTGCTTACCAATAACATAAAACAGTAGTGAGAGAAGTGACAATAGTGAAAGAAAGAGAGAAGTAGAGATCAAATATGAGACTCCAGTGTTGTCTTTTTAATTTTCATAATAATTCATGGTTCTGTATTTAAAATGTCATTTCATTATGATTGATGAAAACCGGCCTTAGCAGTTGTCTTTTTATTTCATTTTATTTATTTATTTTAGTTCTGCTTTACTTATAAGTAACTTACACTTAACCCTCCTACTGTATTAAAAAAAACAAAAAAACTGTATACACCTTTTTTATTCCTGGGTCAGTTTTTACCCAGTGGAACGTGAGCTTGTAAAACAGCCATAACTGAATATTTTTCAACTAAAACCATCTGATCAGTCACTTCTTATTAATAAGTGAATATGCAGAAATTTCAAAGTTTTGAATGTTACCATATTTTACCATGTTATTACTACAATTTACTCCCTTTTTATTAATTAAAAAAATGACAATGATTGTCACTTAAATAATGTTTAAAAAAAAATCTTAAAAAAAATGTGTATATATATATATATATATATATATATTTGATAGTCTTAATCCAGGTGCAATGTTTTTTGTTTTGTTTTGTTTTGTTTTTTTCTCGTACTAAAAACTATAGACATTTTAGAAGATTTGATGTGCCACTTCTGGGTCAAAACTGACCCAAACCTTATTCAGATTATTTAAAAACCATAAAACGTCTCAGTTTGCATTTCATAGTGAAAATGGTGACATTTTGAGGCTGATTAAAGAAAATTAAATAGTGGAGAATTATTTTTTATTTGTTTTATTTATTTTTTATTTTATTTTTGGTGTCAACGTTCCAAAATGTTCTTGAAATGCTAAACAACATCACTACCTAACCGCAACCAAAATGAAATGTTGTGAATGCGATGCAACGCTGCAAGAAGAGTTTCACTTTCCTCTGATTTCTTTTCCTTGTTCTTATTACTATCTTATTGCTTTATCTTGTTCAATTTTTTAAATTATGCTGGATCATATAATCAATTTCTTTCTTCACTGTGTTTCAGGACAGTCCTCTGGTCTTACAGTCAGACCGCAATGTGACGGTGAATGCACGGAATAACCTTGGCCAGCTGACAGGACAACTCACTGTGGGTGAGTGACATTTTTAAACTATATTTTCATGGACATGTTACCTGAGTTCACAAATTCTCATTTCACAGTGGCCTGTTTCATTAATAGCTCATGTGATTTTCATATTCTCTTTACTGTTTGAGCTACCACAATTTTTTTCCCCATGTTTGGAACTCCTACAGCTTTGCCCTACAAACCTTAATATGCAATTTCATCATATTTATTTATTTATTTTATTTTATTTTTTTCATTTAACTGGTGTTTGCTCATTTACATGAAAGAACGAATTTGAATAAGAAAAGGACTTGACAATTTCAGGATTCATCATTGTTAGTAATTTGCTAGCAAACAAAATACATTATAGTTGCTTTTATATACCTTTATGGCATTTTGGCATTTGATGACAGTCCAAAAGGGCTTTTGGGCGTGGATTTATTTATTTATTTATTTATTTATTTTTAATAAATGGATTGTATTATATTCAGAGATTAAGTTGGAAGAACTCTAAAATCTTGTGGTAATTCCTGTCCACCCCAACTGAAGGTCTTTTGTTTTGCGTCAGGTTTCTTGCCTTTTGTCTGGCTTTCTTGATTGTTTCCTGGCATTTTCTTTCAGTTAATTAGTTCCTTGTATAGGCTGTTTAAGCCTTTTTACTTGTGTCTTTGTTGGTTCTTGTCCATTGGTGTGCATTTTTAATTGTGTTTTGCGTTTTCTGGGAATTTTAGGGGGTTCCAAGCTATCAACTCTTGCATCTTACCTTTGTTTTTTTTTTAAAATAAAGCAGTACCCAGGTCCCATTAGACCCCATTTAAGACTCTATGAGACCCTAAGGCTACACCCACCCCCCAAAACTACAGTTACCTGTTTTTAAATCCTTTTTTGATTGTACATAATTTTACACATTGGTCCTGGCTGGTTAGTGCTAGTTTGGTACTAGTCTAGCTAGTGGGCCACCAACCAAGATTGAGCTTGCATCTGAGAGATGATGATGGTGTGGTAGAGAACAGTGGCACTGTATCAGTTTAGGTTCAGTACGATTTTTTTAAATAATTAATACTTTTATTCAGCAAGGACACCATTAAATTGATCAAAAGTGACAGTAAAGGCATTTACGTATAAATAAGTTAAACATTTCTATTTCAAATAAATGCTGTTCTTTTGAATTTTCTGTTCATCAAAGAATCCTGAAAAAAATTATATCAGGGTTTCCACAACTATTTTCAACGATTTTTGTGACACTGAAGACTGGAGTAATAGTTGCTGAAAATTCAGCTTTTCTATCCCATAAAACTTTTGAATAGTTGTGCACATGAGCGGATTGTATTGACAAACAATTTCAGATTGTTCTGATCCAGTTTAACCCCTGATTTATTCATATGCAAGGTACATCAGAGTAACTCATTCACATTTACACAGCAAAACCCCATTGCACCAATCCTGCAGACCTATGTTTTTGTTTTCAGTAGGAGCTCAGTTTCACCATCATGTTTAGGAAGACAGCAAGCTGCATTCTGGGGCTGACTGCCTGCTGGGCTCAGGACCTCCATCAATTACTGCTCTATCTCAATGCAGCCACAGGGGTTTCTGGAGTCCCTGTGTTTTCTGGTGTTTTCTAGTGAATCCTCTTCACTTGTCAGGGATTTTTTCTACTCCAGGGTATGCAAGGCAGAGTGTTTATGTTTGTTTGTGTGTATAAAAAGAGCTACCTGACTCAAACTAGCTGTAAGATCAGAGCAGAAGCAACCACCCCTAAAGCCAGCAGAAGTCTAGATGCTCTCCCTCACTTTCTGCTCGTGGACTACAGTACATCACAGCTTTGCTGTGCAAAGGAAAACAGAGAAAACAACAAGCACACACACATTTGCCCTGTATTTGTAACAGGCAACAAAGAAATACTGAAACTTTGGTGGATTTTCTCAGAATTTCCGCTGATTGATGTGGGTAAAGGGCTGGTCACACTACACTTTTTATTCCATTGACTTCCATTCATACACATACGAATGCTAGAGAATGAAAGTTAAAGTATGGTGAACTCAGACCTGTGAGTATTTGTATCACGTGAAGACCAATAGAAGATTGACACTCCACAGCGTGACCTTTTAAATACTGTCTTTAAATATGCAGGATTGCAGTGTTACAGTAAAGTGGAGTAGAAATTCTGTGTGCTCAAAGTCGATTGCGACCATGGTTGATCCAATGATTAGCTTAGTTCATGAGTTGGAATTTGAATTAAATTGGCCACGTTGAAAACAAATTTGAATTGCAATGAAAGGAAGTGGAATTTAATGAATTACAGTAAAGAGAAAATCAGTAGGTAATAGAATTCTGGAAAATGAAGTGTTTTTCCACCTTAGTTCATAACATTTACAACTAATTTAATTTGATTTACTGATTTAACTTAATTTAATTATTTATTTAATTATTAATTGTTTGTGTTCTGTAAGGTAAGTTTTCCATTTAGCGTTCCTCATTCGTTCACTTGTGGGATATAAAACACAACATATATACTGGTCTTTTCAGCTGGAAAGTGCTGTATTAATGTCCAGATATGCTTTTAGAAATCCAATAATCTGATTCTTAATATAAGTGAAAGTGAAAGTAAAAGTGACACATGAAGGCCAAGTATGGTAACCCATACTTGGAATTTGTCCTCTGAATTTAACCCATCCAGTCAGTGCACACATATTAGGAGTAGTGAGTAGTGAACACACACACACACACACACACACACACACACTGCAAACCGTGGACACACACACCCAGAGCAGTGGGCAGTAATTTTGATGTGGCGCCCGGGGAGTAATTGGGGGGTTAGGTGCCTTGCTCAAGGGCACCTCAGTCATTTCCTGCCAATATTGAGAATTGAACCCACACCCTTTGGGTTACCACTCTCTTACCATTATGCCACGACTGCCCCTATACACAACATATATACTGGTCTTTGCTAGATCTGCTTTCCTAGCAAAAACAAGGCAAGTTTATTTATATAGCATATTTCATACACGATGGTGATTCAAAGTGCTTTAAATGGAAAAGGAATTAAAATAATCATAAAATAATCACAACATATGCATCTTGCTCTGGGACTTTCCCATATTGGTTGTTTTTCTCTGTGGATTTCTTCTGGCACCTAAATAATCTGTTGGCCTAAATAATTTTTGTCCTACAATCAGACAGGGGGAGCTCTAGGGCTAAACCCAGTCCGCACTTTGGTTCTAGTGTCAAGAACCAAAATTAACCATTCACCCCACGTGGTTTCAATTTCTCCCAGAAATATCTTATCCACGCTGTATTACCACAGAGCTGTCCAAACCATTATGGCAAGCATTGACTCTTATGGCCTGTTTTATGATAAATGCAAAGATTTTAAATTAAATCTCAGGCTTTTTTTGTCCCATGTAGCTTTATTAAGTATACAGCAGGACCAGAAATTAAACAATGCAGATTAAAAAGTGACAAAAATGACCCATATATGTAACGTTTGGGAGCAAAAGTTGCCCTTGTAGTGATTTCCTTTTCTTTTTTTATTTAGTCTCTTTATTTTTTTAGTATTGTCGTAGTGGCTGTGCAGCACCATAATTTATCCGACATAAAAAGAAATGTTGGTTAAAAAAAAAAAAAAAAAAAAATCTTAACATGGTTAAAAAATAAAACCTACTCTTACATAAACCTAAAAGTTCAGCAGATGCTATGTGAATTATACACTGAGGGTTTGTTACCAATTAGGAGTCATACAGCACTCTCGCCAATGTGCCCTCTATATCCTCTCTTTGACATTACCCACTCTGCAGAGCTGTTGCCTTCAGGCTCTCTTGACATTGTCTGAACATTTATGGGAATTTCATTGCAGGGATTAGCTCCCAAACAGGCAGCAAAGTTATACTGTATCGCCTATCCTGTTTGTTTCCCTGCTCTCCTTGTTCTCTCGTCCCTGAACCTATCGCTGCACGAACATTAATCTTCAAACAGAAATTGTATAGAGGTGCTGAAAGCCAGAGAGCTGGACTGTCCTCTGATAGCTTGGCCCAAGAGTGCAGAGGTCTTTGTTTTTATAATATGGCCCATAAGTTCAGATGATTGATGTACAGTTGCGTTGTGGTGAGCATGAAGCGGGAGCACTGCGATCATGACTTCATCCTGTGTTCATAAGGGAGTCGCTTAAATATCTGAGAGCTGCAGTCTGTCATGGTCTTTGTGGCTTTAGGCCCAAAGTTCTCAACCTTGAGGTCACAACCCAACTAGTCTCGCATAGCCAGACTTTTAGACCATCAGCAGAAAGTCTGGACTCTATCACAGCTTTCACTGGCCAAGGACAGCCCAAGAAGACTTCCGACCGACTTGTAAAGCAACCGGTCACACTTCTGCCAGCATCATGTTTAGGGGTGTGAAAATGTAAAGTCAGTGTCCCCACAATAACAGACCAGCATGGAATTTCTTTCAGGAATGTCGTGCAAGTTTACTGCAACAATGGCACAACAATGGTGCTGTGAACTTTACATACTTTTGAAAATCTAAAATTTAGTTGATCCTGATTCATTGTCACAGTTGTAAACACGACGGCTTTCTTCTTCCATAAGAAGGGTTTGGTGTCACGATGGCTTTGTTTCCAGGGGGACCGTTAAAGAACGTAACATGCGTCTCCCGGAAATCCTGGAGAATTCAGTCAATCAGATGATGACTTCAAAGTCCTGAAGTGTTTCCCTTTTTGTGTGCCATATGCATCAGACGTTCAGCCAACGATCCGTGGGCATGATGTCTGAGGCTGAGACTGCATCCCAACATGGGGTGGCCGGAATTGCAGATGGGGTCACAGGACATTTATATGAACTGTATTATTCAGGGTATTTATTCAAGCATATATAGTGTCCAAGGGCTTGATTTGTATTAAAATTACCTTATAACTTTTTTTCTTTTCTTTTTTTTTCTCGTTTTTGTTATATGAAGTTCACATTAAAGCTGTCTTGGAAACTTTTTAATACTTTGATCACAACCGTTACCCAGAGTTTCAAATAAAATCCATCATAAAAAAAAATAATAATTATTACCTGTTTAAAACTATGATCATCTAAACAAGGAAATATCACAACAGAATATAAATAAGCTGAAATAGTCAAATTTCAAAAACAAGAAACACATATTTATACACTACTGTTTTAAAGTTTGGAGTCAGTTTTACAAACTTAATAATTTTATTTAGCAAGAATACATTAATCAAAAATGACAGTAAAGACTTTTACATTGTTCTATTTCAAATAAAGTCTGTTCTTTTGAATTAAAAAAAAAATCCTGAAAAACAAACAAAAAAAATAAATAAATGTGTGTGTGTGTGTATATATATATATATATATATATATATATATATATATATATATTAGGCAGCACAGCTGTGTGTTGTGTAAACTGTTTTAAAAATTGTAATGATGCTAAAAATTCAGGTTGGGAATAAATTACATTTTAAAATATATTAGAAAACAGTTTAGAAAACAAATTGTAACAATGCTACTATTTTTACTGTATTTTTAATCAAATAAATTAAGCCTTGATGAGCTTAAGATATTTCCTTCAAAAATAAAAATTCTTTCCAACCCCAAACTTTTGAACGGTAGTGTATTTACATGCATTTGAATACTATTAGGTATTAATTTGCATCATTTAGGTACTAATATCCACTTTAGGTAATTATATGTAACTTTAAGGTGCTAATATGCATCATTTAGGGGTTAATAAGGTACAAAGGTGTACCTTTTGAAAGGGTACTGCCCCAGTGTCAGCTATTGTACCTTTTTTTTTTTTTTTTTTTTTTCTTTCTGAAAGTGAATTGTGTCTGCAGAGTCATAGGAATTTTGGAACCCCAAAAAATTGTGTTACGAAACAAAATGATCTTGTACTTCAGGCTAACCTTTTAGGATATCCTCACCTTGTGACCCTCAATTGTGTTTCTGGAAAATTGTGGTCTGAAATAACACTCCTCACAACCTTCTTGCAGCAATGTACTGCCTTGCTAAATTATTGTGCGTCAGGATTTAGTAGATGGGGTGTGTGCTGGTGATAAAATGCAGCATCAAGCTTGTGCTGTCAGATCTTGTTTTCATTCTCTCTCTTTCCTCCCTCCATCCTTCTCGGCTAACCTGAGGCATCCCGCTGTTTGCCACGAGGTCCCTGCACAGATGATTGAAATCGGGGGACAGGAAAATAATACTTGCATGGGCTGTTCTCACGCCTGTCTCCAGCTGTGAGCTCGTATCTCCTCTGAACACCTCCTCCAGAGGCCAAACAACTGAGAGGACATTGAGGGAACACGGCATCTGCTTTTTGTCTTATTGACTTTTCATTTTTAGAAGTGTAGACTGCATAATGAATGGCTTCTCCGCTTTGAGAGAGTGGGAGATGATTTCATTAGCACCGGGTGACAGAGAGGACATGAGCGAGAGATGCTCTGGGGGGCGGACAAGGACAACAGGAAAACGCTTGTGACGGTGGGGACTCAGGTGTGGCACAGGGACTCTGCCAGTATTTTCTGCCACCATTCTTTCCAAAACATTGTCAGTTAGCATTTCTGTTCATTTTAACGGCAACTCGCTGTCATGAAAAATTCAGCTCACCCATTAAATCGATTTTCCATTAATTGAAATAACTTAATATTATTATTGAGTGTCTAAACATGATGTATGCCATATGATCTGTTATTATGACCATTCATGTCTTGTCAATTATACTTCATATAATAGTATACAACAAAAGTTATAGATTGTGAAATTAAACTATAGTTAGCTTAGCATGCCAGTTGCATCAGAAACTGACACTGATATCCTGTTAAATTTATGGTAAACAACCAGCATCCAAAAAAATATGGTGACTTTTTTTTCTGGCATACTGGTCCCTGCATATTTTATACTTATAACCATGTAGTTAATTAGAGGGGAACTATTATGTCCCTTTTTACAAGATGTATTATAAGTCTTAGATGTCCCCAGAATGTGTATGTGAACTTTCAGCTCGAAATACCCCACAGATCATTTATTATACCATGCTGTAAATGCCCATTTTTGAGCAGAATGTATCTTTAAATGCAAATGAGCTGCTGCTCCCCACCTCACTTTCCAGAAGAGGGCAGAGCCTCGGATGCTCTGCCATAAACTAACAAAACATCTGTTTGGTTTTGATTACGATCTCTATCGCGATCATGCTCACGTGAGCATGATTTGCAGTTCCTCATCATCATGAAAGTTTATTATGTGTATGTGTTCTAAAGCCATATCAGTCTAAACTTCTGATATACGGTTTTCTGAGCGCACACATTGAAGCACGCGCACAGAAAGCTGGATGTCAGATGGAACGTCCCGTGAGTATTAAACTAAGTTCTCTTTCACGTGTTATTTCGTTTAAACTGTCAAATACACACAAGGTTTTTAACCACTTAATAACCAGGCAGCTTAGCACACCGCTAACCACTTCATGTTCAATTAGGCATTGTTATAAATACATTCAAATGCTTAATTATACATTTGAACTATTATTTGTTTGATTAAGTATTACAAATGGCTACCACATTGGTGTTCTATGCGGACTGAATTCAACGGACTGACTAAATTGTTCATGACAGCAGCATATGCCATCAAGGGCTAACTAGATCAAGCTAACCAGCCAAACATGGACCCTTGGTTTGCTAAATTGCTTTTTATTAGGGTGAATTCAGGGTGATTGGGATACTTTTTGCCATTGAGATGAGATCAACCTGAATTCACCTTACTTCACATGACATTAAAATTGGCATTTACAGTGATTTGCTTGGTGCATTTTGGCTGTTCAAGGACAAAATAGGGTAAATTCTAGATTAAGTTTCATTAGAATAAGTTATGTATATATGTATTTGAATTTCAGTCAGTCAAGGAGAGCTCAACATAATATTATTTCAAAAGTTTTTATTCCACTGCAGGGCATAAGAGAACCAATTTAAATGGAGATATACCTGGAAGTTTCAAAACAGCCGCCTCAAAGTGCTTGAATCACCAATTATTAGTTTCGCGGCACCAAAAATCCAGTGATTTGAGTGATTAGTTCCAAGTAATTAATCATGATAAGAATACATTGGCAAAGTGCACATGCATGTAGAGGAACGTTTAGAAATTTAATGTGCTGTTTTATGTTGTGTAATTTAGCCAGGATAAATTGCTAGTTTTAAATGAATATCATTATTTGCAATGCCACATTGCCGCTTAGAGGTAGTAGCTTAAACCTTCCAAGGAGAGAGTAGGCGAGAGAGTACCTAAAGGACATATGGAGATTAATGCGTACAAATACACGCATCAGTCTTCAGGGCTGTGTTTGCTGATTATGACAACAGCTCTGATTATTTGTCTCTTTACACTGTCCACAAACCACACCCAGACACATGCACACACACCCACTGATTAATGCAGGTGATCAAAATTCACCTATTTCTCTTTTTAACTGATGAGGGTTCAGATAAATAATTTATCTTTCCAACTTTTTTTTTTCTTCTTCTCTGTTTTGCTATTGTTTTGTGCACCAGTTCTCTGCAAGCTACTTCTCTCGACAAAGGTACCTTCGAAGGATTTTATATTTATTTATTTTGTAAAGAGCCCCTATTTTTTTTTTTTTTTTTAATAAAATGGATGTGGACATTTCTTTGGCTTGCATCAGCTGAGATTGTTTATATGGTCAAAGTAATTTAGATCAGAACCTCCCTGTTTTATATCAACAGCATTTTGGACAGATGTTCACCCTCATCCAAGTCCAGCTGCAGCCAATTGCTATAGCTGGAACAATAATGAAGCAGCCCATGATTTACAGCCCTTTGTTATTTGGCTATACAGGATATTTTAAAAAAGGGGTCTTCAAACTTATTTTATGTCTTGGACCCACAAATACGATGATTAACTTTGTGAAGGGACCCCCATAAAATATAAAAGGTAACTATATATTTCCATGTAGAAACACCTAATTTATACTATGGAAACATTTTTATAATAATAAACAATATAATTCTGCATATTCTTCAATATTATTATATTATACAATATTATATTATATTATATTATATTATATTATATTATATTATATTATATTACACTATATTGCCAAAAGTTTTGGGACGCCTGCCTTTACATGCACATGAACTTTAATGACATCCCATTCTTAATCCGTAGGGTTTAATATGGAGTTGGCCCACCCTTTGCAGCTATAACAGCTTCAACTTTTCTGGGAAGGCTTTCCACAATGTTTAGGAGTGTGTTTATGGGAATTTTTGACCATTCTTCTAGAAGCGCATTTGTGAGGTCAGGCACTGATGTTGGACGAGAAGGCCTGGCTCACAGTCTCCGCTCTAATTCATCCCAAAGGTGTTCTATCGGGTTGAGGTCAGGACTCTGTGCCGGCCAGTCAAGTTCCTCTACACCAAACTCGCTCATCCATATCTTTATGGACCTTGCTTTGTGCACTGGTGCGCAGTCATGTTGGAACAGGAAGGGGCCATCCGCAAACTGTTCCCACAAAATTGGGAGCATGAAATGTCTTGGTATACTGAAGCATTAAGAGTTCCTTTCACTGGAACTAAGGGGCCAAGCCCAACCCCTGAAAAACAACCCCACCATAATGCCCCCTCCACCAAACTTTACACATTGGCACAATGCAGTCAGGCAAGTACCGTTCTCCTGGTAACTGCCAAACCCAGACTCATCCATCTGATTGCCAGACAGAGAAGCGTGATTCGTCACTCCAGAGAACACGTCTCCACTGCTCTAGAGTCCAGTGGCGGCGTGCTTTACACCACTGCATCCAACGCTTTGCATTGCACTTGGTGATGTAAGGCTTGGATGCAGCTGCTCAGCCATGGAAACCCATTCCATGAAGCTCTCTACGCACTGTTCTTGAGCTAATCTGAAGGCCACATGAAGTTTGGAGGTCTGTAGCTATTGACTCTGCAGAAAGTTGGCGACTTCTGCGCACTGTGTGCCTCAGCATGCGCTGACCCCGCTCTGATTTTACGTGGCCTACCACTTTGTGGCTGAGTTGCTGTTGTTCCCAATTGCTTCCACTTTGTTATAATACCACTAACAGTTGACCGTGGAATATTTAGTAGTGAGGAAATTTCATGAATGGACTTATTGCACAGGTGGCAACCTATCACAGTACCACGCTTGAATTCACTGAGCTCCTGAGAGCGACCCATTCCTTCACAAATGTTTGTAGAAGCAGTCTGCATGCCTAGGTGCTTGATTTTATACGCCTGTGGCCATGAAAGTGATTGGAACACCTGAATTCAATGATTTGGAGGGGTGTCCCAATACTTTTGGCAATATAGTGTATATTATATTATATTATATTATATTATATACAACAGTTCTTTCTGGTTCTCGAATCTGATAGGCTGATAGCCGTGTGATATTTTAGTGATAACAGCACTCTTACCTTTTCACCGTTTGTATCACTCTGCTTGAAGCGACCGTCATGGCGGCAGAGCAAATCCACCGTAATTTTTGCGAATACTACACTTGTTGTACCACGAACTGTAGTTTTAGGAGTAGTTTTTAGGTGAGAATGTAGTTGTTTAGACCTGAAATATGTGACTCATATTTAATCATAGCGCCTATTTTATAATTTGTTTAGATGTCTTTGGTCTTCGGAGATGCGAGCTCCAGGCCGTCAGTGGCCGTTCAGTGGTCGTGTACGTGCCGAGAACAGCTTCATCTCGGCCAGTGCTTTGGGGATTTGCTGCTGGCTCTTATAGTGGTTAAATATGAGACATAATTAATTTTGGGTACATAAAATGGGCAATCTTTGGTCTTATTAATCTATTACTTGTTCCAGAGCAAGTCGAATTGTGCTATGTCAAATTTGATAATTTAATATTAAGGCTATATGTAACTTACAGCCTCTAGCATAGCATATTGGCTACAACTAGACGGGAAATATCAGATGAAGACTCTGCTCTTCAAATACATAAAACATAAAATACACAACAAATATTATATCAGCACGCTGTGCTTACCTATGGCACTCCTACGGCCGAATCACAGCCGTGCTGATATACAGCCATATCGCATGGCTACTCGTGTGATATTGCTCATATATTATATTATATTATATTATATTATATTATATTATATTATACATTTTAAAATTATTTTTATTTATTTATATTATTTTTCAGTAAACTTTTCCATATTATGCCAGGAAAGGCCTTGACTGATCACTCAAGGCCTTTCGTGGCTTTCAAGGCTTTCCTCAAGGTATTTTTTCAACTGACAAATTTAACAAATGTCAGTCAATGCAACAAGCATCTTTTCATTTTAACACCATCTGATTTTCCACAGCAAGGTCATTTATTCTTACCATGTCACTCCTAAGGAAAGCTTTAATTTCCTTCAAACTGAAATGAGGGGTAAATCAGTATCAATTAATATTCAGGAGCAGGTCATTAATATCCGTTGCATATCATTTCTCATTCAAATCACCTGGATAAGTGGAAGGATCTGTGAGGTGTTGCAATCTGGATGGCTTTATGAAAGTGAAGATGTCCTTGTGTAAGTAATGAGTGTTTACTCCTTACATGTACATTCACTGAGAATCACTAATCAAGCACTTGAACCTTGAGCTCTTGAATCATGCAAACAAAAAGTAACATCCTGTTGTGAACAACATGGCTTAATCATGAATTACCAAATGTAATTAATATTTTGTAATTTAATGAGTATGTTTTGACCAAAGGAACTTTAATTTTATAGTAATTGTAAGATTTTAATGTTTCATCCATTAGAGATATTTTGCAGAAATAAAAATAAATGGAAATTTGCACAGACAACTTGGCCTTTCTACTCCACAAACTCACAAATCAAAACTTTAATTATCAGAGCTCTTTTTCGACTGAAGGAAAGAAGAAGTGAAGAAAGTAAGAAAAATCTATCCCTTCATAATCCTGTGTATTTCTGTCACATCCTCTCTGAAGATGATCATGCTCTGTAGTGGATCTATGAGCAAATCTCTGGCCACTGCTGTGCAATGATATTGTCAAGAGAGGATTAATCAAATATGAGTATAAATTAACACTTTATTAGCATTCTCTCCTCTTGGTCTCATCAGCATAATCAAAATTAGCCTTGCCTTATCCTTGAGCACGTCTTTAATCACTATCCCGCATAATTAATGTAGATTCAACTTTTTTTTTTCAATTTCCTTTTTTTTTCCCTCAAAAGATAACAAATGATCTGAAACTTTAACTGATATGCAACATATCTTGCTAATTATAAAATAAAAGAATGATAAGCAATTAATTAATGAACAGCATGTTTCTTTTTATATTTAACATAATTCTTCACTGAATCTCTTTGAATTGCAGGGGGGAAATAATGTAACTTCAAGATCTGAAATGATTTTTAAGCACAGCAGGAACAACAACTTCCTGCTGGGTAAAATAACTCAGCCATGTTGATCTGGGGCTCCTTTAGAATCTAAAATAGTATGTAAACTGCTTTTTGAGACATGGGACAAAAATATTAAAATTTTGTAGAGAAATTAAATCTGTTAAGTATGTTCTGAAGTGTTCAGTTACTTAACCCTTTGACGCGTACGATCACACCGGTGTGATCAGTCTTGGCTGGTCCCTGGAGCGCACGATCACACCGGTGTGATTAGAACGTTCAGCGCATCACGTGATCAACTGCCAAATTCAAATGTGCTTGCGTGCTTTGGCTGGAGCCGAGCCAGAGACGGAGGCGCTCAGTGCTTTTTTATATCACAAATATGCAGTGTTTTCAAACACATAATGTTTAATTTAGGTTTCAGACATTTAAATACACATGACTACTAACAAAACAACACATTTAGTTTAAAATACACACTGATGTCTATAAGCGGCAATAATAATTTCCATTATAATTAGATGACACGTTTTATTCATATCAGATACACAGTGTCTAAATAACTTTAAAGTTTACTCTATTCTTTCCCAGGTCACTGGCTCGCTTACTTCCATGTATTTGGGGAGAAGTGGATGAATTTGCGTGTTGTAAATCCAACAGATCCGATTCTCTGTGCGACACAAACTAACATGCCGGCGCCCATCGCGCATTTAGCTCAACTAACGCGATCGTTATAAAGGTGTTTAAACAGCAAAACACATCCACTTGCACATATTTGACAATCGGAATATCAGATATTTCATGCTATAGTTAACAAATTTGTCAATATTTTGAATAAAAAAGGAAAAATTAAATAAAAGCAGATCATCAGTCATACAGCGCTGCAGTGTGTTATGTGACAAGCGATGATACGTCACCATGGAAACAATAAAATGATACGTTCTAATTAACGGTCGCCTTGAAAAACTCTCGCTGGGGGCTCAGCCAGAATATTTTAAACTTACGTGTGAAAGGGTTAATCAAAGCTGAATGCTAAATTTGTCTGTTGTACATTTACTGTCACTTTTAATCAATTTAATGCATACTTGGTGAATAAAAGTATTATTCTGTGTAACTTTGATTAGGAATGAGTTATATGATAGTTTCAAAGGATAGTTTTAAACTGTTTACATTTAGAGTCAATTTAAATTAAAGGATTAGTTCACTTCTAAATTAAAATTTCCTGATAATTTACTCACCCCCATGTCATCCAATATCTTCATGTCTTTCTTTCTGTAGTCGAAAAGACATTAAGGATTTTGAGGAAAACATTCCAGGATTTTTCTCCAAATAGTGGACTTCACTGGGGCTCAACGGGTTGAAGGTAGGGTTGGGTGATGTATACCAAATTAGCATCGGACGATGTCTACAGTGAAACATCGCGATGGACGATGAAATCGTTTGGGGAGGGAGCTGTAATATGTATGCGCATATACTCTATGGGGAGGGACCTTCAACTAACCTAGTTAAAGGTCCAAATTGCATTTTTAGTGCAGCTTCAAAGCACTCTACACGATCCCAGATGAGGAATAAGGGTCTTATCTAGCGAAACGATCGGTCAAAAAAAAAAAATGACATAGGAGAAAGTACAGATTTGGTGTCTACAAAGCAAACATGCAAAGATTAAGCCAAATGTCCTTTACACAAAAAAAAAAAAAAAAAAAAAAAGGGAAAACAACGATAATGGATGATTTTGAAGTTGGAGGAGAAAATTAGATGTTTTTCACCCTACCGCAGTACTTCCGCCTTCTGCCGTGATCTTTCTGGCGGGTCGCAGAGCAGTGCAAGACGAGCATTTTTGGTTAAAAAATATATACATTTTTTATTTTTTAAATAAAAAAAATAAAAAAAATTAAAAAAAAAGGGTAAAACAATGATAATGGACGATTTTGAAGTTGGAGGAGAAAATTAGATGTTTTTCACCCTACCGCGGTACTTCTGCCTTCTGCCGTGATCTTTCTGGCGGATTTTTTATTTTTTATTTTAGAAAATGGCAGATCGTTTTGCTAGATAAGACCCTTATTCCTTGTCTGGGATTGTGTAGAGCCCTTTGAAGCTGCAGTGAAACTGCAATTTGGACCTTTCACCCAGTGTACCCCACTTAAGTTCACTATATGCAGAAAAATCCTGGAATGTTTTCCTCAAAAACCTTAATTTTTTCGACTGGATGACATGAGGGTGAGTAAATTATCAGGAAATTTTAATTCTGAAGTGAACTAATCTTTTAAATATGAAAAAGACAACCTTCAGGATGAAGGCATACTAATTTCTTGTTTTCATAAATATCTGACAGTGGGGACACAGCTTTGAAACCTTTTAAAAGAGGTATATTTAATTGAGCCTCTTACTTCTCATAGAAAATAGTTGCAATGTTTCTTTAAAATAGAGGCTACATATTTATTTTTTGTTAATCAAACAAAGGTGTAGCTCGATGACGCCTTGATTTCGCAGAATCATGGGAGGTGTTCACATCTACAGCCGGTGGAAAAGAATCGGGACGGGACTCGAGCAGAAATCATGTTCATGGATGAGATTATTACCATTACTGTAATGTGAAGCAGAGCAGTGGCGAGAGCTGTGCGAGCAGAAATGAGGCCACTGAAGCAATTGGTAATGAAAGACGACTGCGACACATCTCGAGAGCAGTGGAACTTTTATTATGCCGTAGTTGCCACTTCCACTTCTTCCGTTCAAGTATGGGGGGTAACGCATCGCTGTTTCATCATATTAGATACATTTGTGTGTTGAAAGTTATTATAGTGCTACTCTGCGTTCGCTCAGCGGCTACTATGAGACACTTCATGCGCACTGCAGTAAGCTAGATCGATATTAGGCATGGTAAAACATGGTACTCACTATATTGTCAGAATGTCAGTAACCAAACAGATCCCATTTACTACTATGGTAGTAAATGGGGGGGATCTGTTTGGTTACTGACATACTTCCAAATATCTTCCTTTGTGTTGAGTAGAACAAAGAAATTCATAAACGTTTGGAACTACTTGAGGGTGAGTAAATGATGACAGAATTGTCATTTTTGGGTGAACTATGTCTTTAATAATGAATTTAATGTGAATGTGAAGTACTGAGGTTTAGTCTGAGGACAGATTATAATTTTTGATTTAAAAAAAAAAAAAAAAAAAAAAATGAGAAACTCAAATTATTATTAGATCAATAGATTGATTAAATAGAGAACTATTGGCTGGATGAAATTCTGAGTCATGTGTTGTCCCATATATCAAAACTCTATGTTGAGCAGTGTATCTCTGTTATGTCCTTTCCAATAAGGTGTAAACTGGTAAATATAAAGGAAGTCATGTAGGAAATGTTGGCCAAATTAAATTCCAAAATTTGCATTGTTATAGGCTTTAATGGACTGATATCTTTGCCATAGGGTGCTTGGAGAAAGGGCAGGGTGTCTTTATAGTACAAACACTGGAGAAAAAAAAAAGAAAAGAAAAAAAATGAGAGTACAGGCAATGAATGCATGAAGAGGGCTAGAAGACAATAGAGGGTGACAGAAAGGAGAGAGTGGGCTTAAGGGAAAAAAAAAAAAAAGAGAGAGAAGTTTACTTTCTGTCACACACGTACAATGCGGGCAAGCAAACAAAGCCAAGTTTGCTCTCCAAAGTCACCTAGGTCATAGAAGATATGATAGCTGTGATGAATAATAGTCAGTGAAGCCATTGCACTGTGTGTTTGGGGCAGTTTCATTCGCATCTTTTGCGTCAGCCCCCTGCATGAGACAAATACAAATTTCTCTTTCTCTAATTCATCAGGATTTAAATAAGAAGGCTTTCTGGTTACACTGGATCACTGTATTTGAGGTTGTTAATCTGATTTTTCCCTGGATAATGTCATGTTTGAGACCCTTTCCATATGCCGTTAATTTTTTATTTTTTATTTTTTTTGTGTCTGTGTTTCACAACAAATGATGGCAAAATTCAGTTAAATCTGAACATGTGAAAAGGTTCTTTTCATACAGTGGTGGTCAGAATTATTGGCACCCTTGGTAAATATGATCAAAGATGACTGTAAAAATAAATCTGCATTGTTTATCCTTTTGATCTTTAATTCATAAAATTAGCAAAAATCTAACCTTTCATTGAAGGAAAAGAATTGAAAGTGGGGGGAAATTCACATTATGAAATAAATGTTTTTCTCCAAAACACGTTGGCCACAATTATTGGCACCCTTTTATTCAATACTTTTTGCAACCTCCTTTTGCCAAGATAACAGCTCTGGTCTTCACCTATAATGCCTGATGAGTTTGGAAAACACCTGACAAGAGATCAGAGACCATTCCTTCATGCAGAATCTCTCCAGATCCTTCACATTCCCAGCTCCATGTTGGTGCTTCTTCTCTTCAGTTCACTCCACTCATTTTCTATAGGGTTCAGGTCAGGGGACTGGGATGGCCATGACAGAAGCTTCATTTTGTGTTCAGTGACACATTTTTGTGTTGGTTTTGATGTTTGTTTTGGATCATTGTCCTGATGGAAGATCCAATCACTGCCCATTATTGGATTTCTAGCAGAAGCAGTCAGGTTTTGATTTTTTATCTGTTAGTATTTGATAGAATCCATGATGCCATGTATCTGAACAAGATGTCCAGGACCTCCAGCAGAAAAATAGGCCCACAACATTAAAGATCCAGCAGTATATTTAACCGTGGGCATGGGGTACTTTTTATCCATGTGTGCACCAAACCCATCTGGTGGGTTTGCTGCCAAAAAGCTCTTTTTTTAGTTTCATCTGACCATAGAAGCCAGTCCTGTTTGAAGTTCCAGTTGTGTCTGACAACTGAATAAGCTGGAGATTGTTTCTGGATGAGAGCAGAGGATTTTTCTTGAAACCCTCCCGAACAACTTGTGGGGATGTAGGTGCTGTTTGATAATTTTTTTTAGGCTTAATTTAGGATAATTTTTTTGAGACTCAAGACTCAACTAATCTCTGCAATTCTCCAGCTGTGATACTTGGAGAATCTTTTGCCACTCAAACTCTCCTCCTCACCGCGCATTAGGATGATTTAGACACACATCCTCTTCCAGGCAGATTTGTAACATCTTTAGTTGATTGGAACTTCTTAATTATTGCCCTGATAGTGGAAATGGGGATTTTCAATGCTTTAGCTATTTTCTTACAGCCACTTTCTATTTTGTGAAGCTCAACAATCTTTTGCTGCACATCAGAACTATATTCTTTGGTTTTACTCATTGTGTTGAATGATTAAGGGAATTTGGCCTTTGTGTTTCCTCATGTTTATACTCCTGTGGAACAGGAAGTCATGGCTGGACAATTTCATGTTCATGATAACCCTGGTGTGCCAAAAAAAATGTAAATATGAATGGGAATATAGTTCAGAGATATTTTACTCATAAGAATTTCTAGGGGTGCCAATAATTGTGGCCAACGTGTTTTGGAGAAAAACATTTATCTCATAATGTGATTTTCCCCCCACTTTCAATTCGTTTCTTCAATGAAAGTTTAGATTTTTGCTAATTTTATGAATTAAAGATCAAAAGGATAAACAATGCAGATTTATTTTTACAGTCATCTTTGATCATATTTACCAAGGGTGCCAATAATTCTGACCACCACTGCATATGCCATTTTATGTGCAAAATTAATTGCTGCATAAAACTTGCTGGCCAGAATAAAATGTGTTTCATGGCAGATTTTTTTGGTCTTGTGGTCAAGGACTTCATCAGGCAAATGGACTGAAAGAATGATTAGTATTTCTATTTGGTACAAATTTTTACTCAAGAAACTTATTAATTACTGTAAGTGTATTGTACAAATACGTCTGTAATTTGACACTGTAGTAAGTCTTTAAACACCCTGGAAACAATGAGCAGCTGCTCTAATATTAACTCTGTTCAGAAACCTAGTGAGCTGCCTTTTTGTCATTGTCAGCTGTTGGCAGCTGTTTTCTAAGGAAGCATTATAACTGGAATAGAAATTTAATTTAAATAAAGCTTGTATTTATTTATGTATACAGCACTGAATAAAATAAAAATAAAATATATTAAGTAAAATATAAATTATTATTATTATTATTATTATTATTATTATTATTATTATCCACCATCTTAGGTTACTTTTTAGCACTCCATGTCCAGTACAAGAAGACCATTCCTGATTGTATGAGGTTTATGTGGGCTGCAAAGGTTGAGATGTATATTATCTTCTTGTTTCTCAGGGCCTTATTCTTTCTTTTTCGTTTTCTGTAGGCTCAGAGATGGTAGAAGCCCAGTGTCAGCGGTTTGAGGTGAGAAGTAGTGATGGCGAGAGAGTTCTCTTTTCTGCTGATGAAGAGGAGATCAGTATTGGCACAGATAAACTGAGGGTCACAGGTATCACATACACATACACACTCACATACTGTATTCATCCAACATTCCCCCATGATCCCTGTACAAGAACATATAGACTAGTGTCTCAAACTACCTGTGTTATAATTTGTCCTTAAATTTGGCTCATCGATCAATTTTCACATAACATTTGCCTGTAATGTTATATAGTTCTCCTAAGGATTGTTAGTCTAATATACATATATATATATATATATTTATTTTTTATTTTTTTTTTTTTTTTTTTTTTTTCCCCACATGGTTTATTACAGACCTAAAAGACATGTAATTGCACATCTGTAGAAGACAATAAAACCTGCATGCACATATCGGTCAGAAAAGTGTGGTTGCACGTATCTACACCAGATGCCTGACATGTAAAACAAGCTCAATCCCATTATAACCAGTGGAGCTGTCTGCAGCATTATGGCAATGTGCTTTCAGTTGATAGACACCCATTTCTGTTTTTGATATGTTGCAGCTAGTCCAGCCTCTTTATTTTACCTGTTTGCACTGTTAGCCCGGATAAGTTGAATTAACTTAAAAAATTTGAGGAAACTGGTTGCTCTAAAAAAAATAAGTAATGTGAACTTAATAATTCGAGTTCATTTAACTTAAAATGTTTTGTAATATTAATTACTTTATAGTTATTACACATAGTATATTTAAGTTCAATGTACTAAGCAAGTTAATTTATATCAACTTATATTTTACTACAAAATTAAGAAAAAAAGCAAATAAAGGTACATTCATTCAATTTTGTTTTATTTTAATTCAATTACAAATACAACAAAATTTCTGAAAACATTTTCCTTATAAAACATGAAAAAAAAAAAACCTAGTTTTAACAAATCAGCTTATTGTTAAGCACATGAATAGTCTATCTCAGAATCACAACAAATTGCATCAAAACTATATGGTTTGTTTACACTCCTGAGTTCACAATATTGGCAGTATTCAATTTTAGGTGCCAGCTCACATTTTCCTAGGTTGAGCATTACCTGTTGAATAAAATATAAAGTATTTTTCATACAGTTAGGGTAGTCCAGGTGCAGGGCATAAATCAGTCCGAAAAAAGGACTGAGGTTGGTCAGTTCATCCATCACCAAACATCCTTCCAAGACGATCCTCACTCTAGATGGGTTTAGCTGAGCACTTTATATATCAACACAGAGGATTCTCACTGGAGTTTGCCTGTATGAGTCAGCTGCAACCTAGCAGAGGAAGAAAAAGATCGGCAAAGACATTATCATATAATAATGCGTCAGATAATGCTGTTGTCAAATATTCTAAGTCATATGCTGCGTTCACGCCATGTCGTAATAATCATAATTCCGAGATGACAACATGTGACATTCTACTCAGAGCTGTTAACATCCTTGTACTGGGAATTATGCATTTCTATGGCAACCCTATCAACGGCTAAATTAATCCACAGCAGTCAGGTGGTACAGTGGTCATCTGGTACAAGTAGGAGCTCCCCGAAAATTCCCAGTTTACAGGTTTATAACAATTACAAGTTCTATGAGAACATGAACGCTTTTTACAAGCTGAAATCTCATAATTATGGTAATTACGACATGGTGTGAATGCACCTATACATACCTGGTTTACTGTAGAAAGAGCTGGCCATTGAAATACCACCAGGCTGATGTCAGGCTCGTCATTGTCAGCTTTTCTGTGAGGAGCAAACATTAAAGTTAAAGTCTTGATAATGGTACCTGACTTTATTGTTTACATGTAATTGTGCACTGTGCAGTATGCAGATTAATAAAATAATCAGCCTCAGAACAGGTCTCAGTAAACCCACATGACATACAGCTGATCTGGAGTTTTGGTGTGAAGGCGGTATAAGTGTACATATTGTGCATAACGTGATATAAACGTACATATGTTCCGAATGTAAACAAGGAAATTGTTCTGTTCTTGTATAACTTCCATGTTTGAACCTATAATGTTTAAATAGCTGAGCTCTCTTTTCACAGTTATGAGGGCAATACTTACACTTCCAATCCAAAGCATCTCTTCTTGACCTGCAACACAAAACAAGATAGTCTGTTAAGAGAGCTATGAACCTAGATAAAACAGGAGTATATCCATCCGTTTTTGTTTTCAACTCGTTAATTAACTTTAACTTACTCTTTCAATCAATAGCCGTGTCGAAATAAAACACGGTCGTTAAATTATTGCACTCACCATATTCGCGCTTCATCCTCTCTCCTCTGCTGGAAGAGTGGCCGCGGTGTTTGGCGACGGCCAGAGGTTCAAACAAAGTTTACACGCCCTACAACAGCTCCTCGAGTGAAAAAAGAAACAATAGAAGGGAAAAGACGAAACAATGTGCGTCAAACTCGCCGATCAGGGGTTCATGCACGGTGATGTCCACCGCACGTGAGAGAGAACACTAGCTAACCGGAGAAAAATGTTCCGTCGTTTAAACAAACAATGATTTTCGCTGCTCACAAACAGTCTCTTGGGGGAAACAAAGAAAAGATAAAAAGGTAAATGTTTGGAAAAAATGTCCGTAGAACTTGCCAAACAAATGTTCTAACTTCTCATCAACAGCTCCTTGAATTCACACACACCATGACAAAATGGCATCATTACCTGCAGCAAACCAGTGTGTAGGAGGCGTGGTCAGGAGAAAAACTTCATAATTTAAGTGTATTTAACTTAAATTTATTAACACATTCAAATTATATCCACAAATTAGTAGAATATACTTATATTTTATAAGTAATGCAATCAAACTTTAAGTTTAAGTATATTGTAATTATATGTTTAATTACATATAAAATCCAGGCTAAGAGTGTGTCAATAGTAAAATGATTTCCAAAAAAAAATGGATTGCTATGCATTTAGTTCTTTTAATATAAGTAACTTCTGACTATTGCATCAGAGCCAGGTTGTTTTTGGTCTCTTACTGGCACCTGCCTGATGTGAAAATAGAAAATTGCAGCTGTCAAGGAATACAGCCAGATATCATTAGTCCACTAAACCTGCTGAGCAGTAGGTGTGAGAGAGAGATGAGTCACTCAGAACGTGTGATATTGCTTTTATACAACAGTTCAATAAAGTTAACAGTTGCTATGTTTACATGCATCCAAATAATTGATTGATTGCTCAATCGGATTGAAAAGTCTTCATATAAACACTTTAATTGATCCAATTATACTCGATCTGAATTAAATTTAGATCAGATTGTAGACCTAAAAATAATCCGATCAATAGGAAAATTTAAGCATGTAAACACTTGAATCCGACTCTTCTCAATCTGATTCAAAAATACTTTCTTGTGTCATCAAGGCAAAAACAACAATTATACTGTTGCTCCAGTTACATTATCGCAATGATTTTCCCAAACGCGGCACTGTGCATGCACTGAAGTTTTGTTTGGAATACATGTAATGCACATGCAAATGAATATGTAAATCGAATTGTATAGTGTTTATATAAAGAGAGCTTTCATAAATAGAAATCGGATTGGATTCATTCTGATTAATGTAAAAAATTGTCCATGTAAATACTATACCTATAGAAATAACTTACATTTTAGATACAGTATTGCCAGGTTTTTTGTCTGTTTTCGCTGTGACAACGATAATAGTTTGTTTTGTAAAACAAAGCCAAAGCGAAACTCTTATGTAAGAAACACACCAGTAAAAGCAGTGGCTGAATGAATCAGTGTTTTGAACGAATTGGTTGAGTGAAAGATCTAATGACTCACTTAATTATTTAGTTCCTGAATAATCAGTGTTTTTAACAAATCACTTGAAATAATGATTCAGTAGGGCTTTTCACACTTGAAATATTTAACCCTGGGTTATTCTAAACCCTGGGTAAACTGAATCTTGAAAACTGAATCCCGATGCTCATAATTTACCCGGGGTTAATAATTAACCGTGGGTATTCATAAGCTGACGTTTCACGTTAACCCTTGGTTAACATCCTTATTTGCGTATTTGCAGTGCCAGTGTCACTGATTGGACGAATACCACACACGACCGGTTTACATAAAGGCTCTATTGCTGACTGTACTATCAAATTGTTTTCTGAATGGACTTTTCAGTCTATAAAGGTTAGAATGAAACATTCTCTTCTTTGCTCCAATTGACACGATTTCCGTCAATATTTTTTTCCTATCAAACACTGAAATGACTGTTTATATACAATGCGCAGTATTTCAGTGACTGTCCAAAGCACGTGAATATAAGGCACACGATTGGTTGTCTGTTGCTAAGCATCTTGCCGTAACATTCTAACACTGCATTATTTCACATGGCACATGTTTGGCACCGCAATGCAAGTTTAACACCGCAACAGTGGTACCAACTCTGCTATTGAGAAGGGTTTTATAACCCCAGGTAAAAAGTGGTGTTAACCCCACTTTTTAATTACAAGTGTGTAACGTTCCTTTACCCGGGGATAAAAGCAGGGTTCAGAACTATGATAACCTAGGGTTAAGCGCAATGTGAAAAGAAGTGACTCATTTACCTACTGGTGTAATGATGTAACCCGCAGAAAGTGTCGATCAAATTGGAAGACTTCAACTGTTGTGTAATTTTAGAGCACTGAATTTAAAAATATATATTTTTTAGTTATTAGAAAATATAACACAAAACATTTAAAACTTTTTAAATTTAATACAGCTTTTTATACACCACCCATTTTTTGAGCCAACTTTTTCAAGATTTAAATATTTGCATGCACTGTATGTACTAGTAACCTGCCCTTACATTGAAATGCAAATAGATTGTTTCAAATAGATTTCACTCATGCAGGCCCCTCTTTCTCTTATTCTTTTTCTCTGTCTGGAAGTGCATGCTGGGAGGTCAAGTGGAATAGCTAGAGGTCAGGGACAAAGAGGGCACATGCTCAGTAATTGGGCAGATCTGTCCATTAACTCTTTTCACAAAAAGACATGGGTAGAGAGAGGGATCAAGGGATAGAAATAGTGGTAGAGAGAGAGAAAGAGCGAGACAGACAGAGCATACATAAATGGAATACAATGGTTCTTCAGAGACTGAAAGGCTAATGTGTCAGAAAGAAAAACTGCCCTGGGGAGAGGAAGTGAACAGAAAGAGAGTAAAGTGTTAAAGGAATATTTCACTCAAAAATTAAATTTCTGTCATCATTTAATCATTATGTCATTCAAAATTATTACTTTATTCTGTGGAATACAAAAGGAGTTTTTGTGTGTGTGTGTGTTTCACGTAAGAAAGAAAATAATATGTGTTTAAAATGGGTAAATTAATGACAGAATTTGCATTTTTGGTGAACTGTGCCTTTAAACGTGATTGTGGGGAAAATGAAGAGGAATAAAATAAAGTAGGACAGACCAAAAAAAAAAAAAAAAAAAAAAAAAAAAAAACAAGCAAGGAAGAACAGCTTACTTTTATACTTATGAGAACTCACTTAACAAGCACATTTTCAAGAAAAATTATGCTGTGAAATGGGGGACATTTCAAATGTTCCAGAAGTACAGATCTGGGAAAAAGCACTCAAGTCTAACGCTCCGGCACTTGTAATCTATCACTTCATGTTTTGTACTTCTGAGTATGAGGTACACTGTCTAGCCCAAATTACTTTATTAGCAGTATAGAAGGTATAACAGAGCATTAGGTAGAAGATAAAGAGATTTGATAAGCCTGGTATATCAATTCCACCATGGACCACATATTTGTGTGTGTGTGTGTGTGTGTGTGTGTGTGCGCGTGTGTGCGTGCATTTTTGTGATTTATGAGGACAAAAGTTTGTATAATGACATGGGTATTACAATGGTATTACGACGTAAATGAGTCGAGTCCTCATTTAAAATAGCTTTAAAAACATACTAAACAATGTTTTATTAAAAATGTAAAAATGCAGAATGTTTTCTGTGATGGGAAGGTTTAGGGGTATGAGTAGTGTAGGGGGATATAATGTACAGTTTGTACAGAACAAAAACCATTACGTCTATGGCATTTCCTCACTTTGGTAGCAAAACAAACGTGTGTGTGTGTGTGTGTGTGTGTGTAGGTGTGTGTGTGTGTGTGTGTGTTAAAAACATTATATGTACATTATCTGACTCTGCTCATATGGGTGTATGTATATATATTTGACATTTCAAATGACACTTTTGATCAATTTAATGCATCCTTGCTGAATATAAATATTCATTTCTTTAAAACAAATAGGGTACTGAAGGGTACTGAATGATATTATACAAGTTCTTTGTTCATTTTTAAAGTTAAGTCTGTCTAGGGACTGACTAGTTGTTCACAATGGTTATAAATATACAGTTGTCCACAAAGTTTTACAACAATGTATCTTAAAATGTGTTTTTTTTTTTTAGTATTTTTTTTTTTTTCTTTTCAACATGGTTCTAATTCCAACCATATGACTTGTCACTCTCTCTGTTTTTCTCTTTATCTCTCTAGGCAACGAGGGAGTTGTGTTTAGTCATTCAGTGGAAACGCCACACGTTCGAGCTGAACCATTCCAAGACCTGAAGTAAGGCATGCTTTCTTAATGTACCACATTATCATTCAATGTGCGATTCACACTGAGAACCACAGAGGGGTGGGGGAGAGCTAGAAAATGAGAAAAAGAAAGGGACAAGACACAGAAGGATAGACGAAAGTCATAAAACATGAACTTAATGAATGTCCACTTCCTAATTGTCCATAGAAGCTTTATAACCTCAATATTCAGTGACAAACTGTCCCATTCACACTCTGTTATGAGAAAGAGGACGCGACCTGTCTGACATGCCCAATCCATCACCGGGGGATCAGCCAATCAGATTGATCTAATCTCTTCAGTCTGCATTAGTCGATATCTGATTGGATGTCCAATAGGTCACTAACACATCCTGAAGCTTCTCACTCCCCCAAACTCCGACATTATCACTACAGGAAATGATGTAGCGCCATGATGGATGGAGTCACTTTAAGTGCAAGTAGGCAGGTTACTGAGGGGAACTGAGAGCTTTTACCGCCCAGTTTGGTTTGATGGAGCACTGCTGGGTGCTTTCCAATCACTTATGAACTCGCTTAATGCAAATGCACCAGGATCAAATCTACTTCCATCATTACAAAAAATGGGGAAATGATTGGGTTAATGGAGGCATGGTGACATCTTATACTAGACTTTCAGCTTTCAGTGAGAGTGTTGTCACTTTTTAGTTCCATTTCTTATTTTAATGGAAAACATTATAAGGACTTGACCCATTAAGGAGTCAAGGTTTGGCTAGTTAGCATGGTCCACTTAGCCCCTGCTGGTCCGCTGTAACTACACCATTGTGTAAAATCTTTGGCATCTTTCTCTATTTACAGCTGTAGCCATGTATAAACTTTCTGCTGTTGTTATAAACCAGTGTCCTAAACTAGAGGTCTTCTACGGGGGGTCTTCAGCAGTACTGCAGGGGTCAGACACAATGTTTTATGGAGGAAAAAAAAGTTTAACTTTATCTAAAGCTAGAGCTGAGAAGCTAAAGTTCAGCTATATATAGTATCTAGGAGAAGTTGTCACAGTTCTTCAAAAGATTTAGGCTTTAGTCTCAGCTGCTTCTGTTTCTTCATGTAATCCCAGACTTAATCAATGATTAAATGAGATCAAATTTAATCAATGTAATCCCAGACTTAATCAATGATTAAGTGAGATCAGATTTTTGTGTTGGCCATACTGTCTGTTGTTGGACTCCTTGTACATACAAAAATCTCTGTATTTGCAAAAGGAATGTTTGATCTAAAATTGACATTTCCTACTGCAACTAAAAGATAAGCATGTCTTACACTGTATCCTAACCAGACGCAACACTGTGACACACAATGAAAGGTATCTTTTCCATGTTAATCAGAGTCTTTGTCCTAACCAGCCGCGACTGCAATACACAACGAGCGACAGGAGATTATATTTTAGAAACAGTTTCTACAACGTCACCGCTAAAACAACAACATACAAAGTATGACAATGATAATCTCAGGTACTGATTAATTTAATGTGAGCTTGAATATTATTTTGCATAACCTTTATAGCCTTGCTGAAAGTGACAATGGATAATTCACCTCAGATCTTGAAAATAAAGGAAACAAGAAATTTCACACAGTGAACTCTGTGTGAATTCATGTGGGGAAGAATGATATTTGGAAAGAGCAGTCAGAACTCCTTAAGAATGATTTCAGTGAGCTCTTTGAAACTTGCAAGACTGAAAATTCAGTTGTTCATCAGTGGACCACTCCCAACAAGAGGAACTAATATGTTTTCAAGGTTGCTTGGTCTAATGGCTGCAAAACAAAAAAAAACATGCAGTATGAGAGGACTGAACTTCATTGACAACTTCAATCTTTTCTGAAGTCAAATCAGACGGCCTCCACCCAAACAAACTTGGCGCAAGAGTGCTAAAGGACATTATCTTCTTCTACGTCCATCATATTTCAGCAGTGTGTGCCACTGCACTCAACCAAAATGGCACACAAACACACACACCTGGTTGAGTGTCTGAATGACCACATGACTTCACATCAGCACCTGAATGTGAATGTGGTTGACATATCCCACAAGGACAATAACACCAAGCAGCCACAACAACCACTGCTCACAGACACAATCCCAGCTGAGCCCTGCCCACAGAGTTTACTTCAGAGAGACTGTGACGACCTAGAACTGCTCCAAGATTCGGCACCCAAGGACAACCTCCTGGAAAAAAGCGAGGGACATCAGGATAACATATTTCAGCCTCCGATAACACCAGAGCCACAGCCCCTCCAGCATCTCCACTTCTGAGCTTCTCAGAGAAAATGGAGGAACTGGCGTATGCTGGAACCAAGCTCTCGCACACTACTGTGAGCCCCCCAGATATCAACCAAAAAAAAAAACGATGGGCCCCGCAACCAAAAAGGTCTGTGGGCCCAGCTCGCCCTCCCCCTCCACCTATGAAAGCACAATGCCAGGGCCCACACTCTCCTCCATCTGCTATAAGTGAACAACAAACAACTGATAACAACTTTCAGTGATATGTGTCGGGTTCCCACTATGAGAACAGTCACTTTCTCAAATGTTTACAGAAGAACCCAGGGAACCCAGTGTGCCTGTAGCTTTCTCTATATCTTTTCTCTTAAAGGGTTAGTTCACCCAAAAATTTAATTTCTGTTGTTTATTACTCACCCTCATGTCATTCCACACCCGTAAGACCTTCGTTCATCTTCAGAACACAAATTAAGATATTTTTGATGAAATCCGAGAGGTATATGACTCGTCCATAGACAGCAATATAATCGCCACTTTCAAGGTCCAGAAAGGTACTACATTGGGGATCGAAAGTTTGGGAACCCCTTTCAGAATCTGTGAAAATGTGAAAATTTTTAACAAAACAAGAGAGATCATACAAAATGCTTGTTATTTTTTGTTTAGTACTGTCCTGAGTAAGATATTTTACATAAAAGATGTTTACATATAGTCCACAAAACAAAAACAGTCATGGATCATCCAGGTAACCACACACAGTATTAAGATCCAAGGGTTCCCAAACTTTTGAACGGGGTTATTTTAATAAATTCAGCTATTTTTTTGTCTTGTGGACTATATGTAAACATCTTTTATGTAAAATATCTTACTCAGGACAGTACTAAACAAAAAATAACATGCATTTTGTATGATCTCTCTTGTTTTGTTAAAAATTTTCACATTTTCACAGATTCTGAAAGGGGTTCCCAAACTTTCGATCCCCACTGTACAGAAAGGCACTAAGTCATTATTTTTGTTTTGTTTTCGCGCACACAAAGTATTCTCGTCGCATCATAAAATTAAGGTTGAACCACTGTAGTCACATCGACAGTTTTAACGATGTCTTTAGTATCTTTCTGCACCTTGAAAGTGTTGATTATATTGCTGTCTATGGACGAGTCATATACCTCTCGGATTTCATCAAAAATATCTTAATTTGTGTTCCGAAGATAAACGAAGGTCTTACGAGTGTGGAACGACATGAGAGTGAGTAATAAATGACAGAAATTGCATGTTTGAGTGAACTAACCCTTTAAGTGATAGAAAGTCTAAAGCCTGATTTATACTTCTGCATCGGACCTACTCCGGAGCCTCTGCACCATAGGCTATGCATCGGTTTTCATATATACTTCTGCGCCGTTGTGCTTGTCAACGTGCAACATGCAGACCGCTAGTAGGCAGTGTCCGCGGTCATGTTGAATATCAAGGCAAAAGCCGAAGAAGAAGCAGCTTGTCATGTATGTTGTCAGAGAAGCTTCAGCAGCGATGGCGGCAAATAGGCAATGAATTTTGTTGCAGCTTGCAACAAAATTCAGTCTTGCATCCTAACTTTACATTTATAAGTGTCTTCGGAGCTGTTAGGAGAGGTGTAGGCTTAGCTGCTATATTTAAAGATGTCTATCAATTCAAGCAAGTGTCATTTGGTGATTACTTGTCCTTTGAATATCTGAGTACAGTGTGAAAGTTGCTCTACGCATATTATTGGTCATTACAGTATTTACAGGCCTCCGAAAAAGCCTTTATTGACAATTTTACAGAACTGTTATCAGTAATCTCCTATGAGTTTGACTGTTTTGCTGTTGCTGAAGATTTTAACATTCACATTGACAATGCTGAATGCAGTACTGCAAAAGAACTCATAACTGTTCTTAACACTTTTGATCTGACTCAGCATGTACATGGACTCAAACACAATCGTGGGCACCCTCTGGATTTACTTATTAGTAAGGGTCTAAACATTTCATCCACTGTTATTAAGGACGTCTGTCTGATCATTTCATGTGTTTTCTTTGATATATCGATCTCTCCTGCCTGTTTCTGTCAAAAAGAGATGCATAAATGAGAACACTACTGTGCTATTTATGAAGGCTATTTCTTTGACACCAAGCATATCTGCAGATTTTGTTGATTTTCTTCTTAATTCCTTTAACTCAAAAGTTAAGGATGATATTTATTGACATTGCTCCTGTGGAAGTCAGGAAGAATACTGGCAGACCTAAAGCACCTTGGAGAAACACAACAGCAGTTCAAAGAATGAAAAGAAAATGAAGAAAAGCAGAGTGCATGTGGTGGAAGACAAGACAGCTTTTATGCTTTCAATGTGGAACCAGGCACAGCTAGACAGACCTTCTTTTCAAACATTATAAACAGCAACTTAAACAACACCCGCACACTTTTTGCTACTATAGAGAGACTAACAAACCCGCCAAGTCCCAGTGAACTGCTCTCTGAAAACAAATACAATGAGTTTGCTTCCTTTTTTCCTGAGAAGATCAATAAAAACAGAAAGGCGGTCAGCATGTCCTCGTCTAGCGCTGAGGTCAGATAGAATCGACCACAACTTCAGAAATTAGTCTGATTTTGATGGCTGATGGTAAAATCTTGGAAAAAAACTACAGCATCTTAAAACATCAGCCTGCGCCCTTGACACTCCCCACATTTTTTTTTTTTTTTTTTTTTTTTCAAAACTGTGTTTAACCATTTATAAGCAGATCTCGTAGCAGTGGTAAAAGCCTCACTTCTTTCTGGGACTTTTCCAATGTCAAATCACTTTAAATCAATGTCTTCCTATGCATTTGTTGATTATTTTATGATTTTTTTTTTAATCCTTTTTACTGTATGTAAAGCACTTTGAATTACTATTGTGTATACAATATGCTATATAAATAAACTTGCCTTGCCTATGACAAAGATTGTTTTAGTTAGTATGTATATTTACTCATGTTAAAAAGGTGTAATATTTATGAATTTGATTATTTAGTTTGATTTGATACTTATTCATGTGTGTGCTTGAAGAGAGACACCGCCCACACGCTTTTCTGATTGGCTGTGATTTTTTGATTGATATTGTTGCATCTCATAGTCATGTCTGTTGTAGACATACAAATTGCTTGTTGCTGGAAACAACACATTGCTTGTGGTTATGGACATGGTGTTTGTCTTAAAATAAGTATTTTTGTTACGCAATACTTGCATCGTACTGTATTCGGTACTGTGCTTTGTCTCCCTGTCCACCAAGGGGTCTTTGACCTTTCATAGATTAAATGTTCCTAGTAATAAATAAATAATATTTCATAGTTTCGAAATTTTACCAATAAATCCACATTTCTGCTTTCTCAGTTATGTTGAAAAAAAAAAAAAAGGAAAGAAAATCTGACAGATTTGCAGTAATTTCAGCCCAGTCTTCAGTCTGTTTCACATGAGAGAGTAGACACTTTGATTGTGAAGTAATGCCACAGTGAAAATCTGCAGATAATCGGAACACTCATCACAACTCCTTCACTATCTTTCATCTCTCTCCTCCTCCCTCACCATGAATTTCTGGTTGTTCTCTTCAGACAAAATCCGACATCCTTCCCTGACCTGTGTGCATTAACATTTTTTCAGCATTTTGTGGGGATTAATATGTTATTACACGCTTTACGCGTTTCACTTCACTCTCGCCCTCATTAATTTGCAAATCGGAAGCAGGAAACATATAAATCAAGTTCACTTTCTTCTAATTATTGTTTTATCGAAGTGTGCTCATTATCACTGAGCTTAACAGCCAATTGAAATGAGCCTACATAATGAGTTATGTGTTAGCTTTATGACGTCCTTGGTGTATGAAACTTTTTGTAAACGAATGTTTGTCCAGTTTTTTACTCTCTCATCTCTAAATCTTCCTCTTTCTGTCTCAGTGTTTCTGTCCCTCTTAGAGTTCAGAATTACACAGTTAAAGTAAATGGAACATGTAATGACTTAATAGAGTCTATTAAAGGCTAATGTCTTATGATATGGTCTCACCGACAGAGTTCAATTGCATCCTGTTGATATACTTTCTCACAAGTTCCTCAGCTGGAGTTGGTCAGACCACCTTCAAAGTAACACTTGAGAGTAGGGACTTTTTACAAGCTAATCATTTTTGCAAGCTTTTTGTACATGTGTGCGTGTAACAAAGCTTTCATGAATTAGAACTCACACTTTTGATAACACATTTGTCGCATTACTTTGAGGATAAAATATGTATGCGTTAATGCATTAATGCATTTTTGGTAATGCTAATTTATCAAGTAATTTAAAATTAATTTCTGTAAAGGGATAGTTCACCCAAAAATTAAACTTCTATCATCATTTTCTCACCCTCATGTCATTCCAAACCTGTATGCATTTCTTTCTTCTGCAGAACACAAAAGAAGATATTTTGAAGAATGTTGGTAACAACAATTGGTTATACTTTTTTTTTTTTTTCGTCATTTTACTAACTGTAAATAACTTTGCAACTACATGTCAACTAACTCATAAATTTGCAACTAAATGTCAACTAACTGTCATTAGACTATTAGTAGACTGTTAAGTTAGGTGGCCTGGATGCTCCGGAACGGAGGCCTCTCCCTCACAGCCAGTGAGCCCGAGGCACCCACTGAGATCGTCCAGGAACCAGAGCCGGATAACATCAAAGCCCTGGAGTCGACACAAGCGTGTCAGTCCACCTCAGAGCCAGGAGCGGACCTAGACCTGATAGATCTGTGGTGCACGGATACAGTTCCCACCCAAGTCCCCACCTTCCAGTCTTTGTCTTCCTCGCCGGTCCTGTCCAGAAATGACCTTCTTCTGCCTGTATCCCTGCCTGACTTCCTGGTCCCATCACCATCGCTAGTCACGGCCAGTCCCCTGGATCCCTAGGCACCACTGGTGTTGTCAAGCTCCTCAGCTTTGTCCCCGCCGCTCACTCTTTGCAGCTTATCTTCCTCGCCTCGGGCTTCCCCTCCACCAGCTCGGCATGAGGCCAAGTTCCCGGCTGCACCTTGGCCTGTCAGCCTGTCATCATCGCCTCATCTCACCGCTCCCTCATTACCCCTGAGACTCCGCTGGGCTCCCTCATCACTCCAGGTCAGCCTCCGACGGTCAACGCCCAGCTTCCCCCACAGACTTCCAGGATTCTGGCTGTGCCTACACCCTGCACCCCTACGGCGTCATCGGGCTCCTTCCTTCCTCCGACCTACCCATCGTCCTCACTAGCCCCATCGTCACCCCGGTTATCCGAGTCCCCTTCGCTGCCTCAGTCCCGCGAGCCAGCAGCTCAGACCCAGGCTTCCAGGCCTTTGATGTCGCCCAGGTCAGTCAGCCTCTCTGCTCCGCCAGTTCCTCCTCTTACTATGGTTCTGCCTCCACCGATCGGTCCCAGGGTTCAATCCACCCAGGACTCCGCCCTAGATCCTCCCACCATCAGCGCCACCATGGTGCCTGTGCCTACCTACCCCAGGCTCCTATCCATCACCAGCTCCACGCCCTCCACCAAAGCCTCCGCCCTCTTTCCTCATCCTTATGTCACAATTATGTTCCGTTTAGTAATTTCTGTCATGTCTGTATGAGTTCTTGTGTGAGTTCATAGTATGAGTACTATGGTTTCTGATTAGTTAGTCTTCGTCCAGCTGTTCCTGTTTAGTTCCCTCATTTACTATGTGTATTTATACTCCTTGTTCTGTTCAGTCCTTTGTCTGTTATTGTTTCGTGCATGTGGAGTTCTTCTTGTGAGTCACCAGTAAAGTCTACTTCATTCCTTGATTAAGCGTTACATTATCATTATTATTTTATTATTTCTTGTATGAAAAAGCAGAGCTTTAACATTTTTATAATACTTAATTTAGTGTTCTGTGTAAGTTTGGAGTAACATGAGGGTGTGTAGATAATGACAGAATGTTCAGTTTAATTCAATTAAAGGTCTCTTTATTGGGACTAACTAGAACAACACTTGTTTTAGGAAGCTTTATGTGGGTGTGACACTTCTGACAGCCTATGTATTTTTACAGTACATCACTTTTATTTCTGAATAGGTTTGTCATAGTGGATACAAATTGTATTTGTTTTATTTTTAATTATATTTTTCTTCCACATAAAAATATTCATTTTAATCCACCCTGTGTCTCAGGGCTTTTAATTAGACAGTTAAAAATGTTAACTTAAATGTGGGATCACCATTTACAGAACTATTCACACTTAGCACTGACTTTGCTACAGCAAATCTGTTTGCTGTGAAACCCAGCAAATGACTAATACTTGCTCAACTATTCATAACATAGCAACCTTTTCTTTATGTAGTCTTTCATTAAAATTTCACAGTCTCATGTTATTTGAAAGCATTAAAAAAGACGTGTAGCATTGATGTGCCACAGATCTTATATAATCCTGCACACTGTTTTATTTTCTTTGTGATGCTGAGATGCTAGTCTGGAGTTCTGACAAATATCTGGCAAATGAGATTTAAATGAACTGAATTAGTGAAACCATATGCACATCTAAGTATCTTTTTCTTTTTTTGTTTTACTTTTAAGATCATTCCAATAGTTATTAATTATTTAAAGGAATAGTTCTCATGGAACGACTCAAGAGAATGTAACTGACAGAATTTTCAATTTTGAGTAACTTTCCTTTAGTTAAATGCTTGGGCTGCTATTTTGTGCTGCCATTTGAATAACATGATCTAATACATATATATATATATATATATATATATATATATATATATACAGTAATCACTAATTTAGGTAAATTATAATTAGTGTGGCCTATTTTTTATTGATATATATTTTTGTATATTTTTTGTACATAATGGAGTAACAACCGAACCATTGAGAACAGTGATAAAACAAAAGTTTTGATTGCTACGTATATATAAAAAAAAAAAAAAAACGGCTCTATTGCTGGAACACTATTCCAATCAGCAGCTACTGGCTTTCCATCTTTTATTCTTCTTGGCACAATTCTGGTCATTTGCCTTCATTTGTTTAGTTTGATGCTCCTCTCTCAGTGCTGAGGTTTGAACTTGCCTCGGGCCCTCATTAATTAAACTGCAAATCTCAGACAAAGAAATATTACCACCATTTGAGACGGCTTGGACGGCCTCCATTTTCTAAGCACCACCTCTCTTTTTACTCTCTACAATCCTCTCTTTCCAGACCTTTGTGTAGTCACTGTCAGCTCAGTTGGCATTGTTGAAAGCCATGGACCAAGTTTAAGTAGACTGTAATAGCCTCGCTGTTGTTTTCCACCTCCCCTGCCCACCAGTAGGGTTTGGTCTTGCTGCTAATAGCCTAGCAGAGGGTGCCTAGGGTGAGAGTGCAACAGAGTCATGCCATTAGCGATCAGTTAACTCTGCCAGCTAATGCAGGGTATAATAAGATGAGAATTGATCCAGCTGCCCCAGAGCTGATGAGAGACTATGGGAGTTTTACTCAGAGTCCACTCTCATCTAAAGCCAACGTGTACACTTCAGAAAAGAAAAAATAGAAAAAGAAAAAAACATATCAAACACTGTTTGTACTGCCACAAGCTGTGGTGTTCACTTTTAAATTGATGTGGGAGTTGGTTTCGTTTGTTTCTTTGGTCTATATAATGTTGAATTCTTCAGACAAATTATATTTGAAGAAAATTATATTCAATAAAAAGAGAGATTTGAGAAAATAACTAGCCATCTGTAACGTATGGGAACGGGACGACGGAGTTAGAGATCCATGTGCAGGCTTTATTAATAAGAGCGTAGTCGTACAGACAGTAGGTCAAACACCAGCAAACAGAAACAAGAAGGCAAGGCAAGAGAGTAATCCAAAATCCAGGCAATGGTCAAGGCAGGCAGCAAACGATCATAAACAAGGAATCAGTCCAGGGTCAAAAACACAGGCAAGGCAAGGAACAGACAGAATGCAAACTAAGGGCTAAACAATACTCAGCAATGAGTGTGTGTGTGAGTGCAGCTTCTAAAGGGTCACTGATGGGAAACAGGTGTGAGTGCATGATTGGTTCCTAGGTGGGGGATTGTGGGAAATGGAGTCCATATGATGACAATGAAACACGGACCCAGGGCACATGTAACACCATCAAATCCTTTTTTTAGCTAGTCCCTCCTAAAAGGGAGTGTGAGTTCAGCATAAATAACGCAGGAAGGAGTCTTTTATTTTATTCTTATGAAAAGGAGGTTTTGAGATCGAAGCTTCTGTCTGAAGGTTTTTAACAAGCAAACACACAGCATCTTTGTTTGAAAGAAAAGCACCTCAGTGTCATGAGCGCACAACTGCCAGTCGTTCAGATCAATACTGGTTGGCTGCAGCTAAGAGTCACATCTTGAGAGAAGTGCATCAAACTTCTCTAGCCATTTCACTTTGCAGTTAATTATTCCATCCAGAGAATAAAGATTCCGTCTTTATTTGACTGTGTGCTGGGATATTCTCTAAATGTTTTGATTCATTGTCTAGGCAAATTTGCCACAGGCAGAACATTGTAATCAGGGGAATAAGGGGCAAAGACTGAATTGCAATTATGGATATTGACTCAAGTTGCAAATGATGCAGTCTAAACTTTATTTTATTAGGGCCCGAGCACCGATGGTGTGAGGACCCTATTGGAATTGCTCAGTCAATTATTCTTCGCATTTTTGAGGGCCTAAACATGCTCGGAAACTCATGAAACTTTGCACACGTGTCAGAAGTGGTGAAATTTTACGTCTGATATGGGTTTCAGAATTAGGTGTGGCAAAATGGCTCGATAGCGCCACCTACAAAATTTCATTTAAGCGCCCTTCGCGCTACGTTTCACGTACAGGTATGAAATTCGGTAGACAGATGTAACAGCCCAATACCTACAAAAAAGTCCCTGGGTGCAAAATCTGAAAACCCAACAGGAAGTGAGATATTTTGAATTTTCTTTCAAAATTTTTTGCAGTTTTTGCCATTTCCAGATGTTGTACTTTAACGAACATCATATTTGGTCAGTCTAATCTAAAGGCCTTTGCAACGTTAAATTGCGAAGATCTTGAGTTTTCACTGAAGGGTGTGTCCGTGGCGGCCTGACAAATTTTGATGTTTCACCAGGAAACAGGAAGTTGTTGTAACTCGGGCATACAATGTCCAATCTGCCCCAAACTTCACATGTTTTATTAGAGTCCTGAGTGTGGCATTTTGAAATGACTTTGCCATAATTCTCCTGTATTTACTCGCTTGCATGCATGTCGCCCACTGTCCACTGTTTTCCTAAGGCCAACGGGTGGCAGTGAGCCTGGGTGCGAGGGCCCTTTCATCGCTGCCTGCAGCTTTAATTTTATTTTGATATTCTGTTTTTGCACCATTTGATCTGTCCAGATTATTATTATTATAAAAGGCATGATTTTGTCATGATTTGCCAGAGGAACACTGTAATCAGGGAATAATAATGGGCAGAGCATGACCTGCAAATGTGGATTCTGACTCAAGTTCCAACCTTTTTTTCTTTGTTTTTTTAGGCTACTCTGTTTATGTACCATTTAATCTAGAAAAACCAACTGAGGTTTCATTCGGCTTACACCGTGTCTTGCACCAGACGCAAGCCATTATAATTAGTGATGTTGTCTACACTGCATCCAGCATGGCGTGGTGCGACACAACAAATTCCCCATAAGCTGATAAATAAACTGATGCCCCATTCTATTTCTGATGTACTCCAAGTGCTTGCACTACTTCTGACATGAAAAACAAATAGATTTGCAACCGTTGCTTTGCCACATCCAGTGTAGACCATAGACTGTAAAAAAAGATGGGCAGCGTGTCTCCGCTTCCTTCCACTGTAGAAAAATGAAGCCAAAATATCCCAGTAACGGTCGTTGCTGATTATGTCATTTGGAGCCCAAGTCTGTGCAGTATTGAACCTGAGTTGGAACCGCAGCATCAAGGTCCCGCCCACACTCCCACTCCCGCAGACTCAATCGCAAGCACAGCTGTCAATCATGACATTACACTCTGTTTTTATAGCGTCATATAACTAATTAAAACCAAACTTATTGGTAAAACGAACACTTGTACATACTTATGCTTGATAAGAACTACATAAAATTACAGAAACCTTTGGAAAAAAAATTATTTGAAGTGTAATTGTCCCATTTGATTACATGGAGAGGGCGGGGTTTAAGATATATATACTGCAGCTAGCCACCATCGAAATGCTTTGGCTTCACTTTTCAGGACTTGTGCAGCACACTTGGTGTAGACCGTCTGAAGCTGTTGTGGTGCAAATAACTGTCGCACCCGTTGTAGACACGGTGTTAGAATCAATGAGGATGCGGGATGTAACAGAAGGATTTGGCAGGGCTGAATCCCATTCCAATAAAGCCACCATTTACTGTGGTTAACATCTGCTGACTAACACTAAATGTTAAAAAACCGTCCACCTAGCACTTGTTTTCAAAGACATAAACTCGGTTCCAATCTCACTTTCTACTGTGCACATACTGTAGGCAGCCACTGTACCTTCAAAGGTAGCATCCTGACAGAAAAGAAACCTTCAAAGAGATGGATTTGAAATGCTTCTCATGGGCGGGAATTCACACAGGCAGCACACAAGTAGCACTTCATGTGAAACACATTATACTTACAGTAACTAACACACAATCGATTCCAATTTTCATGTTGCTGAGCTAACAACTTGATACAAATAAATGCATAACATAAATATCTGATGTAATAAAATTGTTTTAATTAGATGATGATTTTTAATCAATACTTTTCAGTACTGAATAAAATAGTTTAATTTAAAACTGATGTTTTCATGGATGACTATTTACTCTGAGCTCAGTACATTCTGGGACTGCCTGGCAACAAATACATGCTACAATGCATTTGCCTACTGTTTGGAACAACCTTTACATCAGGAGGGGACCAATGCTTAAAAGTGTTACCTTGGGAGATGAGTGTCTTGGTTGTCTTGGTTGGAGTGTATAGAACCAAATTACATTTACAGTTTTGATTAGAGTGCTAGGAAAATGAGTAAAATGGCTCCACTAACATCTGCTACTTAGTCCACTAACTAGTATCCCTCTTAACCTCAGATACCAGGGTATTAGAATTGCTAATTTTCACTAAATAGGGTGCTACATACTTGTGTGCTGAATTGTGTTGTGATTTCAAAACGTTCATTTACTGCATCAAAAATATAGTGATGGAATTGCAACCCTAAATGCCAGCATTGCAATTTTGCAGTGTTTTCCCAAATTATACCCCAATGTAAAGTTTGCTTGAATTTTATTTATTTATTTATTTTTTTAACTAATTGCTAATTGCTTCCTAAAGACTTCCTAATCTTTAAAGGTGAAAAATAGTACAATATTAATCCCTGGGTCTCAAGGACCCATCCAGATTGTGAATTACACTAGCTCCAGTGAAAACTGAAACGAACTGAAGGACTTAAAAAAAAAAAAAAAAGATGTCTTGCAAACTGTGTGACTGAATATGTGAGGCTTAATCCAGATGAGACAGCCAGCATTTTTCCTCTTTAGAACATAATTATGGATGGAGAGAGAGTGAAAGAGCAAGGGAGATTGTTGAGGGGGGATTTGAAGGGGTTTTGGTAGATTTATTGCACACCTGAATCTCCACAGCCATTCAAAATGTAGACTCAGTCCTTTGACCATTTTGGCATACTTGGGCAAATTACTTCTGTGACTGTGTGTGGCTTCTGCGCCACATTTCTCCTTATAAAGTAATTACACAATGGCTATCATTCATTCAGTGAGTCTTCATTGTCTTACATTGTCTTAATGGCACAAAGTGAACATTTGTTCCCATGGAAATGCATTGTGATGATGGTGGAAAGAACAATCACAGATTGATATTAGCTATAATTTTTTCTTACATCACAGATCTTTTTCATCATCATTTGATGTCCAATTGCTTTCTATCTATCCAATTGCTATACATTCTATCTATTTAGTCTGTCTATCTATCTATTGATCGATCTATCATTCTATCTGCATGTAAAGAGATTTTTCACCCCTCTTTTAACATTTCAGGACTCTATTGTTGTAAATCAATCAAAGAAGACAATTCTAAGGGTCTCAAACCAAAGAGCAAGTGATTCAAATAAACTTTTTTTTTTTTTTTTGAATGCCATACAACTTACATATATATATATATATATATATATATATATATCATTGTGAAGATTGTATCTCAGTCCGCGGATCCCAGTCAGGGACATTAACCATGGATTCTTATCTCTCTCCATCTTTTCAGCTAAAGGCCACTCTTAGACTCATCTTTCAAGCATCTGACAAGATTCACCTCATACCTGGCTTTTCCAGCTCTCGAGTTCTCATTTATGAGATGATTTTTTTTTTTTTTTTTTTTGGGCTTCTCTCATAATGGTTGTGGTTAAAGTTTTGGTAGAACAAGATGGTTCTAAATCATGACAAAAGTGCATCTGTGACCCTGAGCCCATGAGTGACTGATTGGGCACGATCGTGCCTGGAAATTAAATTTGATTTACTTGAGTGTTTGGGAGGCATGAAGAGATATTACTCGGGTGCTTCAGTCGTAGCGTAGCTGTATATGAGTGTCAGTTGCATAGGTAGTGATTGCATATGATTATATGCAATACTTGAGATTCTTTGTAGATGTGAACCTGGAAACGCAGCCCTCTCAAATCCACATTAAATTACCTTCTACTCATACGGACATCGAGGACATCCACCCCTCGGTCTTGACCTTCAGATCCATTGATTACCTTATCACACAGGGATTACTCTGGCATCTACAGTGCCGTACCTCTCGGCCCATTCCTAATACTGTCAGTATGGATGAGTGAAGTAGTTTTCTTTCTTTCCATAAGAGATTAAACTTAATTTTTAGATGATTTTTGTATGTGGTTTCGGCATCATATCGATCTGTGGTGGTGACCTTTACATTTATTGAGCCGTTTGGTAAATTGCCCTTGTTGTCATCTGTCTTTTCCACAGAATGAAAGTCACTCTGGTATATCATATCATTGAAGGAATTGTGAGGACTCTTCAAAAATTATTATTATCATTATTATTATTAAGAAATTGTTATTTTTGGGGATTAAATTCACCAAAAGTGACTGTAAAGATATTTATAATGTTGCAAAAGAATTCTATTTCAAATAAATGCTGTTATTTTTCTATTCAATGAATCGTGAAAAAAATGTATCATGTTTCCACAAAAATATTAAGCAGCACAACTGTTTTCAACATTGAGCAGCACATCAGCATATTAAGCCCTGTTCACACTACCAGCGACATGCAGTGCAAAGCGACATGATCCCATTCATTTCAATAGAGAGCTGCCGATTTCTGGCGACACAAGTAACAGTGACTGTTGGCAACAGGATGGGGGCATGTCCAGCGACATGACAAAGTTGAGATATGTTTAACATTATGCAAATGAAGAGCGACTTTCAGGAGCGACAACCAGTAGGAGTGGAGTCATTGAGTCAGTGGAGTGCATGTGATCTGTCACTACATCCTGTAGTGGAGTGTTGAGGCAAGGTGGAAGAGAAGTTCATTTTAGCGTTCAGCAACATTCCTAAAATTTATGATATATCTCTTTGTATGTATGGTGGTACTCAACATGTTGACTCTGAGCCTAAATGGTTTCATGAACCCAGATAGACCGGTGCTTGTGCTTGTACCGTAGATATATAGCCGTGATGGCAAAGACCACGCTCTGTTTATCGTTCATCTTTAATGTTAAGCATTTTATGTACTGATTCCATTTATATTTAGTCTTTTTCTTCTAAAATGTTTGTTTGTAGCAGTAATGCAAAGTCGCTGGCAGTGTGAACGCAGCTTTTAGAATGATTTCTGAAGGATCATGTGAGACTGAAGACTGGAGTAATGGCTGCTGAAAATTCAGCTTTGCCATCACAGGAATAGATTACATTTTAAATATATGGAAATAGAAAACAGTTATTTTAAATTCACAATATTGCTGTTTTTTATACTTAAATAAATGCAGCCTTATAATAAACATAGACTTCTTCTTTCAAAAACATAAACAATCTTACCAAACCTAAACTTGTGAATAATAGTGTTTATGACCAAAAGTATACATAAAAGTGTACACCTCGTTTATTAATTTATTTTTAAATAAAATTTGCATTTGAACATTGAATGAATGATGCCATATTGTGATTGCATATTGTCACTATGTCCTTGCCTTCTTTCTTTTCTTTCTTTTTCTTTCGTGAGCAACATTCTAAATTGCTCTCTAACTCCCTCTCTCTTTATCTTTCTCACTCTTTCCTGTCTCAATTTTACTCTAACATCTTGGTTTGAAGTGGACCTGAAGTGGTGACTTCCCAAGACACATGGTCTCACTCGAGTGAATGATATTCTTCGACAGGAGTGAAATAAGATACAATATCATTCCTTTATTCCTGTAACCTCTTTTTTTTGCCGCAGCAGTGCTTTAGAGACCCAGTGGGCCTACCTTATTCCTGCTTCCCTCTCTGACCATGGCGGTCCCCCGGTTCTATCACTATCAATTAAATTATCAGCAATGGATGCGCACGGGCATGAAATTGCTTTACGTTTTCTCACAGGGTCTTGCTGCCAGCCACAATTTCCCCAGCTACATTTCACACAGCAGACGGGTGGGCTGCAAAAAGTCATTTTTGACCGTTTCGAGGATTTGTCAGGGAATGTTGAAGACAAGAAATGGGCCATTGGGCCAAGAGCTCAGCGGGCTACACAGGAAACCTACTAAGAGGGTCAAGAGCTCCAGTGAACTTTCTTGAAAGCCCTATTTCTGGCGTCATTATCAGCAATGTTGTGACTCAGATTTAAGCACTTGATGTTTCTGTGATGAAACTATTGTGATGATAATCGTGTTATGAAAAGAAGCGATGTCTCAATTTGTCTCTCTTCCCACCACCAAAACTAACTTGCACAACTTTTGCAACTTTCTAAATGAGTCCTCTTGGTTTTATCCTATAACATCATAGAGCCCAGTAAGTGAGAATCACACAGGGAGGAGTTTTAAAACTCAGGGAGGCTTGAAAATGTCAAATGTAATGCTTTTCTCATCTTTGGCTTTGGCTGATGTTCATCTACCCATGGTACAGTGTCATTCATCAATCTGAAAGGCTGCAACCAAAAGTAAATACTCGGAGAGGAACATGAAGTCAAAGGTTAGCTGTTGGTATTGAGCTGCTTAATGTCATCATTGGTCTTATTCTCAAAAGTCAAAAGTCAGTAGCCAGCTTCTGTGACCATGAGCATGTTGGAGACATAGTGATAAATGATACGTCGAAGCACACAAAACTCATGAGAGGAGAAAATCTCATTTGGTGGCTTATTGTAGAAAGGTTTGTGAAAGTAAGAAACAATGTATTAAAAAAAGAAGCAATGACATTTTTAAAGGGAGAGGATCATCTAAAGATCTTTTTTTTTTTAAAAAAAAAAACAAATGTATTCTTTAAACATTGTACATTTAAAAAATGTATTTAATTTTAACAATTAATGATTAAATTAACAATTTATTGTTTTTTTTTCAGTGTAGAATTCGGTGTATATGCGTGTAAAATGTTATTAAAACTTTGGCAATGCACAGATTCTTTTACAGAAATGATGGTTTACTTAATGTTTAGGTCTGAAATCACAAATTCTACACTTCAATATGATAAACTGCAAAAGCTCCTAGCATGTACTTGTAGCTATTTACATATCTTAGTCACGTCAAAAGCACATCATAGAAATTGCCTGACATGTTGTGGCAGCCAAAGTCAAAGTATAAAAGGCAACTTTGGATTAGCATAAGATTTTCAAATCGTAAGATTGTAATCTGATTTCAACCTCAGGTGCTTCAGAACTCTGCATATGTATTTGTATGGCGTACATGCACAACGTTTGAGTTTTGTGACTGGTGTCCTATTAAGCTACAACTTCACAGTGTCTAGCAGAAATATTACATATTTATCACAGTAACATTCACTGTTGAATTCTTGGCCTTTTAGCTCAGTAAACCTGAAAGCTGCCAGTCAGAACACCACCTCATAAATGTATTTTCAACAAAGACCAAAGATTTGCAATAGGAAGCAAAAGGAGTATAAATGTGAAGTAAGTGTAAAATTCTAAAGAGTCATATTTATGTATTTCTTTTCATATGACTGTAACAAATATCCCAACGCATACATTTGTCAGAGTGGCAGAAAAGGTCAAGCTGTATGTTGGAATGGGTGAATTCGCTGGCGGAATAATGAATCAGGCAGATAAGAGACTAAAGCAGGCCTCTCTTATCTTCCATACACTTAAGATATTTTGTTTTGCTGCTGAATTGAAGATTGAGTTTTTCTTTTCTTTTCAGAAGACAGGGGATCTCACAGATAGAGCAAGATAGGACGGACAGGAAAGACAGAAAAGAGTAAAAAAAGGGGAGGGGGGGAACCATTTAGTCAAGTTTTTTTGTTTGTTTTAATCCAGCAAGGATACATTAAAAGAAAAGAAAAAAAAGGGCTGTTCTTTTGAACTTTCTATTAATCAAAGGATCCGAAAAAAACACAATCACAATTTCCACAAAAGCAGCACAACTGCTTTCAACAATGCTAATAACCTGATATATATATATATATATATATATATATATATATATATTATATCGATTTATGTCAGGGCAACAGCTGGAGCCTATAGAATGCGGTTATATGTCCCTAAAATTCAAGATATTGGGGCAAAAATGTATGCCCCTGTCAGGGTTCCCACGTGCCTTGAAAGTACTTGAAAGTACTTGGATTTCAGACACATGAATTCAAGGCCTGGAAAGTACTTGAAAACAAATATTGGTCCTTGAAAGTGCTTGAATTAAATTTGAAATAAATTTTGTGAAAATTATAACACGCCCCTCTTGGTCCTAGTATATTTGTTTTGGAATATTATTTTACAATCAGTTTCCGAGTGTTTTCCATTGCGGTACTTCCCCTTGCTTGTTATTAGGCGGGGTTTGGACATTTGAGCTGTGACACTTGCTGTGTCCGAAATGAACATTCTTGTAGGGGTGTGCGATTTTGATCGTGGACGATTAAAAGGTCTCCACGATCTGCTTTTGAAGAAATATTGTTGTATCGCGCTATAGTGCTTTCTCCGCCTCCGTCTCAACATACTGTGTAGTACAAAGCGACATATATTCACATCACATGTTAAAACAGCGGTAGAGTTATAGTCACGGAACACTGCAGTTATTCACAATCACAAAAGTTTATTATTTGCATGAGTTTTAAAGCCTTGCCGGTTAAACGTTTTATCTGCGTGCTGGTCTGACACATGCTTTTCTGAGCGATACACCCGAAGCGCGCACACTCTAAAAGCCTGTCAAACGCTGCATTTGCTGGACAAAGTTATCATTCGCATCTTATTCTGCTAATACTGTGAATACACACAAGGTTTACACCATCGGTTAAGTGTAAAGTGAAAGTAAACAGTTGAGAGAAAATCGAATGTGTGTCAATATATTAGATGCGCGCAAGAGCTTTAAAGGGACAGACAACAAATGCTGCGACTTGTCCTTAAAGGGATAGTTCAACCAAAAATGAAAATTATGTCTTTATTTACTCACTCTAAAGTTGTTCCAAACCTGTATTAATTTCTGTCTTGTGCTGAACACAAAAGAACATATTTTGAAGAACGTGGGTAACCAAACATTTGCTAGTACCCACTGACATCCATAGTATTTTCTTTCCTACTATGGAACTCACTGGGGAATAGCAACTGTTTGTTTACCCACATTCTTGAAAAAAACTTGTATGTTCAACAGAAGAAATTTATTCGGGTTTTAAACAACTTCTACAGTGAGTAAATAATGACAGAATTTCCTTTTTTTTTTTTTTTTTTCAATTTCTTTAATACAGTAGCTTCATCCACTTTATCTGAAAGTCTGTCATTCTTTTTTCTTTTATAATTTGTTACCTTGTAAGGCAACATTTTTAATATATAGGGAAATTAGTTTGACAGTACTGCTCAGTCACTGGCAAAATAGTAAAACCAACATGAAAAAGATTTGTGATCAGATCATGAATCGTGATATTTTTGCCATATCGCTCACCCCTACTTATTAATAAGAATATTATGCATACTATGTAGAGTTAGTTTTCCCCCAAGGGGGCGTTTTCCCACACTCTACCCTAAATTCACAATTGTGAGTTAAAAAGTCAGAATTGCGTGATTATAAAGCCACAATTGTGTCTTATAAAGTAAGAATTGTGATATATATATATATATATATTTTTTTTTTTTTTTTTTTTCCAGAAGTGCCCATTTATATCTCTCAATTCTGACTTTCTTTTCTCAGAATTGCATGCTTATATCTATAATATATTGTATATATTCTGACTTTATAAGCCACAATTACGATCCATATGATCCTTTTTTTTTTTCACTTGCAAATTGCAAAATGTATTTTTATAATATTTTCTCTATATTATGTTTTTACTCAAGTAATGATTCAAAAAAATGAAAACCAAAACTAGTATGGAATAATTGTTAACATTAGGGATAAGAAAGCTGCAAACGGTTTTATTTCCAAAATTAATGTACAAATGATTCTGTACCTCTTCCGGGTTAAAATGGATGCAAATGCAATAGGAGGATTAAAATACTAAGTACTGTAAGAGGTCTTTCATGACGCTTCATATGCTGGGATGTGAATTTGATAGGTGCTTGATATAAAATAAACGGTGCTTTAAAAAGTCCTTGAAAGTCCTTGAATCTGGTGTTCATGAAAGAGTGGGAACCCTGCCCTGTATGAGTTTTGGTCTAATATTTATATCATGTGATAAAAATAACAAGATAAAGCAATATCACACGAACAACAAGCGCAATATCACACTAGTGCTGTTTTTGTTATGAGTGCAAATGTGATACTGATTTTATACAACAGTTCAATTAATAAGCTACTATTGTGTTATATTTTAGACACAATATTGTCTGTTTTTGTCAATGAAAATATTACATATAAAGCCACAGTAGAACGATTGTGGGTCTCCGAGCAACACAGCAGTGTTTCTGAGTGAATTCGCATTGTGAACGAATTGAGTGAATCAATGATTCAATGGCCCATTCGTAAAGAAGGCCATTTACTTCATGACTTACTCATTTTGACATTTACCACCACCTGCTGGCAGTTTTAGCTTCTTATTTAGAGTATTATTTAAATAAAAAAAAACATTAAATGTATAGTTCACCCAAAAGTGAAAATTCTGTTATCATTTATTCACCCTCATAGCCGTTGTAGCCTAAACATTTATGTGTAATAAATTGTTGAATCAAATATAATATTTCTTTCTAAATGTTTTTTTTTGTAATCTCTATTTGATGCTTTTCTCGTTTAACACAATAATGACTTTAAATTATCTTTTGGGAGTAATTTCTCAGCCAAATTTGATGTGCGATTAATTTGCAAATAATTAATTAATTGCCACATCATGTAATTAATTAGATTAAAAATTTTAATCGCTTAACAGCCATAATATCTTACCAACCCCAAACTTTTCAACAGTAGCATGGTTCACTCAAAAATTATATTGTGTCAAATTAAATGGGGGAAAAAATCATCATTTTTACTTATGTCACTGCACATATTGTGAAGTATACTTACTAATTTGATAAAAAAATTTTCCCCTTTTGTTGACATCACCATGCAGGCTATGAATAATGTCAACCAATAGCCAAATATTTACTGTAGCAATTACCAACTATTTCTTTCTTTCTGGCTAATATTTATAATATTTTAATATATTTATAATATTTATTTATATATATATATATATATATATATATACACACACATATATATATATATATATATATATATATATATATACACACATATATATATATATATATATATATATATATATATATATACACATCGCTCTGATTTTCAGGAACGGAATTCTGAGAAAAACGGGTTCAAATAACTGTCACCCCCTTTTTTCGCATAGACATGAAAATGCACTATCCAAACATAAATGGTTGTAATTCAAAAATGCTTTGGAATATAGACCTAAGGTTGGTCTTGTTTTAAAGAAGACACTTGTCAAATTATTGTAGAAGTGAAATAAATTATGAAAGTGAAATTAAAAAAAGTTATAGAAGTTTAAGTTTATGAAAATGTAAAAATATAATTGTTTATATTTTATAATAATATATTACAAAGCATGTTTTACTCTTAAACTGCGAGAAAATAAAAGTCAAAAAAATGTCAACATTCCAAATTTTAGGTTGAAATATTTCAAAAATGAGCTTTCAGTAAGATTTTGTTTGGGCGCAGTACCAAACTTTTTCACTAGATGACATCCAAGCTCCATATTTGACCATTTAAGGGCGCCTCCATTTATTTGAGTAATCTGAACCATGTATTTCCATATTTTCATACATTTTATGAAGTAGACATCCTATTCAGAAGTAGTATGGGCAGTTTGGCAGAATTTGATTTGAATTCAACCTCTAATAAACACATAATTAGAACATGTGTGTTCATTATAGCTCCGTTGTTCTCTTGTGCTTTGCCTTCTCACGATAACGCTGTATTAGGAAAAAAAAATCTTTGCGTGCCGTAGTTTATACAGGACTGGCAGGAAATTTGCATTAATACACCTTCATTCTACATGTTATGTGGTTTATTTTGATAGGTGAACTGTCTTTGTAGTGTTAAGACAGGGAAAGCTATGGCCGATTTTTTTTTTCACCTCCGCCGGGTGTGTTTTTAAACAGTAACGTTAGAGAAAGACAGCCTTGCCACTATAAATCGCTATTTTTCTGCACTTAACAGGCGAATTTTGCCAAGATATTTTCAGAGATGATAGACAGGATGTTATAGAATGATAATTTAATGAAAACCCAATTTTGACAAAAAAAAAAAAAAAATGACATTCGACATTATGACTTTACTGAAAACGTTCCATCGCGACATCCGACGGGTTTTCCCAGATCGCATCATATATATATATATATATATATATATATATATATATATATATATATATATATATTATCTTTTTCTTTCTCTCTGCTGATCGATGTTGTTTCTTTCTCTGTGTTTTAAGGTGGTGGATATTCAGGGTTGGACAGTTCATTCAGTTATCTCATTCCCTGACAAATCTCATATTGATTATTTTCTTCTTACCATGCTCTCACTCTTTACAATCTGCACATTATTTGTCTCTCACAAGTCTTATATAACACTTAATAGACCTTGAATATGAAGCCCATAATTAGTCTGCGTTGTTGAGGAAAGTGAAATGTTCCAGTATTGTTATACGAAATATCAGCACTCTCGGAGCCCTGCTTGTTCAATCAGATTAGAGGACCTTAACTAATGGCTGTATTTTTCTGGCACACAAAGGGTTATAAATGAATGAACTCAACTGGGATGACAGCTGGCAACATTAAACCTCAATACTAAATACAACTACTACTAATAAAGACAGTTTAGGAGGATTTTCATTATTATTTGCCAAGCTGAAAGCTGTGTGTGCATTAAAAACAGTAATTTGTGGACATTAGTTCATTAAAGTCTGTCTTCCTCTAACAGGCTAGAGTCTCCGACAAGGACACTGACACTGGAGGCTCCCAAAGGTGTTGAAGTGAATGCGGGAGTAGGGGAATTCAAAGCTTCTTGTAGGAAAGATCTCACTTTAGAGTCTTCAGAAGGAGAGGTGAGTATGTGAAATTGTATATGGGAAACCATGCAGATCTCAAAAAAGGTTAAAAATAAAGTCTTTTTCTTGGCATCTATAGTTCCATGAATATATTTTAACATCCATGTAACCTTTCCATTCCACAAAAAGTTATTTATAGTGAAAAAAGGTTCTTCTATCTTTTTTGCAAAAAAAAAAACAAAAAAACTTTGGAACCTTTATTTTAGCCAAGACTCATGGATGAACAAAGGCAGTTCCAATGAACAAGAAACCTCCAGAATGCATAAACAAAAAACACACAAACCATTATACATGAAATTATGTTGTGTCTTTACTGAACACACTTTGTAAACATTCATAATGCAGGGTGGAAAATTTATGTGAATCTTTGGATGTACACTACTAATCTTATTTTTGTTTTAAGATTTGTGAAGATTCATTTAGCAAGGATGTGTTTAATTGATCAAAAGAGACAGTAAAAACATAATAATGTTAGAAAAAAATCTTCAGTTTCAAATAAATGCTTTAAAAAAAAAAAAAAAAATTCTATGTGTCACGGTTTCTACAACTGTTTTTAACATTGAAAATAATAATTAAAAAAGTTACTTCTGCATTAAATCAGCTTATTAGAATGTGAATTATGTGACACTGAAAACTGGAGTAATGGCTGATCACAGGAATAACAATATTTTCACAATATTACTGTTTTTACTTTATTTTGAATAAATATATACAGACTTGGTGAGCATAAAAGTCTCCTTAAAAAAAAAAAAAAAACATTTTAAAAAATCTTAGCAAACCCAAACATTTGAACAGTAACTGTTTGACCTTCCTTTCCCAATAATAACTGTTCAGTAAAGACATGAAAATGCATCATCATTTGTGTGTAATTTGTATAAATCAGTTGTTTCCATTGTTGTGGCTTATGTTAGCATTTAAAACTTCCATTTATCTTTGAAACACAAATGAATATATTTTTAATGAAACATAAGAGATTTGTGTCCCTCCATTAAAGTTCCATTCACCCAAAATGTTGATGCTTCATAAAGTTCATAAAGACATTGTAAATGTTTTCCATATGAATCAAACAGTTTAGTCCAAGTCTTCTAAAGAGACTGAATTGCTTTATATGATGAACAGATTTAATTTATGCTTTTATTCACATAAACATTGATCAGTGCACACTGATCGAGCCTGCTCTTCCACAAGAACCAATGAGTTTTGTTTACGAGAATTAAGCTGTGTTTGAGCTTTCATTGACTGTATTTGATATGCTCAATATATGTGTGCTGATCAGTGTGTTATTAGATCTGTTCATCACATGAAGCGATTGTGTCTCATCAGAAACTGTGGATTTATCTGCTCAATTCATATAGATTACTTTTAATATGTCTTTATGAACTTTTTGTAAGCTTTGGCTACATGGACTTTCACTTAAGTCTCTCAGATATAACTTAAAATATTTTAATTTGTGTTTTAAAGATGAACGAAAGTTGAATGGGTTTAAAACGGGAGTAATTGATGGCAATATTTGCAGTTTTAGTTTCATGAACTAATTCTCAAACAGAAACATGTTTTAGTCTGGTAGTGTATTAAGATCAAGTCAAATTTTATAAGCAATTTGTGCTGAAATCCCAGTAAATCCAAAGGGTTCACATACATTTTCTTCATCACAGAAGTGTTTTTATTGGTAGAGCATACTGTACTTACTGTACGTAAAAAGCTCTGAATGAGTTATCTTATGTTCACATCTCATATGTGTTGCATTAGACCTTTTCTTAAGGTGGTAGATGTGACTTCACACAGTCCTATCTGGTCAGATGTGAGTGGCTCATGTCCTCCATAATTGCCTCAACCAAACACCTCCTAATACTTCAGATCTTTCTCCTTTTCCTTGTTCATACTCTTTGTTTTTTTTCTTTTCTTTCTGTTCTTTGTCTTCCTGTTATACACTACATCTGTCTACATCTTTCCCTGTCTACAAGCCTAATTCACTGTCCAGTAATTGCAGTGTTAGTGTAATTCTAAGAGCACCTTGAACATGTTTAGATTATCCATGCTCACCGCTACCCCCCACCCCCCTTTCGTTCAAATTAGTGCCGTCATGTTGAGCTGCCTAGCTCTCTTTCTCCCCCTTTCTCTTCCTTTGTCTCTCTCTCCTTCTCCTATCTCACTTTAGTAACTGCCCAGGCTATTTAATTAACTTCCATGAGTCCAAGTCATATATCATGCTGTTCTGTCACCTCTTTGGGAAAAAGTTTTTTTTTTTTTTTTTTTCTTTTCTTTTCTTTTTTTTCTTCTTTCGTGCCTGAGATAGCAGGATGGTGCAGTGAGGAGTGGTATAAGAAAAAGTTGTTGATGCTCAGTAAGGGCACTTCTAAAACTTTGGTCGTTTCTTAAAGTAATAGTTGACACAAAAATTAATAGTCATTTACTCACTCAACTGTCTTTTTTCAGTGGAAAACAAAAGGAGAAATTTCAGGGAATATCCTGGTCACTCTGTTCCATGCAATTACAGTGAATGGGGCCGGAGCTTTAAAAAGGATTCAAAAGCACCATAAAAGTGATCCATATTACTTGTGCACTGTATTCCAAGTCTTTTAAAGCCATACAATAGCTTTGTGTGATGAACAACATCACTTATATTCTTCTAATCCAATGGCATCCGTGAGAAAAGGGTCAGTTACACCGTGCCTACACCAGACTCGAGCGGCGCGACGTAACAAAAGCAGATACAGTACAGCCCATTATAATCAGTGATGCTGTCTACACTAAATACGGCGTGACGCAACAAAAAGCAGATTAAGATTTTTTTTTTTTTTTTTTGTAGAAACCTTGTTTTTTTTCAGGATTCTTTGATGAATAGAGAGTTCAAAAGAACATAATTTAAAATTTAAATTGTTTTCTATATAAATGTATTTACTATCACTTAGTGTAAATAAGCCTGATGAATCATTCATAAGTCAGGCTGTATGAATTTCCTTGTTGTTCCAGGTTTGGAACTACTTGAGGGTGAGTAAATGATGACAGAATTTTCATTTTTGATGAACTATCCCTTTAAATTTTTATTATATGAGTTCAGAAGACTTGTAGCACACTATAGTTGAAGTGACTACTTTTATTGTGCTTTAGCATCCCTTTTCAAATTGTATTCAAATTTCTTATTTTGAGTTCCACTGAAGAAATAAAAAGTCTTTTGGTTTTGGAATGACATGACATGATATTAGAGTTAGTAAATAATGACTGAATTTTCATTTTTGAGTGAACTAATCATTTAAGTTTCTAGGGTTTTTTTTTTTTTTTCCTCTCATCACTTAACCTTTATCTCTGTCTGTCTCTCTCATGCCCAGCTCTTGCTTTTGCTCTCTCTCTCTTTCTCTGCCCGTCTTTATGAACAAGCTTAGTAATTTAGAACAAATGCTCATATCAGCACAATCCCATCCTGTTTGCCCCCATCTCTCCCTGTAATTCCCCAGAGGGAAGAGACGCTGAAAATAGATGCCTCTGTCAATTTGGAGAAGAGAGTCAAGTGCATTAGACAGCTGAGACAAGAAATCAAATCAATGTTGTCAGCAGCCAACTCTTAAGAGGGCAATGTTAAAAAGTTTGGGGTGAGAGAATTAAAGGGGAATGGCTGAATGGGTCCATGTCCTATTGCCTTTTCTTTTCCTGCTGCCCATTAAGATCAAGGGAAATGAGAAGTGACTGCTGTATGTGCTCTGATAGCTCTCGTGAGAGAGAGGGAGAACAGAACCTGAATACTGTTTCTTTAGTTGAGCTCATTACTGTCATGTATCTACTAAAACAGGAAGTATTTATACACAGAGTAAATGAGGGAACTAAACAGGAAACAGCTGAACAGAATGATTAACTAATGAGTAACCAAGGAAACTAACAAGGGTAAGGTGAACGTTACACTGAAAGGATACACAAGAAACCTAAGCATATGAACAAAAACACACACAATGAAATTAAACAGAACCCTGACAGAACTCCCCCATCCCAGAGGGGGCGTCCTTGCGCCATATACACAAGTCCATCGATGGAGGGGGTTTGGGTGGAGGATGAGGAGAGGCTGGAGAAGGACAGGAGACAGAAGGAGCCTGATGGTCTTCCTGGACGGAGCCTGGGGGCCGACCGACGGCGGTGGACCTGGACAAGGTGGAGAACCAAGCGAAACCACGAGGATGACAGCCCAGGGCGACATCTGAAAGGCCTGAAAGGGCAGAGGTGACTTTGTTGGCTCAAGTGACCATGGTGGAGGCGGGGGCCTGGCAGAATAGGGCGACACGGGAGGGAGCGAGGAGCGAGGGAGGAACCCGGTGGAGCCAAAGGGGTGGAGGACTGAGGTGCAGCTGGAGGTCCGGACATCCGTGGCGAAACCAGGATGACGAGAGACCAAGGTGGAGCTGGAAAGACGAGGCAGACCGGTCGAGCCTGAGTGATGGCGGACCACTGCGGAGCCGATGGAGCGCAAAGCCAAGGCGGAGCCGAAGGGCTGACAGGTCGAGATGGAGAAATGGGCCTGGAGGTCTGAGTTGTAGCCAGAGGATCCGCTTCAAAGAGCCGTGCCGGTGGTAAAGGAGACCGAGGTGGAGCCAAAGAGCTCGCATGAGTCAGTGGTGAGGGTGGAGCCGAGGAGCTGCGATAGGCCAGTCAAGAATCATAGGTGTCTTATCCAGACGAGGAGAGAGTTCGCATTCCTTTTATGTGTCATAGAACAGAGTAAAGGCTTTTGGGAACATACGTAAACGTCACATCCTTTCAATTTTACCCAACAAAAACGGCCCAAGTCCTTCACATAAAAATCAGCCTATACAGGCTTTTAACTTAGAGAATCGGGGTCTCGTTCTTTATCACATGATCCTTCAGTTATCATTCTAACATGATGATTTGGTTCCCAAGAAACATTTCTTATTATTTTCAATGTTGAAAACAGTTCTGCTTATTATTTTTTAAACACCATGATACATTTTTGACACAAAAAGTTCAAAAGAACACCATTTATTTGTAATAGTTTTTTTTTCTAACAGTGTAAAAGTATTTACTGTAACTTGATCAATTAAATTCATCTTTGCTGTCTAAAAGTATCAATTTCTTATTAAAAAAAAAGAAAAAAAAAGATCTCAAACATTACTGTGTAAATAGATGATATTATATTACATGAAATGTAATGATATTAGATGAAAATGTTAAACACAAGGTTAAGTCAACTACTGAATGTCAAGATAAAATTGTAGAAAAAACAGTGCTACATAAATGTACTCAGGATTACCCCAGCATAGCCCTCAAGATCAGTTTTCATTATGCTAAACACCATCACCATCATCATGATGCATGAAATTAAGTACCTATTTTGTTGTTGTGCTTGCGTTACATGGCAGCTGTAGAGCCTATTAAATCCCCCATTCTCTCCACCTGAACACTCCCTCTCACTTCAGACAGCCAATGAGGCGGTGGATATAGATACATATGGTGTCGACAAGCTGCGGAGACGGGGGAGCTGAAGCAGGCATATGTACGCTAATGTTTCATTTGTTTGTGCAAAGCTCCAATATGGTGTCCATTTGAGACCAGCCCTTAAACCCATGCATCTTAATAAAGCCACTAGGGTGTGTGATAGGGACAAAGTAACGAGAGAAATGCTCCTAAACTAGCCCTGCTACTGAAGCAGACTCATCTATCAGCAGACAAATCTATCAGAAGCCCCGTGGTGCAATAGAGAGGGGGTAGATCCTATGAGGTTAATAATCCAACAGCCAAATTACTGCCAGCGGTTTGTTTTGCCCCTGGGTTGTTTCTACGTGATGGCGGTGAGGTTTTATTTTCTATTATTCTAGAGTATGGAGTCCCATGGCACTTCTCTCTGCCAAGCTTAGCGGCACTTTTTTTCAAAATGTGACTCTAAAATTCAGGGGGAAAATGCAGTTTTTGGAGTGTTTTTATTTGTGCCAACTCCATTTGGGCTTATCCGTCTGTTGTTGCTCTCCTCTCTTAAGTTATTTGTCAGTTGTATAGGGTTCTTAGCCATATGGTTGTTTGTAAATATAAAAATGTTTTTGATGTCACATTATACCGTTCTTCTAATCAGCACATGGGCTGTAGGAATCATCCATTAAGAGAGGACAAGTAAGGCCTTTGTGAGTTCTCTGAAGTACCAGTATGTGGGTTTCTAAAGCACCAGAGAATAAAAGAATTCTGTGTGTAACTTTAAAAAAAAAGTTTCTTCTATGGCATTAGACTTTAAACCCTCCTGTTTAGGTACTGGAACCTTTTTTTAAGACCCAAACCATATACCACACAAGTATACAAATGCAAACACCATTTTTGAAACGTGTTAGAATGCAATTCATAATGCAATACAAATTCACAATGTGTTCTCAGTGTTGGCTCAAGGGACGCTATAGCAGACATTAGATATTAAAGTGTCTTCTTCTATAGTCAGTTTTCTCTGTTGGCTCTACAGTTTGACAAGCAATGTTTTGCTCTTTGTGAGGATGTTTAATAAAGTTCGTTAAACTTTTGAAAAATGTATAGCTAGCTATCTGAAAAATAACACATCCGCTTTAATGGAACACATATTTCAAGGTTGCTCTATCACCCACCTAAGTACTGAGGTTTGTTTCCACCACAACAACACAAAAGAAGATATTTTTAAGAATGTTTCAACTGTTTGTCCATGCAATATTCAGAACAACTTTAGACCCCTTTGACTTTTATTTTGTGGACAAAGAACACAGATTTTCAAAATTATCTTCTGTGCTTCACAGATCATCGTTCAGGTTTGGAACAACATGGGGCTTAGTAAATAATGACAGAATTTTCATTTTGCTTAGTTATCTCTTTACTATGGAAGCCCATTTCCGCCACTAAATAAAAATATAAAAACAGTAATTGCGACTTTTTATCTCAGAATTCTGACTTTTTATCTCGCAATTGCGAGTTTATATCTCTCAATTCTGACTTTTTTTCTCACAATTCGGACATTTTTTCTCACAATTGCAAGTTATAAAGTCACAATTCTGAGATATAAACTCGCAATTGCGTGATATAAAGTCACAATTCTGAGATATAAACTCGCAATTGCGTGATATAAAGTCACAATTCTGAGATATAAACTCGCAATTGTGAGAAAAAAGTTAGAATTGCGAGAAAAAAGTTTCACACAGTTGTGAGTTTATATCTCACAATTGTGAGAAAAAAAGTCAGAATTGTGACTTTATATCACACAATTGCGAGTTTATATCTCAGAATTCTGACTTTATAACAATTGTGAGAAAAAAGGTCAGAATTGCAAGAAAAAAAGTCAGAATTGTTACTTTATATCACGCAATTGCGAGTTTATATATCAGAATTCTGACTTTATAACTCGCAATTGTGAAAAAAAAAGTCAGAATTGCGAGAAAAAAGTCAGAATTGTGACTTTATATCACGCAATTGCGAGTTTATATCTCAGAATTCGGACTTTTTTTTCTCACAATTGCGAGTTATAAAGTCAGAATTCTGATATATAAACTCGAATTGTTACTTTATATCACGCAATTGCGAGTTTATATATCAGAATTCTGACTTTATAACTCGCAATTGTGAAAAAAAAAGTCAGAATTGCGAGAAAAAAAGTCCAAATTCGGACTTTATATCATGTAATTGCGAGTTTATATCTCACAATTCTGACTTTATAACTTGCAATTGTGAGAAAAAAGTCAGAATTCTGAGATAAAAAGTCGCAATTACTGTTTTTATTTTTTTATTTAGTGGCGGAAACGGGCTTCCATACTTTACACAATATACACACAAGCCAAGAAATGAAAAAGTAATGTTAAAAAATAATAATTGAGAATACTGACACCTGTATTGGCATTTGTGTGACACTTGACCTTTGTAGAATAATGGGAAAGACAAGTATGCAGCCACAGGTCTATAAACTTTTTATCTTTGGGAGTTCCAACCATCAATTTGTATTAGTAAGTCCAGAAGTAAATGAAACGTGTGGCAACTGCGCGCTAGAATTGTTTGATTGTCACGGTCGTAAAGAAAAGAACAAAAGAGATTGAGATTGGAGATCTCAGCAATCTGTCCGTGTTTTATAGCATGTGACTCTACTCATCTCCAGAGCGTAATGGAGTATGTGATACACACGAATGACCTCATGAAATCTGATGGGTCACCTGTATGTGTTTCTATCCCCCTCCCTTCATATCAGCTGCATTTCCAAAAACCTTCCCATCCTCCCCAGACTTAGCTCTTTTCTCAACCTGTTCATTTTCATTTGCTGCTTACCCTCCTCCAGCTGTGACATGTGAGAAATCATGCATGAAAAAATGTTTGGACCGACTATAATTGGCCTTCTCTACACATATAAACACGCAAGTGTACACACACACATTCCCCGATAGTGTTTCCAGAATGGGAAGAGGTTTGTAAACAACGCACCAACATTTTTTTTATCCCATGGTTGACTGACAGTAATTCATACAGACACTTTCATTTGGGGAGGGTGCCATCTTTAATCCCCTCATAAGATGACCTAAATGACTTCCGTTCCGACTTCTTCCCTTGTCTCTTTCTCTCTCTTGCTCCTCTTGCTCCCCGTGGTTGGCCCCCCGCCCCTCTCATAGTGTCTCTCAGTAGGGGTCATGATAGCTGTCAGCGGGCGGTACCATTAGCCATGCCACATCTCAGAAAATTCCAGAATTCCGTCTCTTGGCAGAAAACGGAAGAGTGTTTAAAATGGAATTGGATTTGAGGGTCTGTTTTGGGCCAAGGAGGCACTCACCGGTATTAGGTGACACAATGCATGAGGACATGTCGGCTAACCGAATGCCAAAATAGAATTTTAGTAATTTGGCAATGAAGGGGATGAAGTGATAAAAGCATTTAGAGGACAAATGCAAATTCCTTAAAGAGAACAGAGACAGAAGGACATGTAAAGCAGGGGACTAAGCTTTGAGGTGGCATTAATCATTAAGTATCAATGATGGCATTTCATTTAAGTTCCTTTTGCGTTTTATTGTTTATTTTTATAGTGGGTAGCAGCATTGTAACCAATCACAGATGTACAGTGGACTGAAAAAGTATTTGAGCACTTTTGGACACATTCAAAATGTCTTTCATTGCATTAGATACAAATAAATAAGTGGTACCTGCAAACAAATTTTTGGTTTTGGCCCAAATGGTTTTGAAGGAGCGAACTCATAGAAAGAAAAAGTGATGTATAATTAGCACTTAACTTAATTTACATTAACTTAAATGGTGTCTGTTTAATTTAAATTTTGGTTTTGGTGATTAAAAAAAAAAAAAAAAAAAAAAAGATTTTGGTGCATAACTAGTATGATGTAAGTTCAAAAGGTGTCCAAGTATATCAACCACTGTGTAGTTCGTTATATTAACAATAAACTTGTTCCACAAAGTTTGACAACCAGAAAGTTCTTATTTTAAGCAATATATGAGTTGACTTCTCACACATTCTGACTTTATTTCTCACAATTGTGTCTATAACTCGCAATTCTGACTTTTTTTCCTCAGAATTGTGAGATATAATCTCACAATTGCAAGTTATAAAGACCAAATTGTGAGAAATAAACTCGCAGTTGTGAGGGAAAATGTTAGAATATAAATATTTCATATCATTCTAGCAGTGTGCAATACTTTATGGAACAGAAAGTCACTGTAGATGCTTGTCAACAGCTTGAGGGTAATTGGAGTTGTGAAAGTGCAATGTTCTGCATTACTCAAGTGGGCTTTAAGTAGGCTCAGGTTTAACCTGTTTCTTACTCTATACACTGTGAACATACGTTTGAAGTGTTCTGAAATCCTCTGAAAGTTTGACTGGATTATATGAAGACCTTGGCCTTACATTTCAATTGAAGTTTATTTGCTGTTTTACAAATGTGCCTCTCATATGTTTTTTAAAAGACCAATTACCCCTTTTGCCCACATATGTTTTATATATTTATTTTATTTGCCACAACTTTTTCATTTACATTGCTCCCATTGACATGTGCTCATCTTCATACAAATTGCCCTGAACTTACCTCACTTATAGAGGAACAAACATACAGAGGTTCTTGAAATCCCCTTGGGTATATTTATATTGGGTATATTTTATAGTTAACATTATGCAGTACATTACAGCATTTAACTTGCATTGAACTCTAAAGAAATGTCAACTATGGTAGTTCACATATAGGTACATGTAAAGTTCACTCTGAGGTCTGTGTGTGCATAAAAAATGTTGATTGTATAAAAATCAAATTCACATTTGATAAGTGTTATATTGAAGTTTGCAGGGCACTTGGAGAGAGCAAAATGAAAAACTGACGCAGCAAAAAACGAGACAACAATGAGAGACAAAGTGAGAGACAGATAGGAAAAGTGGCTGTGCGCTGTCCTGCTGACAGCAAAGCATCATGGGGGCTTGTTTGTGCAAATGTTTATAGAGATATGCCCTGTCAACACCTCAGATACCATTACTTACAGTAATTAGTTCTTCCTTGTTGGTGTCTTCTCTCTCTTTCTCTCTCTCCCTCCTTTGTTTTTTGTCACTCACCCACAGCGTATGAGTTATGGTAAAGATTATTTGGCCTTTCCTAGCTGTCAGAGCCAACAGACTTTTTGGAACTGATAAATACAGGAATCAACATATGTATAAATCAAAGACAAACAGACTTTTAATGAAATGTAGTTCATGCCCCTGGTGATGTTCTAGCTCCTGGTCCATATCTGGAAATTAAATGTGTGTCCTTTAGGAGGAATTAATGCGCCAGGATTGTGTCTTGGCTTACATTCACTCTAAAAAATGCTGCGTTGTTTCAATCCATATTTGACCCAAATTTGGGTTGAAACAACCCAACATTTTTTAGAGTGAAGCCAGAGTTTTTAATATAATCTTGCATCTTAGGTGTTTATTCAAGTTTGGGCACTTTTATGTCCATGGGTTTGCTTTTTTGCTTTTTATTAAAAGTTAAAGAACAAATGTCAAACTGGGAAAGTACTTGCCATTTTTTGTGAGCAATACACCTTAGAATAGTCAATGAACGGACTTTGGGGGTCTGAAGCTGGGAAATGGTCTTAAGGAGATACTAAGCAACACACACACACACACACACACACACACACATACAGAGAGAGAGAGAGAGAGAGAGAGAGAGACTAGACTGGACTGGTCAGATTGTTGTGTCTTAACCACTGAGGACAACACTGTTCAAATGTATGTCTCAAATAATGATACAGTCTTTCATCAGTGTGGCATTTTTATATGAGTAAATGCAGTGTAATCTTAAATTACTGTTATTATGTTGATTTATCTGAAGGCTTTGATTATAATGTCTGTATTCTTTTATTTTCTGCTCTTCTCCTCTTCTCTCCTCGCCTCGCCTCTCCTCTTCTCAGATCTTTCTAAACGCAAACTCAATCCGTCTTGGAAATCTTCCACATGGGAGCGTGGACCCATTGCTTGGTCCAGGGACCACATACCCCAAACAGACTGTGTACGAGGTGTGTGTATGTCCCAGCGGCAAGCTCTATCTGTCTCCTGCAGAGAGCTCCTCTACCTGCCAGACAACCAATAGTGTGTGTCTCTGGAGCTGAGAAAGGTGGGTGGGCCATGAACCACCCAGCACCAGAAAGGCCTTCCTTCACCTTCCCTCTTTTGCTCCTTTCCTTCCTCCTCTGGTTCCTCTTTCCTATTCTCTTTCTTAAGAATATTTTGTAATGCCTTTCTTTTATCCACTCTTCCATCTGTCTGTGTATCTGCCCTTACATTTGTCCATCCAGTATATGTCTGTCTATCTGTCTGTCTAACTGTCTGTCTATCTACCCTGTAAACCCAAATAAGTTGGCAAAATTTTCATTTTCATTTTTAAATTTCTTAAAAAAAAAAAAATAAAAAAAAATGAGGAAATCAATTACATCTTTTTTTTTTTTTTTTAAGAAATTTAAAGTTTAAGCAGAACTGGCAGATTTCAATTTTGTACTCGTACATTTTAATTGCTCTTAACTTGAAATTTTTGAGTACGTAAATTCATACATTAAACTTAAAATTATCATGTAATCTCAACTTATATTTTTAGTAGTGGAAATTTAGCTAGCTATAACTAATTCAGCAAATGCTAATTGGTAACACAATGCTTTGATAACATTAACATAGCATAGCAATTGCTGAAAGAGTACGACAATATAGAGCATTTATGATATACCTGTTCTCAAACTAAGCTCATGCTCCACTCATCACCATGATGGTGCAGTAACCCCCCCAAAAAACTCTGCATAACAGAAACTCTTCTAAATTCAGATAGCAAAGCATTAAACACTACTAAATCCCCTACTTAACGTTAATCTTGCACAAAAAACTTTACATAACATTTAATTTTAGCATTTTTTCTCCCTTTCGAGTGTCATGGCAAAGCATGCTGGGAAATAGAAATCCCAGCCCAGTTTCAGGTAAATTTAGGTTTGTCTAAATGAAAAGAAACAAGTTCATAAAACTCAAAACAATGAAACAACTCAGATAACTTAAAATGTGTCAGTTTCGTGATTTCAAAAGAAAAATAAAGTTCTTAATACTTATAAAAGTTAATTTGATTGAACTAATTTGTTTTATTTCAGTTTGCCCAACTCAAACCAATTAATTATTTTGAGCGTTAAGGTATCTATCTATCTATCTATCTATCTATCTATCTGTCTGTCTGTCTGTCTGTGTCTATCTATCTATCTATCTATCTATCTGTCTGTCTGTCTGTCTGTCTGTCTGTCTGCCATCAAAGCATCTTTCTCACACTGACTGTATATCACACGTTCACTTCATTTTGTCCTTTTTTGTCTTTCTCTTGTCTATTCTCTTCTTCTTTCAATTTCTCCTCTTTCCCATCTTCCTCTTCCTCCTTGTCCTCTCAAGCAGAATTCAGGAATCATTTGATGTATCTTGGCTCGGTTGAAGCCACATCTTCCCAATCTGTAAATGGAGCAGAAACTCTCTCTCTTTTTTTTTTTTTTTTTTTTTTTTTTGGTATGTGTGTATTTTGTTCCTCTTATTTTTGTATGAGCGTCTGACTCAGTGGAGGATTGTGAATGTGTGCCGGGACGCTGGACTGCACTCATGAATGAGCACACACACGGCGACCCGCAAACGAGCGCGTGTTTTTCTAAAGAAGATACTAAGGTGCCTTTGCTACTGTTAGTAAAGCACATCACCTGCTACTGTCCCTCCACGTGCAGTGAGACTAACCTCCGCTAGGAAAACTGACCGAACGAACCTTCTCCTCTCCTTTAGTTCATTGGTCAAAAAGATAATACGATAAACTGAAAGAAAACAAAAACTCTTTTTTTTTTTTTTTTTCCTCTTGGATGTTTCTTTTTTTGGAAAAAAGCACAAGATTATGCCATGTATATAACAACATTAATAAATAATAATAAAAAGAGAAAGTTTATTTTAAGAATTTTGTATTCAAGAATGCTTGATAATGTTTCTTTTTTATTGTTTTAGTCTCATGGACATGTTTACATGTACTATGGTGAGTCAATGTTAAAAAAAAAAAAAAAAATGTTTGTTTATTTGTTTTATTTTTAAAAAAACTCTTTCCTGTTATCAACCAAATTAAACTTTTGGATTGTGTTTAGGTCATAACTAAAATTGATCCTGCCAGTCAAAAAGAGGTGCCGTAATATTTTTCCCAACTCTGTTTTCTTCTTTCTTTCTTTTTTTTCTTTGTCTTTGTGTGTGTGTGTGTGTGTGTGTGTGTGTAGGTGTGTGTGTGTGTGTGTGTGTGTGTGTGTCTGTGTCTGTGTGTGTGTGTGTGCGCCTTGGTTATTCCCTCCACATGATGCAGTGCAAAAATCAATATTGCAAGTTTATTATTAATCGTCATTGTTACATTATTTACTGTTTTCAGTGTTTCAGACCATGGACCACTGCACTTGAGTAAATTAAAATATGATTTAGAGGGTCATTTCTGCAAAAAAAAGATTTCAAAGTGAAAGTGAACTGCCAATATGGAATAACCATGCATAGTGTTCTGTAGGGAAAAGTGTATACAGTTATGAGAAATAGTTTTTGACCTATTTGGAATTAAATGCATTTACGCAAGAATAGCTCCTAAAATATAATTTCATAGTAATAAATTAAATGATAATCAAAGACAGTTCCATTTCATAAGCAACATGCACAGATTTAGAAGCCATTCATGTAAAAATCTAATTCCAAAGAGGTTAACAAACTTATTGTATACAGCAGTAATCCAATAACACTTGTGTTTATGGCTGTCATCATTCTCATTATGACACATTATGAAACACTGTCGTTTGAGAATTTTGACTGCAGTTTTCTTCAGTTGCGAGAGACATATAAAGTATGTTTGGCAATAGGAGATAAAAGGTGACAAATAAAGTAATCAAGCCTATAATAACTGAAACATAGCTCTGAATTTAAAAGCTCAACTTTGTTTTTTGGATAACCAAGACATGGCAAAAGATATCTAAGCCACAAATGCCCTCATAAATGTTTAAAATATGGAAGAACCTGACTGGATTCTAGATAGCAAATTCTAGAATAACACAGAACGGGCTAATGTACAGTAGTAGAGTACAGTAGTATGAGGTGCTTAGCATCAAAATAACTATTTATTTATTTTTGTGTTTACGTTCTGTAGGAGAGAAGATTTCTTAAACTAAAACAAAGATATATTTTCTTACAAATCCTATGCAATGTGTTTGTAAGATTGCTGTGAGGTTGGAATATTATTCAGTTAAATAAGAGGTCATGTTAATGTCCTAGATTTTCTTTTCATCATAACTCCAATATTATAACATTCAAATTAAACTGCCTCATGAAATGAGTTTGAAAATAATTAAAAATAAACATGAAATAATTAAATTAAATGTCTTTATTTGGGAGATGAAACCCAATCACTGTCTTTCCCTTCGTTCAATTTCCATGTTATTTTTCAGCAATTTTAGTGCCATTGACATTTGGCAGAGTCTTGGGGAGTTGGTTGGTTTATTTTCTGTGAAGAAAAGTATGGACAAATGTTACTACATCTCCTGGTCTCTGTCTTTTTATTTCTTGATTTTCTGTCCATTTTCTATCAATTTTTGACTAGAATGGGTAGAGGCAGGCAGAGGCAGTCTTTGAGGCTTTCGGATCAAATTTACCATGAAATAGAACATCTTCATAAAAGGATGAGGTCAGTGCTTTGGTTAGGACTCACTCCTCTGGCACCTCCATTCTCATTTGGAAAAGCAGAGAGGTCTTATAAAGCTTACGAACTCTGGGAGAGAAGCTAAACATCAGAGGAGAGTGAGGGCCATAAAAAGCCTATTCATTCTTCACTGTATTTTGTGCTCATAAATTTTGGCACACTAATAAATACGTGTTTCGAGTGTAAAACAAACCCCCTTAGGGTTTTTTGTTTGTTTGTTTGTTTCTTTTTAAACATATGTACTCTTTTTCAGTTATTGCACTTTATTTACCCTTCTATGTGTTTTAAAATGAGATTTGAAAGTGAAATATGATTAAATCTGTTTCCAAGGGCTTTGAAAAAACTCTGTTGAGTCTTGAGATGCAGATTCATCACAAATTCAGTGTGAATTTCATTCTTATTGTTGAATGCCATCTGTACTACAGTGTTTGAAAGTTGAAATAGATTAAAATAGCTTTCCTAAACAATTAATAACTTGTCTAGGACAAAATAGCTGTCGACTGAGTTCACTTGGATTGAATAGCGTCTAAGAAGATTGCTGAAATTTAATTTTGGTTGTATTCTGCTCTAAGTAATGAATGTTTATGAGATGCCTCATTGGCATTCAGAAGGGATAAACGTGTTGAATAAAGAGTCGAGAGGTAGACGGACAGAACGCCCTGGAGGCAAATTACTGAAATCACATGTACGCACACACAAACGCTTTACATTTTTCACCGTTTTACTATTATAGTTGTTTTTTATATTTTCACTATCATTCTCACTTCAATTGTCAACTGCTTTTTCAGTGAACTTACACTATAAGACCCAACAGTCATGAAGGACAACATTTAAATAAGCATTTACAGTTGAGTCACTTTGGCATGTGGGACTTATTTGCTAACCACCTGCAATTCAGTTAAACCTGTAAAGTCAAATCATTGTTATGTCAATTATAGGTTTATTATATATAGTGTCTTTTTCACAAAATGGTTTACCTGGTGCAATCCATGTTGCACTATTACTGCCCATGAAGTTGAATTTTAAAGAGATATTTTGTTTTGATTTTCTGTTGATCATGGCAGCAGTAATTCATCAAATGATGTACAAGAGCATTATAACCAGGCATATATCCAGATAAGTGTGCTTTTTGTGATTTAAATGTTTAGATTACTGTGATGGAGCGATGCTGTACACTCCCACTAAAAGTACTACCATTCAAATTTTTCGATAGGTAAAAGTCGGTAAGATTTTTTTTAAAGGCTTTTGAAATAAGTCACTTACGCTCGCCAAGGCTGCATTTATTTGATCAAAAACTGTAAAAACAGTAATATTGTGAAATATTATTACAGTTTAACCTGTTAGATACAATATAAAACTGTCACTTTTGATCAGTTTTAATGCATCCTTGCTTAATAAAAGTATTAATTTCTTTTAAAAAAGTAAATTTTACTGACTCAAAACTTTTGAATGGTATGTCAGATCCTGATATGTTAAAGGGTTAGTTCACCCAAAAATGAAAATTCTGTCAATGATTACTCGCTCTCATAATAAAAGCCAAAATTAAATCTGTTCATCATATAAAGCTACTGTGTCTCTTCAGAAAATTTGGACTAAACCACTCAATTCAGCCACGTACACACTGCAGCTAAATTCGGTTGTCAGTTCACCTTTTAGTGCTAAATCCCATTCTGTACACACACAGTTCAGTAAAATACAGGAGTGACAACCAAATTAACCGGCTGTACAAGCATAAACAAAACACGACGCCTCCGTCGACTGTTTAGTTAAATTGCTGAAAATAACGAGTGTTTTGTCACTGTAATATTGCTTTGCTCACAATAACGGATACCAAACACGTGAGACGCCAGAACGTTGCTATGGTTTCCAAGCTGTCAATCATCGCATTTTCAAGAGTGAGTCGTACGCACATGTAACAATAATTTAGGGGATTCACTCCCGGTTGTCACTCCTGAAACTTACAATGTGTACGCGGCCATACACTAGTTTTACGATCTCTTTATGAACGTTTTGAAGCGTCAAAGTGGTAGTCGCATAGCTGACTATGGAGGGACAGAGAGCTCTCAGATTTCATCAAAAAGATCTTTATTTGTGTTCCAAAGATGAACGAAAGTCTTATGGGTTTGTAACGACATGAGGGTGAGTAATTAATGACAGAATTTTCATTTTTGGGTAAACTAACCCTTCAATCTGAATTCTTTGTTTACCTTTCTAAAAGTTGTACAAGTAATTGAGTTTTAAAATGATATTCAGTATTATTGTTTTATCAAGAACAGAAAATTAAAAAAAAAAAAATGTAATAGACAATAGAAAGAAACATGATATCACATTAGCTAACAGTAGTAGATTATTTTGGTCATCTGTAATGGTCTTGGCTGTAGCACTTTCAAGTCACAGAGAATCTTTGATGTCTAACGTAACATGATTCCTGGTGCACATCTGCCGTAATGGCACAGAATAGCACAGAAGCTAATATGAGCGCTCTCAGGCATATTAAATCAGATTAGGCAGGCAATCACCTGAAACAATGTGTCTAGCCAAGGGCTACACTGCCCCATCAGAGCCATTCAACTGCCGCCATTTATTTAATGTAATAGAATGTAATTCAGTTTGTAATTTAGAATGATTAATTGTATTATACTGTAGGAACATCAGTGATCCCAAAGGGAAAATCAGACGGGTACTGTCACTAATATTTGTCTGACTGTCTGTTTCATGTTTACGGATAAAGCTCACATCTGGATGAATCATGGAGTCCCGAGGACATGCCTGGAATCAGCTTCTCTCATTTAATCACAGTACGTAAAAAAAAGCATACAATAACAGACTGTTGAATACAAACACAGAGGTTAACTGACTGATGGCATCTTTTATATATTTTTTTAAAAAAATGAACAAATGTGCAGGTTGTGAATAAGACTATTCATTATAAAATAAAAGCTCACTTTAGTCCACCAAAATGCTGACTTTTCTCTGTAAAATTTTTTTGTGATCTTCAATGTGAAGCACAAACATTTTGATGTGCCTAACTACCTGTATTCTCCCATCTTCAGTAAAAACACGCAGATAAGCAGAAGGTAAGAATCATTAAAGTTTATGACTTCAGACGTTTCAGATGCCAATTCTATCTTCTTTCTCCCTACAGAAATAAAATTTGATTAGATATTATAAGGTCAACAAAATATTGATGCATCCATCAAATATTATTTTCCAGGCCTATCTCAGAGTATTGCAATCCCCACAAGAGCTTATTTACTTGGATTATGCTGAGGGGGTTGAATCCAAAGGGATGTGAAAGTTTCTTTCTTTCAAAAATGCTTCAAGATTTCCATTTATTTCAATGAAAATCATTACCCATATTAGAAAAAGAACATACACACAAAACCCCATCTTTTTGGTGTGGAGGGAGATTCTGATCCATCTTTTGGTCGCTCTGCATAGAAGGACTGAATCCGATAATGCTGAACTGAAACCCCCAGGTGTCCCGTTAACACCAAGGAGGTCTATAATACCTGGAGAAAGTTATCCGTTAGGATTCAAATTCATCTCACTGGCAGTTGCTTGTCTTCTGCTGCCCTGAGTCAGAATAGCATGAAAATTAGTTGCATTCATACAGTAGTGAGTTGAAAATGTAGCTTAAAAGTTTAGAGGTTTATCAAACGTTTTTAAAGAACAGGAACATTTTGTTTCCTTGGTAACTCTGTCTTAATAGATAATAGCAGCAATTTTGCATTATACAGGAATTAAGAGATTTCAAATGAGAATACTTTATCACATATCTAAAGCTGTTAACTTTTCAAGTCAGCCATCTTGTTCTGTTTAAGTCCAACAGATACTTATGCAAAATTCACTTTTACATCATGTTTGAACATAAATGTATGCTGGCAGTGTACACAACCACCTTATAAAAATCCACCCACTCCTTTTTTTTAATCCCCATAAAACCTCAACAGTCTCACGGCCTTTGACACCGTGAATCATCAGATCCTTCTGTCCACCCTCTCATCATCACAGGATCTCCACTTCACTGGTTTGAAATGTATCTCACAGGTAGGTCTTTCAGGGTTGCCTGGAGAGGGGAGGTATCCAAAGCACATCAACTGATCACAGGGGTTCCTCAGGGTTCAGTTCTTGGACCGCTCCTGTTCTCCATATACACTACATCACTGGGTCCCATCATACAGGCACATGCTTTCTCCTACCATTGCTATGCTGATGACACACAGCTCTACCTTTCATTTCAACTATATGACCCCCCAGTAGCTGCACAAATCTCAAGCTGTCTGGTGGACATCTCGGCATGGATGAAAGAACATCACCTGCAGCTCAGCCTGAGCTTCTTGTCCTCCCTGCCAATCCGACTCTACAGAATGATTTCACCATCCAGCTAGGTAAATCATCAACTGACCTTCAAAGACCACATTGCAAAGACAGCTCGGACATGCAGATTTGTACTACACAACATCAGAAAGATTAGGCCTTTCCTAACAGAGCATGCAACACAACTTCTCGTCCAGGCCCTGGTCATTTCTAGGCTTGATTGCTGCAATGCTCTTCTGGCTGGACTTCCATCATGTGCAATCAAACCTCTGCAAATGATTCAGAATGCTGCAGCACATCTTGTCTTTAATGAGCCCAAAGAGCTCATGCACGTCACACCTCTCTTTATCTCTCTGTACTGGCTACCACTTGCTGCTCGCATCAAGTTCAAAGCATTGACACTTGCTTACAGATCTACCACAGGCTCAGCACCCTCCTACTTCCACTCACTCTTATGAGTCTACATCCCAACCAGAAGCCTGCAATCAGTAAATGTGCGACAGCTCACGGTAGCATCACAGAGAGGCACAAAATCACTCTCCAGAACATTTTCGTTCACTGGTCCTTGCTGGTGGAATGATCTCCCTTCCTTCATACGGAATGCAGAATCCCTGGCAACACTCAAAAGACAGCTGAAAATTAATCTCTTTCGTAAACACTTAACCTCATCATTAAAAAAAAAAAAATGCTTTTAATTCCTCTCTATTTTAGCTTATGCTACTCTAAGCAATGTCTGAAACTTTGTATTTTGAGCATTTCTTGTGTCTATTTGCCTTTACGGAATACGGAATATCCGCGGCACTGTTACTTGTAACTGATTTCGCAGATAATTTGTTTCAGTATAAAAATGTCGACACAGTGTAGAGTATTTGCTATGTATGTTAGGAGACCAGCAATATTCATTTCTCATCCATTTTGTTCTGTTCTCTGCTTGTTGATGTCGTTGTACAGCAAGAATTTTGTGACAGTTGGTGTTGTATTTGTCCCGCCCCTCCTCCACCCTGATTGGGTGGCTGGCTAAAAAGTGACAGTAATGAGCGCAGCTTTTTACTCGAAGTTGAACAATCTTCAACTCAAGGTGACCGGTAGAAAGTGCTCAGCGCTTCAGCAGAATAAAGATGCTCAGAGCCTCGTTGCCCTCTTGGCGTTTAAAAAACGTGTTGCTCCCATTGAAAACAATTGGACGTGCTGTCTGAAGCCAGCATTCTGTGTGTGTGCTTTAGATGTGTGTGCTCTGAGAATGATAAATTAGAAGTTTAAACTGATATACGCATGCAGATAATAAACTTTCATAATGAAGACCAACTGCAATGTCCGTGATTGCGATATAGATGATAATAAAAACCGAGCAAATGTTTTGTTAGTATTTGGCAGAGTATTTGATGCAGGCAGGAGCTGTTGAAGGAAGCACTTTTCTGGAAAGGGGATGGGGAGCAGCAGCTCATTTGCATTTAAAGAAGATTAATATAAGAGATTAATATTTCACAGACACATCCTGGGACACCTGAGACTTAAATTACATATTGAAAAATTGGCATAATAGGTTACCTTTAATCATAGGCCATATACACACAAAAATTATGTTGTGCAATTTTAAATTAACCACCTTACACAGATGTGTTTTGTTTATGTGTGGAAGGCTGCTTCATGGAGTGTGCACTTGAAGTGTTGCCATCTTCACTTATTGTAAGTGTTTCTGGGCTTGTTTGAGCTTGACTCATGAAGCGTTCGAGTTTAAGGAGTTAATAAAGTAGGCAGGTGTGGGTCGCGATATTTTGGTCTTGTTTTCAATATTAAGCATTTTGATTTATCTCGGTTTATTATAGGCTTGTTGTTGTTTGCTGTTATATATATATATATATATATATAAATTTATTTAAGTGCAGTGTACACAGCCATAGTTTTCGGTCGTTGGGTTGAAGAAGTCATTCTCTTTATGTTTGTTCTGTTTACTTGGTTCATTTATAGCAACAAAGGTACTTAAAAATCAGATCAGAAAGCAGCATACAAGCTCAAGGGCAGAAGTTTTTCAGAAGTATTGTTCAGCTGAGTGCTTTGAGATTGAAAGGTGCTTTTACTTCATCTCTGACGTTCCATCTTCATCATCGTGACATTGTCATTGTAATACAAATGACTTTATCATGCACCATTCTTTCAGATTACATTCTCTCTAATGTAGCTTTTAATATTTCCCTTTCTAACAGGGCTGGGAAGTTTTTTTTTTTTTAGGCTCCATTTTCCAGACTTCCATTTTCTGGATTGTTTATTATTGTCACTCCCATACAAAACTGTAATTTATGCTCAGGCCCACACAGAACCTGCGCCCGGAGAAAGCTCAGCAGATTTTCCACAGAATCGGAACAGAATTCAGTTTAGAGGAACTGTCATTCACAAAGTTCTACTTCATCCTCTACTTCTTCCATAATTAAAATATTTTGGGTAATTTGATAATTCTTTCATCTACATTTACATTTATGCATTTAGCAGACACATTTAACCAAAGTGACTTACAAAAGAGGAACAAAAGCAATTTGTCAAATAGCCAACAATATTCATAATACTGCATATATAATCTACCAATCAGAGCATAGGGTAGTACTTTCACATGTTTTACCATGTTTCACATATTTTCACATAAATCATCTCCATTTGCCCATATTTAAGGAGACTCCTAATTTAAAAACACCTCACGGCTCATTTAGCTCTGGATGCGTCTCATATAGTATATATCATTTTGAACATACGATTTATCATTCTACAGATTATGTAGTAAAATTAGTGTGAATTTTAAAGTGTGAGGTTTAAACTGAGAAGACACGCTCTCTGTCTAATGTCTACACACAAACTGAGTTTCCCAAACCCCTATTCAGATGTAAGAATGCACACAAAACTGACACAAATGATCTGTTCTTTCAAACAAGCATCTATCTACACCTGAGCTGTGGTTTTGTATTTTAAAGGGGCTATATGTAGAATTCAGAAACCCTTGTTATTAGCAACACCAGTGGCCGTTAAATGAACTGCAGCCAGCAACTTTTTGCTTGTGCACATGTAACATAGAAGAGACCGAACGTGATTCAAGGCCCTGGTATACTCACAATGGAGTTCTTTTTTGTTCTTCTTCTCTTAGAAAATACCTCTGTAGCGATATATTTTTAACAAACATCCCGACATCATCCACACTGCTGAGAGCATTCGTTTAGAATGTAAATATGTGCTGCGCGCTTTCCTCTCAATAACAAAATAATCACAAACAAAAATGACAGCGGTGAGAAAACAGCAGTTGAGAAAGCATCTGATCATAGCCATGTGAGTGTTTGCACCAGCTCTGCAATTCACCACCATCATGTTGACAGATGAGGTCATTAAAATAACACTGTTATGAGTATTATGAGACTATAGACTTTATCTGACTATGCGAGACTATAGTTTGAATTAATCCCTTTTCTTTACATGACACATTCACATTACAGTACAGAATAACTCTTTCAGCATTATCCTGAACAATAGCATTTGTTATATGTACCATTGAACGGAAGAAAGGTTCTTGAAAGTACGCGTAAACATCATGTCCTTTTGATATTTCCGGCAAAAACATCCTGAGCCCTTCACATAAAAATCAGTCTTTTTCATAGATAACCTAGGAAGTCGGGGAAGGTCTCGTTTTTTTTTTTATTTTTAGGTTTCTTTACAAGCTGTTCACACATTAGCAATAAAATACATAAAAATTCTTACCTTTAACAGTGAATCTTATGTCCCTTTGTTTCCTATTTAGGTTAGCCATTTTGCTTACATAATTGTAGTCTGTTGAGTTCTGAGTCAAGAGGTCTTTTAGAAACATCTTTTTCCTGTGCAAATTTATGTCAAAATTTAACAAGCTTGAACTTTATATACAGAGACAAAAGTTTATTTTCTCTCTGCAGAATTCTCATTTGAATTAATGGTAAAAGGAAGAACAAGAAGAAAAAAGAAAAAAAAAAGTATGATGTATAGCATGACTGCACCTTTAACGTTATACAACCAGAAAATGTCAAAGTAAGTTTTGTCTTCATTTTGAATAGCCATACCATATTGATTGTTTTAAAATTTGAAGCTTACACTTCACTTTGTAAAAGTTAAACAGTATGTTTGTATGTTCTTCAAAACAAATTACATTTAGTTTGATATGTTGTAATATAGTGCACAAAATAGCTATCTGACCATGAAAAGACCAGGTGTAAATGCCCTCTAAAAATGCTTTTGAGATGGAATTGAATCATGATCACTCAAACCACTTGGGCTATGTTCAGACTGAAGACAAATCAAAAAATTTTCTCAAAGCAGATCTTTTCAGGCAGACCAAGATAGGTATCCGATCAGTAGAAAGACATGAAGTGAACAGGTGTAAACAGGACCAAAGAGATGTCTTAGATGTGTTTAGATTTTTCTTTTTTCCTTTTGATTTGCAGATAATTACTTGATCTAAAAACACAAATATCGCTTTAACTTGTCACAGAAGAAGAAATGGATCTAATGACATCGTAGAATCCTCACAAGTTTTTGGTCCATTAGAAGATCATAGCCTCAGGTTGAAAGATCAGAAGCTCAACACCAGACAGCGTTTCATGTGCCCAGCATGACGCTGCCATATGCTACAGATTGACACTTTCAGTGTGTTTAATATCCTTATTTAAATTAGCTCTCTCTTGCTTTTGTTCTTGACATAAAAAGTGAGAAGCTAAAACTTTAGAGCTCAGCGAACTCAATGACTGCTCTGTCTTTAGAAATAGTGCAGTTTCAAATCTCTGTTGGATTCTCACGTCCAGAAGGAAGTTATGTATAGCCTTTGATCATCCCCACCACCGTCCTGACATGGGGATTGTATAAATAGACGATACTGCTTTGCCATTTTTTGGCTTGCCCTGCTTTTTCTCCTGATCTGCCTGTGTAACCACAGCTACTTAATTATTTAAGCTCAGAAAAAGAAAGTGATGTTAATGACTTGTGTAATCAAGACTGAACATCACTCCTACCTGCTGATTTTTAATGAACACAGAATACAGTAAACATGGGCCCTCGAGGCATTTTTGTGGCCTGTGTGATCTTGTCATCGTCATGGCAACTGAAATGATCACAAACGTGTTGGCGGCGTCCGAAAGCTTATGCAGCTGACTTGTTGCCTCGCTGCCATATCAGGCAATGACTTTGCAGGCAACGTTTGCGCATGAAGGTACATCACGAAACTGATTTCGGACAGATTTCTGAGGCAGCTTAATGGTTTAATGATCTACAACAAAATAGAGAGAGCTTTAGTGATAAGCAAATATTTAATTACAATACTTTTTCTCGCTATAAATTACATCAAAAGTGGAAAACGTTGGTCAAAAACGTACATTTACACACAAACTAACCACCAACCCCAACTTTCAGACGCCATCTTTATTTTTTAGCTCAACTGTCACAGAATAGAAAGCACAGGATTGTGGGATATCAAAAGCAGTGAAAGATTCATCTATGCTACCTTCAAAAATTGACTAGATTAAGATTCTCCGGAGACAGGAAGTGAAGCTAACATTAGATTGGGACATGTTTTAATGCCTTCCTACCTTGGAATGCATCCTCCGAAGGCAGCATTTTAAGCTTTTGGATGCAGATGTTGTTGTCATCGTCTTCTGCTTCTGCTTCTTCTTCTTCTTATGAATAAATGTTATTACTCTATAATAACATTTGTGAGTATGTAAATTGCTTTAGTATGATGTACAGTATTTGTACTTTTGGTCATACGAAAAACCAAACATCCATACATCCAAAACAATCATCTCATTAATATAAAAATAAAATAAATAAATGAATATATTTAAATAAATAAAATATAAATAAATAAAATAGGATAAGTTGTGGTAAGCTACTCCTCATCTTTATGAATTTTATTTATTTTTTATTATTATTTATTTTTTTAATAAATCTTATATCAAAACATTTATTGATTATTTATGCTATTATAATTTTTTTTCCATCTGAACAGTTTTAAGGTTAGATGATCTAATTCTTTGTAATAGTAATTTTTAGAGTTTTATCTTTATCTAAGTTTTATGTATTTGTTTAAAGGGCAATTTGTGTATTTGGATTATTATGTTATATTATATTATATTATATTATATTATATTATATTATATTATATTATATTATATTATATTATATTATATTATATTATATTATATAATGATCCAATTAGAATTGTGATATTCATAGAATTATATTTTATGATTGTTATTGGTCTGCCTGTCTTTATTCATCCTGTATTGTCAAAATGCTTACACTTATGTAGAATAATTGATTTAGTATTTGGTTGGACATCACTGGTATAAAACAGTGGCCCATCTAAAGTTAATTACCGCCAAGCTTGCTACCTTCATACCCTTGACTGTAGCAATATACAGTATACCTATGTGTTTTAGGGTTACAGTATGGCAGAATTTGTGTCCATCCACAATTCTCTGACTGAGAGCGTATACATGCAGTTCATTCAAGTGAGAGAATTCCCACACACGGCAAACTGCTGTGCATGAGCCAAACAAGACCTTGTTCGCATTACGCCTACAAACAGCATTTATTTCTCAAACTCATTTACATGTTTTTCAATTACGTTTGAATGAACCCAGTGTTGTCCCGTAAACACGGCGCAACACTGCTCAATGCGTTCATCCCAGAGCACTGCAGTTCTTCTTTAGCCATTCCCCAGTTTGGTCGACTGACCTGTTGATGTTGTTGCTGTTTTATTTCCCGAGGTATGTGACTTGTCCTCCTGAGTGACTGCAATTTTTGTCATCGCCTAATTGAATGCATCGACCTCTGCATCAACCGAGATGAGGGGGAATTGAATTACGATCTGCTGTCCCTGAAATTGCCCTTATGATTTCTAGTCGTAGGGATCAAGGGCTCCTGGAGGGTTATTGCACTGGGGGGTTAATGAGGGGGTGGGGGCTTCTGTGAGGAAGTGAAAGGAGATTTTGAATAATGATGATCAAACCTTAATTTGTCTTTCATCATGCACCATTGATGGAGACACTCACATGAGGGGGAAAAAAAAGATGCCTCTCAGGACACATTTCTTTCTGATGAACAGAGAAAGGAGGTACTGAAGGAATAGTTCACCCAAAATGGAACATTCTGTGTTCATTTACTCACCCTCATGTCTTTTAAAACAGGTTTAACTTCTTTCTTCTGTGGAAATCAAAAGGAGAAATTATAATATTATGTCCAAGCTGCTTTTTCCATACAATGAAAGTGAATGGCTACCACAGCGCTCAAGCAGGATTTTCTGACAGATCATTTCTTACGTATTGTGACGTACATCCAAGTGAAATGGATAATTGAAAAAGAAAAAAAAGAAAAAATGTAGGGGAGGGGCTTGGTTCTAGTGTTGTCAAATGTACTGACTTCGATACCAAGTCGGTACTGAAATTTTAAAAATGTGACGCTTTGAGCGCTGATTCGTAGACACCTCTGATTGGCCATTGTGTTCACGCGCTCAACATATTTGTCTGTGATTGGCTACAATGATCAACGCATGGGAGCGTTTGAATTTGAAAGCGGGAGCGTTTGAAAGCCTGCTTTCAAACGCTCTCGTAAGTATCTGTGTAAGCGCTTGGTGAAGAGTGTCATTGTTGACTATTTACACCATGTTTTTGATGCGTTGATCATTGTAGCCAATCACAGACATGTATGTTGAGTGCGTGAACACAATGGCCAATTAGAGGTGTTTACGAATCCGCTCGAATTTTTTCATTTTTTAAATTTCAGTACCGACTTGGTATCAAAGTCGGTACTTTTGACAACACTACTCGGTTCAATCCACCAATTTTTGATTGAACGGAGGTAGATCTGAATTTGAGCTTGCAGTCGATTGAATGAAAGGGGTGTATGTAGACGAAATGGAGAAGTCTGTCGTCTTGCCGGAAGATCCAGTTATGATATTTTGATTAAAACATTAGGTAAAAACATTAAAAAAATAAACATACACTGTAATAATAATAATAATAATAATAATAAAATAAAAAAATTAATTAATTAACGTAAATTAAATACAACATGAAATTTACAGGGGGGATAAAACGGCAGCTGTGGTTGCCAGAACTTTACTGTATAAAATAAGGTAGCAACGATGAAGCCGGATTTTGAGAAGATGCGCTCTAATGGTGTGGACATGGAATTTAAGTTAAACATCGTGCAGTATGCGCGGTACTAATTTAAGCTTCCACACTCCGCTCAAACACTTGGATATGTGCCTAATATTAGAACACATTTATCTAGGTTATTGTTAACTTTAGGGCAGGCATCCATGTAAAGTGGCTAACATTAGGTTACTAACATGTTTTAAAAGATAAGTCATGTTTGAGGTTGTGCGTCACCTTCTTGTGGTCATTCTTCACCCCTCGAAATGTTCCCACACTTTGGATTTTCTGCCTGACATATCGCATGGACCAGCGATCTGTCACTGCGTGATTTCGCCAATTCCTGTGGATTTTTTTTTCTGCGACTACCTGACTAATCAAAATTTAGTCGATCAAGCCTCTTCTCGTTGACTAACGTTTAGTCGACAATTAGGGACAGTCCTATCTACACCAGACCCAAGCAGAGCAACGTGACACGACAAAAGACAAAAAGACCCATTATAATCAGTGATTCTGTCTACACTGGATGTGGCGCGACGCGACATGACAAATCCCTGAAAGTAAACTGATGCCCTGTTCTGTTTATGTTGTACTCTAAGTGCTTGCACTATTTCTGACACACAGGACAAATGGATTTGTCGCATCCAGTGTAGACAGCTTTTAGCTTTTGCATCCGTTGTAGACAGTGTTTGTGTTGCTGTTGAAAGGGAGTGGACTAGTTTACAACTTTAGTGTATGCATGGATGAATTGTTCGCAATACGTTCTTCAAGATGCATTTAGGAAATAGGAATTTTAATTTAATGCTGACTTTAATGGTATGTTTTGTCATTTTTTTTAGACAGCCCCAGTCCCCATCCACTTTCATTGTATGGAAAAGAGCAGCTCAGATATTCTGCTAAACTTCAGTATGGGGAACATATATTCACTATTAACTACGAATTTTTGCCTCAATAAACTCTTAATTTCCTGCTTATTAATAGTTAGTAATGTAGTTGTTGTAGCATTTAAGTTTAGGTATGGGATAGGATTAAGGGATGTAGAATATGGTCATGCAGAATTAGGCATTAATATGAGCTTTATAAGATACTAATAAACAGCCAATATGCAAGTTAATAAGCAACTAGTTAAAAGTGAGAATTGTTCCCCATAGTGTTACCAACTTCTCTTTTTGTGTTACTGTACGTACACAACATACAGGTGTGAAACCTTATGAAGGTTAAAAACAGTGAGAGAATTTTTGGTTTTGGCTGTACTATCCCTTTAAAGGTTTCATGGTGATGTTTAACCCTGCCTTTCCTGGTCTGATAACCTCGCCATCCATCTCGGCCCACTTCCACCAATGGATCTCAGTGAGGGCTACTGTAATGAGTTTGCTTGTCTCGCATTACTGCCGTGATTGAGTTATGGAAAGCTAAATGAACTCTATTATGGTGGGTATGTGTTTATTATCAAACGAAACTCCATGGAAATAGCTGTTGAACACTGGGGCCTCATAACCTGACGGTAAATGAGTTAATCTGTGGTTCTGATGTGATGCTGGTTCATTACCCCCTGTTTCTAATTACCAATACTAAAGACAAAACCTCCGCTTCGTTCTTTCATTTTTCTTTCCCTCTCTTTCAACTTCACTATTGTGTGTCTGTCCTCTTTCTCTCTCTCCTCTCTCTCTTGCTTTCTTTTATTAAGCAAGGGATCTTAGAGGTTATACAAGGGTGGTTGTTAGTGCATGCAATGTCTAGAACACTTTGACTAGAAAATAGCTCTGTTATTTTACATGTTCCTTTGGGGTTTAAAGAAGGAATAACAGGGGATGGAGGCTTATTATTTGGAGGATTTGTTATTCATAAAATGCTGTTTTAAGTAGCCCATTTAAAAGCAACGGTCTCTAGACCTGCAGTCCCTGTTGAATTATCTGCATTATTAAGCTACAATACTTGACGAGCCCTTATGGTTTTAAATCAATCTGAAGAGCAGGTATGCTGCATACCCAGGCTGAATTTACTCACAGCTCTTGCCGCTCCGAGAGAGGAGCATAAAGACAGAGAGAGAGAGAGAGAGAGAGAAAGAGATCAAAGAGACATGTGAACACTTAGATAAGTGGAACAAAGTGTGATTCAGAAGCCTGAGTAATAAAAACAGAATAAATCTCTCTCCGTTTATTTCAGTATTGATTCATGCCTTTGTGCCATTTCTATCCATCCCCGTGCAACATTCTATATCAAATCAAATTTCTGATTGGTTCATTCAGCCTGGAGAACAGCCCTTTGAAACAACTTGTTTCTCCTCAACAGAACAAATGATGAATTAGGGCTGCTCCAACCTGTTCTCAAAAGTTCACACAAGTTAAAACTTCTCTCTTTACGAACTTTATACTACTACATTGATAACCATTTTCATTCACAGCTCAGAAATGAAAAGAAGTCAAATGTTAATGAAAATGAATAATTATTTAAACACCTAATCACCAGGCTCTTCATGCCAATTGTTTTGACCTGTTCATTTCATTTTAATAGCACAATTATCAACTTATTGCTTGAATTTCAATACCATGCTTTCAGAATGTCTTTAAAATGCTTGAAAGGTACCTTAACTATTGGAGATTGGATTGTGAAATTCAGATGAATGGTTCACATTTTGCCATTAATCTCAATGGCTATGTTTCCATCCAACGTTGCGAAATTAACTTGTGCGCAACATTAGTATATCGCATTAAACATTTGCGAATAAAGCACTGTTTACATTCAGTGAGTCGTCGAGAACAAAATCATCACTTCCTAATAAACTGGTGCTAAATATCACTAAGAAAACTGGAAGTTGCTGCAGTAGGATAATGCATTGTATACATGTAAATACCTTACGTTTAGCTTTTCTCTAAATTAACCCTACATAAAGAGGAATGGTAACTTATAGGTTAAAGTTTTGGCCTGCCAAGATTCCCACATTTAACAGGTCCAGATCCTAATATCACAATATAATAACAAAAAGAGAGTTGTGTGCTTGTAATAAAAGGGTTCAAGGCACATAACCCAAAACCTTTATTGGTTTTTTAAGTTATTTTCCCCCAGAAGACGAAATAAAAACAGCCTTTGAAAAGGTTTGATTTAACGTCAAAGTGAAATGATGTTTGCAACCTATTTTGCTTTCATAAGCTGACACATTTCAGAGGGAAACATGATATTGAATGAGAAAAAAAATGTACAGTGCCCTCCACAAATATTGGCACCCTTGGTAAATATGAGCAAAGGTGGCTGTGAAAATAAATCTGCATTATTTATTCTTTTGATCTTTCATTTAAAAAAACTCACAAAATTCTAACCTTTCATTTAAGTAAAATAATTGAAAATGAGGGGGAAAGCTCATTATGAAATAAATGTTTTTCTCTAGTTCACGTTGGCCACAATTATTGGCACCCAATTATTGCAACGTCCGTTTGCCAAGATAACAGCTCTGAGTCTTCACCTATAATGCCTGATGAGTTTGGAGAACACCTGACAAGAGATCAGAGACCATTCCTTCATGCAGAATCTCTACAGATCCTTCAGATTCCAGCTCCATGTTGGTTCTTCTTCTCTTCAGTTCACTCCACTCATTTTCTTTAGGATTCAGGTCAGGGGACTGGGACGGCCATGGCAGAAGCTTAATTTTGTGCTCAGTGACACATTTTTGTGTTGGTTTTGATGTTTGTTTTGGATCATTGTCCTGATGGAAGATCCAACCACGGCCCATTATTGGATTTCTAGCAGAAGCAGTCAGATTTTGATTTTTATCTGTTAGTATTTGATAGAATCCATGATGCCATGTATCTGAACAAGATGTCCAGGACCTCCAGCAGAAAAATAGGCCCACAGCATTAAAGATCCAGCAGTATATTTAACCGTGGGCAGGGGGTACTTTTTATCCATGTGTGCACCAAACCCATCTGGTGGGTTTGCTGCCAAAAAGCTCTTTTTTTAGTTTCATCTGACCATAGAAGCCAGTCCTGTTTGAAGTTCCAGTTGTGTCTGACAACTGAATATGCTGGAGTTTGTTTTTGGATGAGCGAGGAGGATTTTTCTTGAAACCCTCCCAAACAACTTGTGGGGATGTAGGTGCTGTTTGGTAATTTTTTTTTTAGGCTTTCTGAGACCCAAGACTCAACTAATCTCTGCAATTCTCCAGCTGTGATCCTTGGAGAATATTTGGCCACTCAAACTTTCCTCCTCACCGCGCATTAGAACGATTTAGACACACATCCTCTTCCAGGCAGATTTGTAACATCTTTAGTTGATTGGAACTTCTTAATTATTGCCCTGATGGTGGAAATGGGGATTTTCAATGCTTTAGCTATTTTCTTACAGTCACTTTCTATTTTATGAAGCTCAACAATCTTTTGCTGCACATCAGAACTATATTCTTTGGTTTTACTCATTGTGATGAATGATTAAGGGAATTTGGCCTTTGTTTTACCTCATGTTTATACTCCTGTGGAACAGGAAGTCATGGCTGGACAATTTCATGTTCATGATCACCCTGGTGTGCTAAATAAATGTAAATATGAATGGGAATATACTTCAGAGATATTTTACTCATAAGAATTTCTAGGGGTGCCAATAATTGTGGCCAACAATTGTGGCCCACTTTCAGTTGTTTTACTTCAATGAAAGGTTAGAATTTTGTGAATTTTTTGAATGAAAGGATCAAAAGGATAAAAAGGATAAACAATGCAGATTTATTTTCACAGCCGCCTTTTCTCATATTTAATAAGGGTGCCAATATTTGTGTAGGGCACTGTAGGAAAAGTGAAAGTGTAGTACTGTATAACACCCCAATTAACTCAAGTCAAAAATATTAATCAATTAATCAAACTTAATCTGCCTGACTAGGGATGAGGTTTTGTGAGCAAAGATATAAATTTTGGAAAATTAAATCAATGCCAACTCAAGAAGAAATAGCTATTAAAATGAATTTTTATAATGTGGCCGTTTAAAATATCGGTCCAGGTGGTTGGACGGAAGAGAAAGAGGGGTTTGTGATGTCACTTCAAAATTCAAAATCAGAAGCAGACAAAAATTATTACATATTACAAAAACAAACCTGTTTTAAAGGGGTCCTATGCTTTTTTTTTTTCCTTTTTTTTTTTTTACATTTTCAACCTTCTTTATTGTGTAATGTTGCTGTTTGAGCATGAAAAAAGTCTGCACAAAGTCACTCCAAAGAGAGTTATTCTCTATATCAGTAAGCACTGTTTCTGAACTCCCTGAAACACCTCTATTGTAGTCTTGAGTTTATCTTCGGGAATGTACACGCCACAATATCCCTCATTTAAATAACTCCCACCTAAGGCATATACGCAAAAACGTGGCGAGGAGGACTGGTTGACTCACGTTTGTAGTGTTTAAACTCGCAGTTATGGTAAAGGCCTGACATTTCCAAAACATGCTCAAAGCGGTTGATCAATAACAACACACTTGTCCAATCAGAGTACCTTGCACTTTTCAGAAGGAGTGGCCTCACGGAAACCGGAACTAATCAAGCTGTGTCTCATTCGGAGGTCGCATTTGTCAGCGGCATATGTCATAAAGGATGTCTTATTTCAGAACAGTAACTATTATAGACCTTATGCGCCAAAGAAACGTGCACGCAGCCATCTTTAGAATTTTGTCTTTGAACTTCCGTTTTTGCGGTAGCCCTGTATATTTCTATGGCATCACTGTCAAAGAATAATTAGCTAATGAAGTGGATTTACTTAATGTAGAGTTAACAAACGTTATCATGAGCATTGTAATGTTTAAAGCAGATGTCTTAACAAATGTCAGTAGACCAGGAAGATTTTAATAGGAGCAGTTCATTCATAAATATGTAAGATCGCTGTGGAAATACAAACCAGAAGTCAAAAGACAACGAGCGCAGCGCTGAAAAGGGGCGGGGCTACAAAAGGTCTATAATATTGACCATTATTCCTAGTGAAGCGTAAATTGTTGTAATTTCTTAATGACTTTGGAATGTAGTGGTCAGTTTACTGAAATGAAGCAGCCTCAATGACGTATGCGGCTGACCTCCGAAATGACGCAGCCTTCGAAATGAGACTGTGAAGAGAGGTGCTGCGATAATGTAAAATATGTGATTTTTTTTTTTTTTTTCTTTTAATCAAGCATGAAAACCTATTCTAGTAGACCCCATAAACAAAATCAAGACTTTTACAAAGAGCATAATAGATCCCCATTAAAATGATTTTTAAAGACCATCAACGTCCATTATGGAAGTAAACAGGGCCCATTTTGATTTCATATTGACTTCTAAAATCTTGTTCACTGTGAATTTTCTCTCTTGGTGTAAATAGACCTTAGTTTATAATTTCTCTTTGATGTTTCTTCCATTTAGGATTAGGGTTACAGCCGTGCACAAGGAATCGTTCACTATTTAAATATTCTGCTGTGAAGCCTGCTTTCTTTGTTCACCACAAGTCTGTGCGCATACTGATTTGTGCTTCCATTAATGTTATATGCTGTCCATTGTTTAGCTTTACTGATTATATTCTGTCTGTGTGTGTGTGTGTGTGTGTGTGTGTGTGTGTGTGTGTGTGCGTGTGCGTGCACGTATAGGGAATGGCTGCCCAGTTGATTCAGTGGTTTGGATCAACATCAACCATATGTTGAGGTTAATGATTAATGTTTACTAAGCCGAGAAGATACACACAGTTTTCTGAAGAAAAAAAAAAAATGATGCATTACTGTTTTTATGTAACCTTCCAGATCTTTTATTAAAGATTTAGTGGTGGCCGTTGAATGCAATGCTTTTTAAATGCTCTCAGGATTAGGCTAATGATGCATGAATTCATATTTTCTATATTTTCTGCAGAAGATCCATATCACCAAGCAGAAGCATATAACACATTATGTATTCCAGCCACTGGGGACAAAGTGATGGAACAGTGCCACATATGAGAAATACCAAACATGATCTCATTAGTATTCCTAGGAATTTGTATATAGTCCTATACCACATATTTCATAAGATTGGATAGACACTGAAACCTTTGCAAATCATATGAGGTTCATAAAATATTGATGGGGTATTTTTATTGTATTTATAATAAATTTGATTAATTGTGTTTAACTTTTTCACATTTATTTAATGCATTTAATGTGTTTTAAAGTTTCTAAACAGTTTTTTTAGATGTCAATATGTTGATAGTGTACGTGTCAAACTTACAGATTTGTAAATAATGAAATCACAAGGCTCAAAATGTTCAGCAAGTCATGCTTGGAAGACCTCTTGTCCAATCAGATTAGAGAACCTGAACTATCTTTTGAATAATGATAATCAATGTTCACGACCACCATTTTAACCTGTAGTTTGTTTAAGGGGGAGAAAAAAAAATGTTTCTCCTATGAAATCCATCTTTCTTGGACAGATGTGCTTCAGGGATTAAGTGCACATTAAAGTCTGCTTCATGTCATGATTTTTCACCTTTGATCAATGCTTTAATGTGTGTATATGTGTGTGTGCTCTGACAGCCATTATGCAGGTTCAGACTTCAGAACTTTCATTTTTCTCTCTGTCCTGTCTTGTGAAATGCAGAGCCAGAGAGATTGACAGATAGAGTGAGCGTCTTAGAAAAAAAGGGAAGAAAAAATATGGTTTGCTTTTACCCTTCTACTCTAGTGAGTCCACTAAGAACAGGCCTGCATTCCTCAGGGGCTTTTATTCACCAATGAAAATGGATATCAGTTTTCCCTGCAGCGGGAACAGCGATCCTATCCGGAGCTTCTCTCATCCTAGATAAAAGAGAGAGGAAAAGAGATCTTGAGCTTAGTCAGTAGGAGGTATTGTGCTGCATTTCCACGGCCTGTGATCAAACAGGTGTCAACAGCAGTGATGCTGCAGAATTTCTCTTGTGATTATGTAGTTTATGTCAACGCAATTTCTTGAGCTGTGGCACTTTTTAAGCCCCAGTTAAATCTTAAATCTGAAGGCCTAAAGTCTAGAATCTACTTGGTGTTGTGCAATTTGTTACACTTTTAAGGGAGTTTGTGAACATTTAAATATGAGTGAAAACACATTTTCAGTGTGAGTCTTTCATGTACTGCAGTTGGTCTTAGCATATACTATTAGGTGAAAGTTACATAGCAAATTAAACAATAATCTGCTGATTCAGATCAGTTCATTCATTTAACATCCATCAACCTGATCGCAAACCAAATTATAATCCTTTATGGTTAATTTATACTTCTGTAACAACACTAAGCAAGTTGCTGTTTGTACATTTATTGGTCAAATAACACACTGATCAAAAGACAGTGGTGTTAGATCGTGCCAAAATGTTAGATCGGAAGGATCTAACAAAAAGCAAACATAGCACACCACCCAAAACACCCCATACCTACTATGAAGCATGGTGGTGGCAGCATTATGTTGTGGGGGTGTTTCTCCTCAATGTTGACTGGGTGATTTGTTTAGGATTGAAGGGAAAATAGATGCTGCCAAGTTTCGCATTTCTCCCTTGTGCTTGGGAGTTTGTTGTCATTTTTCTCCGTGCTCATATATTAATATTCGTTATTCTGTATAATGAGTGTGTTGTAGGTCTGTGTTTCATTGGTTGTTCTCTCCCCTCCTTTTTTTTTTCTCCATAGAAAGCAGAGGATGTTACAATCAACCTAATCAGGTTTTTGTTGCTCATTTTATTACACACACAGTTCTGAGCATTCAACACAATCCTCCATAATCCTTCATAAACATTCAGAATCACAGTCGATGCCATCCAGGCAGTGTCATTCTTACACAATGCTGTTGTCAGAAGGATAAGGTACAATGTTCAGATTTTGTCACCCTGAATTTTTAAACAAGATGCCATTTAATGGAATGAACAATGTATAGAAGCACATACATCTGTTTTGGTGGAGAGCTGCTCTTCTGTGTTGAATCTCCTTTCGTGTCCCCAAAAGGTTAGTTCTTTTGTCAAAGCAAATCCCCATTATTTGTGTATCGACTGGCTTGCGGTTTAACAGGTGTATACAAGTCTCTGTATCACTATCCAACATCAGCTGAGGCAGTGAAACATGCTGAGTCCAGATAATCTGATCTCTTTGACGCTCCAAAAGCACATCCTATATATATAACATCCTATGTGTGTAGAATAGGAGGGGAAGTGGGATGTATTTGCTCTCTCTTTTCCTCTGTAATGCTCTGGGCCATTCTGTTCTCATGTAGTTTGGTTCCTATTATATTAACGAGCCATCTGTGAGTATCTATAATGAATCGGTGCAGACTTTGCACCGTTGTAAAAATAATGGTTCTTCAATGGTTCTTTGGTTCAGCCAGTAGCATTCTTATCAAAAACCAGGTTTTTTTTTTTTTGTTTTTTTTTTTTTGGAGATTAAAAACATTCTTGATGCTATGTTATAGGTACTTCAGATCAGTATATTGGTCTGTAAAAAAAACAGCTGTGTCATTCTGAGGAAATGGTGCAATTTATGTGTCCCCATGACTTACTACTGAAGTGGCTTATGCTCACCAATGCTGTATTTATTTGGTCAAAGATACAGTAAAAACAGTAATATTGTGAAATTCCTCTTTTAATATATTTTATGTTGTAGTTTATTCCTGTGATGGCAAAGCTGAATTTGCAGCAGCCATTACTCCAGTCTTCAGAGTCACATGATCCTTCAGAAATCATTCTAATGTGCTGATTTGGTGTTTTAAGAAATATCACATATTATTAGCAATGTAGGAAATGGCTGTACTGTTTTTTTTTTTTTTTTTTTAAAAATATAAATTAATTTGCATGTCCCTATTCATCAACATTATATACTGTTTACTGAAAACTTACTTTAATGGTGTTTACTTTAATGGTGTAATAATGTAATGCTTTAGGGCTCAGGATTAGGGTTGACAGCCATAAATAGCTTTTTGTGCTTTGCAAAGCTGTAACCAATTTTTTGGATTTGGGCATTAGTCATTGAACCCATAACCCATATTTGTTGACCATTATTCTGAATTATTGGGGGCAATGCACCCCATATGGTCATTACAGCTTTAGTACTTTGGGTCTGAGGTGGGAACATTTCTTGAATGCAGTAACCTTTTCAAATGAAATAGAAAAAAGAAAAAAAAAAAAAAAAAAAAAACTTACAATCAGGCACAAATGGCACCATTTTCTGAGAATAACCATTTTTTCTACATAGATATTCTTCTGTGGCATTGATATAAACAACTTAAAGGTGGTTTGTAATTTACGAGCCACTAGCTTGCAGCTCACAGCTATGGAAATAACTTTTGATGATGACATTATGGCACTTTTTTATTGTTTCCAAGAAACTGATATCAGTCATTTTTGAATAATATAGTCACACACATGATGAGGTGAGAGAATTACCGATAATGCCTCATTTTGATAAAAAATAAAAAAGACGTACAGCCATAATGCCAAATTTCCTCAAGCAATATGTGACCACCTGAAGAGTTATTTCATAGCTGAGACTGAAAACACAAAGCTGCCTGCTGCCTGTTGTGAGCACTGATGTGCAGAGGCTATTATTTGAACCCTCTATCACTGAACTGCCATAAACATGCTAGTGCTTAAGAGCAGTCACAGCTCTAATTAATCACTATGTGGCCACGTGACTTGGCATGTCCTGGCATGGGTATTATTCACATCCATATAGGACCTTGAGAGTAAAATTGCTGTATTCTTAAAAGGTCACGTAACACACAATGAGGCAACAGCAAGTGCATTTACTGTATTATAATATAGGCTGATTAATCAAGAGTGCTATACACTGTAAAGCCTGATAAATTGAATTTGCTTGTTTCCCTAAATTAAATAAGTAATGGTGTATCTCAAAACTTGTCATCAATTTCAAAATTATCAAAAAGACATTTGCAAATAATGATAATTGTTTTGAATTTCAGTTGAATTGGCTAAAATCTATTTCTATCATGACAACCCTCTGAAGATTTTTAGCATGGTAATTGATATGACAATGTTAATGTATTTGGTCTTGGTGGAATAGATCTACTATGCTGCTGCTGCTGCTGCTGAATTGCTGATGATATATATATATATATATATATATATATATATATATATATAGATAGATAGATAGATAGATAGATAGATAGCAGATCTATACAGGTGGAGCTGGGGAAGGTGGAGGGTTTCAGAGGAAAGTGCACTGCAAACTGCTATAGTGAATGCTAACCAGCCATTTAAATTTTGTGCAGCAAGCTCGTTGGCTGCAGATGCGACTCGAACCAATCAGCTTCTGTCAAGTAGTTAACGCTGAGAATATCATCAGTTTGTTTTAAGGACCCATCAGTCTGTGCCATCTAGAGTTTCATGACAGAACTAGGCATTTATATATTGAATATAAATGCCTTCTGTCATGAAACTCCAGTTCTGTCATGAAAAGGTTATTTAAAAGTAATAATATTTTAAAATATTACTTTGTTCAAAATTATTACTTTTAATGTTATTACTTTTAAATAACATTTTTAATTATCTTAATTTTTAATTATCTTAATATATATTTAAAGTAATATTATAATAAGTTATATTTAAAACAAGTTGAATTTTCAGCAGCCATTTCTCCAGTCTTCAGTGTCACATGATTATACAGAAATCATTCTAATATGCTGATTTGTGCTTAAGAAACATTTTCTTATTACCAATGTTGAAAAGCAGTTGTGCTGCTTCATATTTTTGTGAAAACTGTGATGCATGTTTTTTTTAAGAACAGCATTTATTTGAAATAGATTTGAAAGTGATGTCTTTACTATCATTTTTCATCGGTTTAATGGATCATTGCTGAACAAAATTATTAATATATATATATTTTTTTTTTTTTTTTTTTTTTTAAATATTCCCATCCCAAACTTTTGAATGGTAGTGTACATACTTTTATTGACCAAGCATACAAAATTAATTTGTGTAAGTGCATGTGTTTATGGGTATTCCACACAGCATATTTTTTGTATTTAATCATATTAGCACTATATTAGCACTTCTTAATCTCAAAACTGATTTTTTTTTTTTTTTTTTTTTTTAGGCAAAATAAATACAGTATACAGTAAAATACAGTATTTCAGTTATGTTTCCAAAACGTGACATATCAACTACAGTTTAATTAGCCCAACTTGATTATAAATGCTTGATTGTCATTAATAAAAAAAACAACTACAGTAATTTAGTTACTGTATTAAATATTATATTATATTTATACCTTTAGCAGTGGATGAGTTGACCTTTAGTATTTATTACTCTAAATATATCCACCAATGATGAGAAAAGAAGAACAGACAATAGGGGAAGGAGCAAAACAAGGTAAGGTACCAAACTGTGGACCTTGTTTGAAGAACAAGACAGAGAGAAAATTAGTGCAGTTACATCCTGTTGTGCTCAAACATAACCATGGCGTCCTATAGTCCAATACAACACAAAGGCAAACGGACGCAAGCGCGCACAAACACAGTCCACGGGATGCCTGCTGAGCGACAGTGCTGGATTTAGACTGATTACAGGTCTATTAAAGCAAAAAGAGGAGACTGAAATTACAGCCCATCTCCAGCTGAGCTTTAGACATGCTGCTTGTCTTTTCTTTGTATTGTTTCCTGTACATTCTCTCATCAAATACATGTGTGATCCATCGCTTGTCCTTCATTCCCAATTTTCTTTCTTTTCACTCTGTCACATTTACTGTGTGGCCATTTGCTTCAGAATGGCCTTAGACTTGTATTACTTCCAGTCCAAATTATGCAATTTACCTCTCGTTGTGATGGTACTCTGGAAACTGCAACTCATTACGTGGACTCATGGGGTGCTGCCTCTGAATTCAGCCATAGTTTCACACTTTTTTTCCCCCAGCATCTACTCATTCCAAACTTTTCTTTTGAGTGAAACAGGCAAAAGAAAGTCCAAATGGTTGAGCTACTGAGTCTAGGCAAATGAGTTCTGCAAATGAGTCCAAATCTAGTTTGGAGCTATGTTCTAAAGCATACATATTTAATAACCGAATGGCTCTGGTCGTTTGTAAAAGTATTCTCGTGCTGTTGGAAGGGTCGGTCATATTTGGGGTTGGCTCATGAAATGGTAAGTTGGGAGACGTCCAGTCTGAAACTCACACTGTTTTCAGACATTACATTATAAAATGTATCACTCACGATGTGGTTTTTACTCAACCTTATGTTACTCCAAACCTCTAAGACTTTTCTTTATTCTGTGGGGAAAAAAAAAACAAAAAAAAAAACATGAGTGTGATCTCATTAGTAATCATAGGCATTCATACATAAAGTGTGAAAAGTTATTTACAGCATCTAAAATAAGAAATGTAGGCCTATGTACTGTATGAACAACTTTAGACATGTACAGATGTTTACAACTCCTTTATAGGTTCATAGAACAATAAATACATAGATTTAATATGTTGACTTTGCGTTTAATCAATAGGATTACTTAAATATGTTCACAGCCGTCACATTTATTAAAGGGGTGGTTCATTGTGATTTCACTTTTTTAACTTTAGTTAGTGTGTAATGTTGCTGCTTGAGCATAATAAACAGTATCTGCAAAGTTACAGCACTAAAAGTTCAATGCAAACGGAGATACTGTCTTTTAAAGTTATGGCAGTTGAATACCTACAAAAACGACCGGTTTGGACTACAACAAGCTTCTTCCCGGGTTTGGTGACATCATAAACCCTGCAATTAACATAAACCCTGCCCATGGGAACACGCAACAAAGTGGGCGAGGCCATGTCGCGTGGCATTATGGAAGCAGAAGAGTTGTCTACACCGGACGCGCGCGACACAACATAACCAAAGGCAATAGATAATAGAACCCATTATAAACAGTGATATTGTTTACACTGGATGCGGCGCTGAAGACAGCTTCCAGAATGTACACGAGTTTAATGCTGGATTTGCACAAAGGCTATTTCTGAAAGATGGAGCAGTTCCCACTTTAAAAGCAGAAGCTGCTGTTTATGGGCCCCTAACTGTAAGTACGTTTTATTGTTTGCTCATGCCTTTTAAATGTATTAAGTTGCTATTTTTTGGTTGCATCAAGGATGTAAACAAAGACCAATGCGTTTTTGCTTCGCTAGCCAGTTAGCTAAATTCTACTGCATACTTCTCTAACAAACGCCAACAAGCACCAACAAACTTCTATGTTCATAGACAAACAGTGTTCATGCTATAAATTAAATGATACCTTTACAAAAATGCTACTACTCAGTCATGTATTCAGCTACAGTAAAGCTTTAATCAGGATAAAACCGTATATTGAAAGTTAACAAACAGCAGTAACATTTACAAGTGACAGCATATCTAAACACTTTGACACAAATACAAACAGAAATACTTACCATTCATAAACTTCCTTTAAAAACTGTGCGTGCAGAGGTTCTGCTTGACCCTCTTCATCATTACTGCTATCTGGGTCTGATTCGGGCTCAATTTGATAAGGCAATATAGACGCCATTATTTACATTTCCACTGAAGCACATGTAATAACTAATGGTAAGGGACGCTTCAGCGAATCACAATACACTGGGCCAGCTAACCAATCTGAGCCCATTGCTATTTCGGAGGGAGTGGTATCATAGAACCAGGAAGTCAAACCGTTTCCAATGACAATGGAAACAGCGGTGTAGAATAAAGGTAAAAAATATGAAAAATACAGCGTTTTTTTTAAAAACGAAGCATTAAGACATGTTAAACTGCGCCCCATAAACACAATCAAGCCTAGAAAAAAAACAGTGAACGACCCCTTTAAATGTATTTACCTAATTTGACATTATAACGGTGTCTTTCTGTTCTCTTTGAGTTCTCTTGAAATCTCTTTACCCAATCATTTTTTTAAAGCTTCTACGCCCAGAGGCCCGTTGGTTTGATTTATACTAACAAATGAGTTAAAATGGCCATAAACGGCGCGAGGACAAAGGCAATATTGCATCTAATCTGAAGTGTTCAGGCGCTAATGCTGTTTTAACCAATCTGCTACTTATTTCAGGTTATTATATACGTGACAGGCTATTCGTTTGGAGTCTAGTGTCTCCCTTGAGGTTCTTGCACAGCGGAGAGGAGGATTGGCCTGCGGCTTATCGAAATGTGATGATGCTCAGTACGTTCACTTCATGATTTAAAACTGTGGTCAATTGGCCACTTATCTTCCACCACCTGTCTTCATTGTTGCTCTTCTAGAAGTGTGAAATAATCGTTGTTTGAAAAGATCCTCTTTGGGAGTTGCTGATTCTGCTGGCTGTCGCCAATCAGATTTCCGTCTCTTTTGCCTGTTGGCAAGTTGATTTCATATAGTTGATTTCTGAGGCCTGCTTAGCGTTAGCTTTGGCTAACAGCCCTATATCTGCTTGCTCACCTTGGAGAACTCCTGAAAGGCCTGGGGGGGGGGGGGGATTCTGGGCATCGTAATTTTATTTTTCTATTTATGATTCCGCAAATGCGCCTCTTGAGAACAAGATGTATGGATAAGCAACTACAACGCTACGCTAATGCCTAAGAATTATTTTTGGGCCGGCTTTTCTGCAAGCATAGCAATAGCTTGTTCCTTAACGACTTTTGGAATAAGCATTTTTTTTTTTCCCTTCCCTTCCGCTGCGCCTCTGTGTGTGTGCAGATATCTCACAGAGTATGAGATGGATTATGGTGAGGAGCTACACCTTGCATTACTATGCATCCTGCGTCAGGCTCTTGTCCACATTTTGGCAAGATGGCATTTAAAAACACAGACGAAGACACAAATGTGCATCCAGCACCAGAGATTGATGGATTGGCATTGGATGAGAAGTTCAGTTTGTGGAAATATAATTAGCATCTGTTTGTTTTCAGCAAAAACTGAAACGACCAACCCATTCAAAGGCTCTGAGGTAAATGAACAGCCAAAGGCACTCAGACAGAGAGAATGAAATGTTTCCTCATGAGGTAATGAGCTGATTATAGATATCATTTAGAGCTTACGATTTGTGTCCGAGGAGCTGACAAAATAGCACAATGTGACATAATGGTTAAACACATCCGTCTGATGCATGTGTACCTACAAATACAATTAGTAAATAGTGCAGACGGAATGTGCAAATGTCTCCCGGATAAACAGCCTCTATGTCTCCTTATGATAGATGACTTTGAAATTTTAAATTATTTTGTTAGAAAATATTGGGTCATACATTTAGTTTAGGGTCCAAATCTCACTAAATTAACTATTAACTACGACTTTGACCTCAATAAACTCAGAATTACTGCTTATTTTATAGTTAGTAAGGTAGTTTTAAGTTTAGGTATTGGGTAGGATTAGTAGTTAATAGTTAGTTAATAGTGAGAATTGGACCCTAAACTAAAGTGTTACCAAATATTGATAAATGGGATTTTTATTAACCATTACTAAACTAGTAAAGTTTACTAGTTAAGTAAATGTGAACGCTTTTCAGTGTAGAACAAAATAAATCTTTGAAATGAAAGATTGCTTTGCAGAGTGACGTTTTCCATTGCCTGATGTTTCTTTCTTTCTTTCTTTCTTTCTTTCTTTCTTTCTTAACATACATGTATTTGTTTATTTGTTCAACAAAATGTATTTATTCAAATTTTCATTTTCATTTGCAGCATTTTTTTTTTTTTTTTTTTTATACCAGGGTTGGGCATATATATACCTATATCAGTTTTTGAAATGAAAGACTGTTTTGCAGAGTGAAATTTTCCATGAGCTTTGATTGATTGATTGATTGATTGATTTGTTTGTTTGTTTAAATGCTTGATTGATTGATCGATTGTCTATTTGTTTGTTTGTTAAAAAATATTTACATTTTATTCATGCTGTATTTCATTTGTAGTATTTTTATACCAGAGTTCGACATAATATAGATACACGTGTCTCTTATTATTGTGTATTCCGCCATGTAGACAAAATAAGACCGAGATAAACAAAAGTGTAATCATTCATCATAAATGTACGTCTCTGACTCGCTCATCCATTTCTAGCCTATACACAAAGATAGGACTGTGTGGAATTGCTATAGATTGTGGAGGGTTGACTAAATGGGTTTATTAGTAACCAAAGTCATGCATGAGAGTGAGAGAGTGGCCTCAATATCTACTGCTTTCCCCTGTGCTGCTACACAGATTCCTATCAGACAGCAGCAAGTCTTTCTGGAATATTCCACTCTTTTACTTCCTATTTCTCTCTGGCGCTCTAACATTCTCTTTTCTCTGTCTCCCTGCTCAGATGGACACAGCAGTCTTATGTCTGTTATCAGCGCTGACAGATAGAGTCTGGGTAACAGCAGCCTTCAATCTTTTATCTCTCTCACCTTCACACCAGTTCAGTCAGAGACCGTGAAAAAGCCCTTATACACACACAGAGCTGGGAGTAACGCTGTAATCTGTGCACTTTCTCAGTAACATAGTAGCGTAACAAAGTGGTAAAGCACTTTCCACTGGTTTGAACTCAACAACCATTTTATTGCATACAATCTAGAAAGCATTATGCTACCAAAGGTCATGAGTTTGTACACAATACACAAAACTGACAAAATGTGTACCATAAGTTGCAGATAAAAGCATCTGTCAAATGCATAAAGGTATTTTTTTTTAATCATGTTGCTGACATGTTATGGCTTTCAAGCACTTGGGTGTTGCATTGTATTTTCTGTATATTGCTTGTGAGGGTTTTAGTAGCAAGTCATTATTTGTAGCATCGTGGTCAGGCAGAAACCTTGTATCTCCATATTTCATCATTTTTATTTTTCATAAATCATTATTATTGGTCATCCTTTATGTATGTATGTCATGTCTGTGGGTTTTGCAAATATTTAACCAATGAAAAGTATTTAAAAGAGCTTGTGACTAAACATTGTAACTTATCCTCAAACTGATGGTAAAACCTCATAACTCCACCCGCCTCAATCTTGAATGAAGTTTTGCACACATTTTGGACCGTCTCTGCTTGTTTGCAATGCAAGGGTAAATAAAAAACTGGTTGTTTGAATAAGTACAGCATTTTCTTTATTTAGCAAACACTATAGGGTCATTCCGTGTCAAATCAACCAAATTTCGTAAATTTCCCCGGCTCAAATTTTTAATTTTGTTAATATTTTTTCTGTAGAAAGACAAACATAAATAGTGATAAAAGCCAAAATATTACATGTCACAGATGTGTATTTACTGAGTAATCCATTATTTTGTAGAGAGGGGTCAAAATGACAATTTTCACCTGAGATCTGGAGCCAATTTCAGGGGTGTAAAAATGACTTTAGAAAGATGGCAGCATCATTATTTTATTTTTACACAGAGATTGCTATGTCTATTAGTAAAATCTGTTGACTTTAGCAATCTTTGTTTCATTATATGCCAACAATGACAGTTCAGAAATGGCAAAAAGCACTTTTTTTTTTTCCCTCAAGTTTGCATGCCTGTACCTAAAAAAGTATTAAAGATATCTTAATATCGTTTTAGATTCTGGTTCATAACCAACTGTCGTTTTGTTATCTGCATTTTAAATGCCCTCGATGGTTCATTCCCAGAGATATGGAGATCTTAATGCGGCTCCATGGGTAAATTGATAAATTGTACACATTTTCAGTGGTCAAAGACAAAATGTGGGTCACTTTGCATAGAGCTGATACGTTTGTTTCTTTTAAAGAGGAATATCTGAAAAACAAATAACGTTGAAACTAGAAATGTATCTCATTATCTCATCAACTCAATTGCATAGAACATGTCTGAGTGCCATAAATATTCATTTTTCAAAGTTTGCCTGCCTGTAACTCTAAAAGCATTCAAGATATCTTAATATCCTGCTAGATTCTCATTCTTAATAAACTTTCCTTTTGAAATCTTCATTTTCAAGGCCCTATATAGTTCAGTCCCATAGATATGGGGATCTCAAAGCAGCTCATGTTCAAATTGAATTTTACCCATTTTCCGTGATCGAAAACCACATGTGGTTCACTTTGCACACAGCTGATACTTAATGCATTTAAAGAGGAATGTCTGAATAAATAATTTTTAAACTAGAAATATATCTTGTTTCCTTCTATAGAAGGAATTGAATCATTAAACTGAAGATACCAAAAGGAAAGTTTGTTAAGAACCGGAATCTAAAAGGATATTGAGATATCTTAAATACTTTTTGAGTTACAGTCATGCAAACTTGAGGCAAAAAAACGCAAGTAGTGCTTTTTGCCATTTTTGAACTGTCATTGTTGGCATATAATGAAACAAAGATTGCTAAAGTCAACCGATTTTACTAATAGACCTACCAATCTCTGTGTAAAAATAAAATAACAATGCTGCCATCTTTCTAAAGTCATTTTTACACCCCTCTAAATTGGCTCCAAATCTCAGGTGAAAATTGTCATTTTGACCCCCTCTCTACAAAATAGTGGATTACTCAGTAAATATACATCTGTGGCATTTAATAGTTTGGCTTTCATCACTATTTATGTTTGTCTTTCTACAGAAAAAAAATAAATAAATAAAAATCTAAAATTTGAGCCGGGGACCTCTGGTTGATTTAACACAAGGCTAACGCCCAACACCAACTAGTGATTACTTTTTTCGGTAACACTTTAAAATAAGGTTGTATTTGTTAGTTAACTACATTAGTCACTAACAATGAAAAATAATTCTAAAGCATTTATTAATCTTAGTTTCTGTTCATTTCAACATGGACTAATACATAATTAAAACAAAAGTTGTATATGGCAATATTATTAAACAGCTAACATAAACTAAGAATGAACAGTTGTATTTTTATTAACTAACGTTAACAAAGATGAATACCATAACAAATTAATCAGTCATTGTTAGTTTTAATTAATGCATTAACTAATAGGACCCTATTGGAAAGTGTCACACGTTTTATACCTTATTATAAAGTGTTACCCTTTTTATATATGAAAAAGTAATGTATTATAATTTAGGAGAAGCTAAACGTACATATGGATAACCTAACCTGTGGGCGGATGATGTGAGTGTAGCTGATACCAATTAGACCAGTCTGCAACATTATTATAAACAGCTGAATATTTGCATATTTTTGTAGCTATCAAAATAAAAATGCATGTTTTTGGACTTGAACTGACCTGCTATCAAATCCAACTGCCCTGCGAACGTCTGAGTATCTGTGTGGAGGGAAAGCGTCTGAGTGCACGTTCAGTGATGATGTCACATTTTGGTAAAAAAAAAAAAAAAAACGCCACTAGAGGGCGTATGTTTGACATTAAAATATTTGATTATGGTTGAATCAATTTTTCCAAGTTCCCTGAACTCTAAACTTCTTTTTAAAAACTCAAAAAAAAAAATATTTAGTGTTAACATAAATCTCTGATAGATGAATGAACTCAAAAATAATAGTTAGTTAAACTTTTTGGCACATTTTGAGTAAAAGGTACTTTCCATTATAAGTTAGTTATACTGTTTGGGTTTACAGTGTACGGCAGATCTACTTTACAGTGTATCCTCATATCTTTAGTGCTTATTCTTTATGATGTTCTTGTAGTTCACTCTGCAGTAAAAGTTCACTCACAGAAAAAGAATATCACCACCTTCGCATCATTATCCAGCAGTGTCTGTGGGTATGGGTTAGCTCTTAATGCATTCAGTAAGCGTGTTTGGACTTTCAAGAAGACAAGTTACCCAAAACGTTGTATCCATCAGCAATATTGGCCACAAGCGATGTACATTATGTAATCAGGTCACTTTTTTAAAGTAACTTTTTGTGCTACTTATTTCAAACATGTCATATGGAAATATGGAAATATGCATTACATTTATGCATTTGGCAGATGCTTTTATCCAAAGTGACTTAAAATGCATTTACATAAGTATACGAAATGTACACCATTTTTTTCAGTATATGTATTCCCAGGCCAATCTATACTACATGCAAATGAGCATACAGATGTATACTATAGGCAGTTATATGTATACATATGTAGAAGGCTGAAAAAATAATTAAAAAATTTTTTTTAATCATATATTAGCATATTATATCACAGTGCAAACCCATGAAAATGATTAATCACCAATAAAACACCTAAAACTTAATGAAAAAAAAAAAAAAAAAAACGAAAATCTTTTCTAAGGGACTTTTCTATAATTATTCCCAACTCAGAGATAAATATTCCTTCCCTGAAGTTATCCCCATGTAGCCCGTTCTTTGTCATATTAATTGATTTAGCAGTGGTTCACATTGCCAAGCAACACAAGTTCTGATCAAGCAAGAGAAGATTAAAAACAAACATAGCACTGTGATGAATAATTGAAATTGCAACATAGTCTTTAATTAACATTCTTTATTTCGGCGCCAAGATGTATTGTGGCCAATTTATCTGAAAATTTGATAAACATATCCATCAAATAAAAAGAGTGGTTGCATTTTAATATGGGCGTCTGTGGTTCAATGAGCCAGTCCGTGATGTTTCTTGGGTTTAATTAGACTTCATTCACACGCGGGTACTAATCAACTCGCAGTTGGAGTCTTCCCTTGTATCACCATGGAGCCAGAGAGCATTCACACCCCAGAGCCCTTAAAACACAGCCACAGTAAGGCGTGTAAAAAAATTAGTTCCTACAAATTTGCCGTTCACAATCCTTCCAGCCAGAAGAATTACTTGGAACCCATTCAGTTAAAAACTCATGGTAATTGTGCATCTTGGCTGCTTCTTTGGCGCTTGTCAGAAATATAAATACGCTTGTGAATTCTAAAGTACGGATGCTAAATTGAAGGATATTTGAAATTCTTTCGGTTATCTTTCCTTAGCACTTGTACATATGCTTAAGCCTGCTGCTTTGCTGTACGTCTGAGTAAAAATGCTCCCTCTTATGGACTCTTACGCACTCGCTCCATTCATTCTCATCCACTTTCTCTAGGCTAGTAGTCGAGTAACTCTAGTAAACATGAAGATGTAAACTTCAAGAAGTTAGTTTTTGAAATGTAGCCTTGTTACAGAAAGTGGAGTTGTTTACTCCTCTAAAGAAGGGACATTTATTAGCGGCCGGAACTCTGGACAAACAGCAATTAAGCACTGAATTGACGTTTTCACTTCTGCTGGCTCAATATTTCAGTATGCACAACAATACATAATCACATTTGGACAATATGTCTCTTCTAATCCTAAGTAGTTTTTAATTTATGGTTTCCTTGAGCAATCTCATAAATCAGCAAGCTTATTTCAGTGTAAGCCAGCAATGGGGAATGAGCCCTTGGCTCTTTTCCACAAACGGTGTGATAATGGTGCTCTTACGTACTGCTGTCTCTCTTTTTCTATCTGGAGGTGTGGGTATTATCCAAGGGGTCAAGGTTTGGCTGGTTTCGCGTGGCCTAGTTATTCCCTGCTGCTAGGTGCCATAAGTACACCATCTGCCTGCAAAAATCATTGTATATTCAAGGCCATGTTTCATCTTTTTCTTTAAATTGCACATCTAAAAGTATTTCTGCATTCTTTCTGACCATATTTTTTTGCAAGCAAAGTAAATCTGCATTTATTTATTTACGCTATATTATACAGTAGTACAGTAGATGTTTCACCTATCTGCAGAAAGGAGTGTGCGCGTGAGTTAGGATGGCTTTTTTCAAATATGGCCATTTGCCAGCAAAGCAATTGCAATTGTGATGAATGGAAATGCTAACGGATGGCTTTCTACAGATATTAGAGACCTTCTTGGCATTATAACTTAGTGTATGTGTGAGTGCATGTCTGTCTTTTTCTCCTTCACCTCTCCTTACCTACTGTGTCCTTAATGTGAAGGAATTTTTTTTATATTTGCAGGGCTGAATGAAAATGGACAGAGGTCAAACTTATGAGTGCTGCTAATTGTAAGTTGATCTTTGCCCCTTGGTTTCATTTTCTTTTCTAGGGAAGTGCTTAGTATCAGAGGTCTCATCTCCACTTCATTTGTTCTCAGGCTGGAAAAATGATTTTATGCTTAGCAGTAAATTGTGTTGGGGAAGACTGTAAGTATACTGACTAGTAAACCATTTGTATTATTTTTTTTTTTTTTGTGTTGGAGTTTATTATATTATATTATATTATATTATATTATATTAAATGGTTAGTTCCTGTCCTTGATTCTGATTGGTCAATAGCTGTGTTTTATTCACGATAAAACACGGCTATGACCACTTCACCCAACGGTTCTGTGTATCACTACACAATACCCTTAGCAACCACTCTTAGCAACGTAAACTGTTTGTTCTCAATTGATATTGTTCATTGAAGCTTGCTGTATTATGTAGAAGTGAGAAAAAGATAGAGTGAGCGAGTTTATTACCTGCATTCAGATTTAGCATTTTCCTTCAGGTCAGTCCTATGTTCATAATAAAAAATCTGTTTAAATGTCCGATGTATTATCCTGTCCTTTTAACAGTTAAGGGGTTTTCCCATGACTGACAGCGCTAGTCAAAGCATTTGTCAGTTGCGTCTTGTTCCGTGTTCACAACAATTCAGTCTTTTCAATGTAAAAGTCTTTGCTACTGACTGACACACTCATAAAGACAGTCTTTGACGCCATCTAATGGCGTAATAATGTAACTTCTGTTGCTGTTCATGGTCAAGGACTATTTTTTCCGGCAGAAGGACAGCTTTAGTGAAAGTTTACTTCATGAAAGTTGCATTGATACATATTTTTGGCTTTAATATTTGTATTGTGTGGTAACCGTTTTATAAAAGCAATAAGGTACTTGAGGCTAGTGCTGTATCGTGAATAAGTCATGACTGAAGGGGTTGCAGGCACTCCGCAAGTGACTTATTCACGATACAGCACAGCCTCTCGTACCTTATTGCTTACATATTATGTTATATTATATTATATTATATTATTATTCCCTACATTGGTTATTATATAGAGACTTTAAATGAAATAGAGTAACGTCTAAAATTGGCTTTTTATTTACTTTTGAAGCGCTTCCAAATAAAAATGGTTAAATCAAAAGTCAATTTTTGCCATTGTAGCTTCAAATGTTGCACTAGAAGGATATGCAAACACACACTTCACAATTAATTATGATTAATTAATGTTGGAACAGCTTAGTGTGTTGTTAAGACTGAACAACTTATCTCACAAATGCAGACCTTTGCATATGACAAATGTGTTTCATACATTAAAGTGACACTTTCAGGAAGACGTTATGTCTATATTTGTGCTTTGATAGTACTGATAGTAACCAGTAACCAATTTTTTTTAAATTGTCATACAATGGGTCAGTGCATTATGGAGCTCTCAGCATGATATTGAATATACGCACATCACATGTACACATTAATCGCAACTATATGTCCAGATGTCTCGGACATCTCAGCTTAAGCATGTGGCCAGTGTCTCCCAGCACATAGTGAACGCCTCATTCATTGTCAGCTGCCCTACTAACGGAGGAATCTATTTCTGTTATGTACCAGCCCTGGCAGCTTTTTTCTGAAGCCTGTTCTGATTTATGGATCTCTATAGTTTAGTGTGTTTTGGATCTGTTCCTCTGGAGGCCATTGTGTGGCACATACACACACTACACACAAACACACACATCCTTCAATCTCCACAGAGTCTGAGAGTGTCTGTCTCATCTCTTTAAATCACCTAGAACAACAAACCCCCCACATGCACACACAGAACATGTATAGAAGGATGAGGATTGCATACAGAGAGAAGCAGAGATTACATTTAAAGCTAAATAACATGAGTTTGCTATATGCCTCAAGTATTTAATTATGTATTTTAAGAATTCATCAGCTGCTATTTTTTTTCTTCTCGTCACCTCTCATCTTGTCTTGACTCAAGCAGGCGTGGGTGTATTTATTTCTTTTTCTCTTCTAATACCTCTGACGAAAAGAGATGAGACCCTGAGGTGAGATAATAAGAATCTGTTTACATGCCTGATTAACACAGGAGTCTGCAGAGTGTGAAGAACAGCAGAGAAAATACTATCTGCTAACCGGGGCTTTCCCTCCGAGCACCACCAGTTCCACCGCCAGTGTCAACAGTTCCACCGCAAGGTGAGGCTTCACTGGATTGCTTAAGAGAGCCGTGCTGCATCTCCATTGCCCTCTTATGGTTGTGACCAGCACTACAGCAGGTGCCCAATGCTGTTTTCTCTTTCACACTTATCCATTTACCATTAGCCTCTCCTGTAATGCATGTCAAACTACCTCCTCATGCAGTCTGAGCAATCGGATTGCAGTCTGGATTGCTTCAATACATGATGTTACCCTTATCTGATCGCTAAACGATCAGACCAAGACGCATGATCTAACTCAGCGTAAATAGGCTTCAAGATTTGCAGGTTCTTGCACATGGGTAAAAGATTGTGAAAGCTGGTCTTAGATCAAGGGCAAGAGGCACTTTAGAGCTTATGATGCAGAGCAGAAAAGCCATAGAGGAAATTAGCACAGAAGCAGGAACACGTCCATTTGTTCTTTTTGTAGCACCACTATAGCACCGACAAGTCTCCTACATCGATGTTGCCTAAGATAAGGATCGCTTTATTTAGGCTGTTAAGTCTCTTAGGCACATCTTTGTGCAACAAAGTTTCTATCTAGCAGAATTTACAGGGCAGTCATGTCTCTTGTAGCTAGTTGAAACCATTTATCTCTTTAAAGAGAGCTGCAACAATTTGATGACTCAGGTTTGCCTTTTGCTGCCTGATCTCTTGTTATGTAAGAATGACTGAATGTAGCGTAGGGATCAGAGGAAAACAATTAAAATGCCATCTGGTGTTCTTCACTGAATCATCCTTTCTCATGCTTCAGTTATTGTTATGAATGCCCACATTTAATTGCAGTATTTATGTAAATTAGCAGTGGGTCACCACCCAAAAATGGGTCACAAGTCGCTTCTGAAAGGGTCGCGGACAGACTTAAATACAGGTTCACTTACAGAGATGATAAACATGAGGTTTGTCTGCAATCGCATTCTGTCTGAGTAGGTACTACTTTTGATGAGGAACAAACTTCACGACCCGTTCTAAATAGTATGAATGTGTAGTATGAATGAAATCCTATCCAGTACATTGTACAGTACATTGGCTTTGTCATGTGACGTTCAGCATCATTTGCCATTCACTGCCATTCCCAAACTCCTCTTCTCATGGCCTCATGCGATAGAAAAATGTCCATTGGATGCGCACTTCAGAATCTCTGCAGAAGAAGTATGTCATCCGGGTATTTTTGCGTACTGTTTTATGAGTATTATGAATTTGGACATGCTACTCATTTCACATACTGTTTTTCACCTATCACAAAGTATGGGGAAGTACGCATATTTGGACACAGGTATGGTTTGTGTTGACTATAATGTGTTTTGTGTGCAATATTCTTGTGAAACCATAAAAAAAAATTTATGCTAAAAAAATGTTGGTGCTGTGCAGGGTCAACAAATTTACTGACAAAAACTTTTAGTTTGTAACATGCATATAACTCGCAACTGTACAAATTGACATAAATGAACAAGTGAACTTGAACTAAGTTGTGTGCTAGTCAGAATGTTTAAGTCACATTGTGAATATGGTAACATATTTGGTAACCGCACACTAAAAGACAGACAATGAATTTCTAAAGGAAAAGGAATTCACAGTATTCTAGCATACTCGTTATTTTGCAAGATCTGTTGTGTAAGTGGTGCGACTGTACCGTATCCCTTAAATCAGGGGGTTTCAACATTTTTGGGCACGCAGCCCCCTTTGTTTATCTAATTTTACTGTTGGGGATTTTGTGTTGCATCATGCCGATCGCGTCCGGTGTAGACAGGGTTAGTTAAAAACTGAAACATTAAAAATATAAACAGCTTACCGACTTTAGAGTGACGGCTGAGCTTGTTTTTCATTCAGTTTAACCTTAGTTTTGATCATCTCTTGTATTTTTACGAGCCACCAGTCCATTTTGTTTTTAGTTGTTTTTGCTCAAATTCAGTTGCGCCAAACCTGCTGTAACCATAGCCAACGATTAGCTGGGAGAATAGTCAAATTGCCCCCTCTAGTGAATGACTAAAGATTTGCTAGTAAAATCTCACTTTTATAGCTTTTTTACTCGAGAATTTCACTTTCACTTTTGAACTAACAGGTGCTCGCGCCCCACTTAATGCCCCACAGGTTGAAAACCCCTGCCTTAAATGTCCGTCTAGTGTGCTGCGCTAGCAACTGCCCTCTCTGCGGAAGCTTTGCGTTTAAAGAGCTAATAAAATATTTTGACTCAATATTTTGTGTCTAATTATTTACTTATGTGTAATAAGCGGGATAATGTACATCCAACCGGTTGTTATCTCAGAATAAACCCCTTCAGGCTGATACAAGACCCCTTCGCTTCACGTCGGGGTCCTGATCACCCTGTCGGGGTTTATTGTGAGATAACAACCGGCTGGATGTACATTATCCCTTACTTATACTACTCTAAGCAGTGTCTGAAACTTTGTATTTTGAGTACTTCTTGTGTCTATTTGCCTCTTCACTATGAATCACTTGCTGTATTCCTCACTTGTAAGTCGCTTTGGATAAAAGTGTCTGCAAAATGAATAAATGTAAATGTAAACCTGGCAGTCTGAGCAACAGTTAAAGATGATTTTTTATTTTTTTATTTTTTTATTTATTAACCTTTGAACTACCACATTCTCGTCAGAAACGGTCCCACAGCTCTAGTGTTCCTAAACCTGACAAGCATGGAAATTCATGTTGGTCTAATCTGGTCAACAGGGAAGAGAAAGTACAACACGTGTGCAGCGTCCAGCTGGTGAGTCCGATCAGACAGCTCTCTTCCCCCCCTGCAGACCGCCCTAACAGTTCCCCAGCCTCCACAAACCACAGATTAGCTCCCATTCCACAATTAACTGGCAGGGGAGGGATGGGAATCGAATGATTTAAAACATGCTGGCTTCTCTCCCGCTGGCCCTGCAGACACCACGCATTTACCACATGGTGAAATGAGAGCACGCTGCGCCTGGCTCCCTTCACGTCCTCCGATCGTCCTGGGTGGGTAGACCACCTTCCTCCAACATTCTGTCTAATTACCTCTGGCCTCCTACTGTAATACCCAGACTACCCATTGGCACCCTCTTATTCACCCTGGTTTGTCTGGACACCCTCTGGAAGAATGAAATATTTGTCTTGTGTTATGTGATGTCACCTTTGTCCCCTCAGCTAATCTTTAATAGATTAATATTCATAAATCCATAGAGAACATGGTTTCTATAACCCATATCTAAAAATGGAGTTTGAAAGAGTTGTTCCTACTACTGTCTGATTTAAGCTCTCTCACACTTTTTGTTGGTACCAAAATTCTGCTTCAGCTGCCCTTATGACATACCGTGCACCCCATTATAAGCCTTTCCGCCATTTCCATGGGCAGCTAAATAAATCAGGGCTGTTGTTCTCCCCACGAGAGCCTGTAACAATCCCGAAGCTGCCCGTCCGATCCACAACAGTCCAATTAGCAGTATTGGGCTGGTGCTGATCCAGCGGTCCCAGTTGGCTGCATGGCATTGGGGTCATGAGTAGCAACACTATGGGAACATGCAGGACAGATTTTAGAAACTTTCACCTCACAGCAAATAGTCTTGAGTAGAACTCACTGGCTCTAGTCAACTTTAACTAGTGTTCACCATTAGATCAGAGGCTGCTAATTCAAAAACGTGATGATGAAAGGATAAAATATGGTACTTGTTGCTTTAAATATGGTCTCAACAATTACTTTTTGGGCGGGATTAGAATTAATCAAATTTATGTACATTTTCAATAATCAGTGTTTGCTGTCAGTTATTGCTTATCTGGTTTGGTTTGGTTTTGTTGACCAGAATGTTAACCCATCTATACCACAGCTGTGTATGTATCTCAATATTTCCTGTACCTAACTGATTCGTTTTGGGTAAGGGTCAGGGTCAGTGTTGATGAGTGGATTGATTATTTTGAGGTTCTTTCTTCTGTCAACTCCTCCCTTTCTTGATTCAAGTGATAGTAAACTGTGAGAGTGTGTGTGGGCGTCCGTGCGTGAGCATTTGGTTGATGTGTGTGCTTGGCAGCCTGAAGACAGAATAGTGGTAATCCTTTTATTAAATGCTCAGATGGAAACAGATGACTTTTGCTCCCTCTGGGCTAATCTCCATCACCATGGCCAAATCATTAAACATGAGAGAGTAAGGGAGGGATGGAGAGAGACAAACATCTGAAGGTCAAATCTGTTCATGCAAAACATACATATAGGCCTACAGTACAATACTAAGGCTTACAGACACACACCAATAGGTAAAGCAGCCTTAGATTGGAAGCGGTTGTTATTTGAGCTACATTTCTCTTTATACCATATTCTCGTTCTTCACACTTAAGATAATATAAGTGAATCAGCCTAAGTACATTCAGTTATATCAATGAAATTAATTTGTAAGGGTTAGATCTAGTAGAAATAGCGGTAACACTTTAGTATAGGGAACATGTATTCACTATTAACTACGACTTTTCCTTCAATAAATTCCTAATTTACTGCTTATTAATAGTTAGTAAGGTAGTTGTTAAGTTTAGGTATTGGGTAGGATTAAGATTGTAGAATAAGGTCATGCAGAATAAGGCATTAATATGTGCTTAATAAGTACTAATAAACAGCCAATATTCTAGTAATATGCATGCTAATAAGCAACTAGTTAAAGGACCCTAAAATAAAGTGTTACCGAAATAGCTAGTCAAGGCAAGGTAAGGTAAGGCGAGTTTATTTATATAGAAGATTTCATGTACAATTGAAATTCAAAGTGCTTTACAATGACCTAATAAAGAGATAGAGAGAGAAAAATGTAAAAGCCAATTTTAATAAAGTTAAAAACTTTAAGAACATAAAAAATAATAAGAAATTAAAGTTTAATTTTAAAAAATGCATCAAAAGAATACAAAGGATTGCAATGTATTCACAATGTATTGGTCCAAGGTCACTGAGTGATTTAAAAAGTAGTAAAATTATTTTAAAATTGATTCTAAATGTAATTGGAAGTGAGTGTAAAGACCCAAAGACAATATTATATTCTCACAGCCTATTTACACATTGATATACATTAATATGTGTGTGTGTTTGACTTTGAGAGTGATTAGGTAATTTTCTCCAATTTGATGAAGCAATGAAGAATTACTTTACACGCATCACCTTTAACATAGCGTTCATTTGTTTTCGTCTTGCAACCACACTTGATTGGGCATTTATAATTGAAACCTTGAAACCTCACAAATACGACGTTAACGGTCACTAAATATGCACAAATATTTCTTTGTGAGCTTCTTAATCAGCGCAACCATTTTAATAACACAGTTCTGTGATTAATATGGTGATCGCGGGATGCAGACTTTACAATCCGACATCATAAATCATCAAGAGCACAATAAGACTTTATGCGCCACATGTCGCAAAGAATACATTTAGATATTATCTGAACAAGATAAGGGAGGATAAAGAAGAGTGGAAAAATTCTAATCTACCACTAATCTAATTCTACAGAGAGCACAATGACATGTTTCATTTAAGAAAATAAGCAAACACAACAGGGCTCAGTAAGAGGAATAACTGATGCAATTAGTAAAGAGAATGTTTTGCTAATTAAATTTGCCTCACAAATCAAAAGGGGTAGAGAAAGAGAGAATATGACATGATGCCCGTTTAGCTGAGCTTATAGTCAAATGGAACAGATGCTTAGAAGCCTTTTCTTCCTCTCCCATTCTTTCTCTTGCAAACACAGATGCAATACAGTGTGTAAGAATATGTGTGCTTTTCTTTACAATTTGGGGATGAAATTGAGTACAGAAATTAGACAATTGTCCTTTAATAAATAATGTTTTGAATGTTTAAAATTTGAAGTTAAGTTTGAAAAGCTCATAATGTAAACTGGCCAAAGGTTTGTTTAATGGGTAGGCTGTAGTAAAACTGTGGTATGACAAGCACTCTCAGGTGGTATGCAGCACAACCCAGAATATTTGGACACACACACACACACACACACATAATTAAAGACACCCCAGATGAATAGGGTTAAAAAAATAATTTAAAACATTTTTGTTTTTTGTTTTTTTGTTTTTTTGTTTTTCAAAGGTGATTTTTGGATACCTCTTTGTATCTTTGTATTACTATCAGAAAATACTGTCAACAGCCAGATTTGTCTCATGCTTGAGGTCAAAGAGATCAATATTAAATAAAAACCTGAAAAGTTTGAGAACCACTGGTATAGGGTTTAGGGTATATCAATAAATATCAATACAGTAAACCATCGTGTATATGAAAGGTCCTCACTAAGTTAATGAATTAATGAATGAAAGTGATCTTAAGACTCTCCAATTTCAAAAGTCTAACATGAAGAAAAGTAATTGTGTTTGTGTCAGTCAGAGTCAGGCTGCTCTCTGCTGGCCCTGATCCAAGAGTGTAGTGGCCCAGAAGACAAGTCCTCTCATCTGGGTAAGTGCTGTGGGCCAATGTGTGTGTGTGCGTGTGGATGCATCTTCAGAATTATCCAGACGAGAAACGCTGGTGTGACAGCTCCAAACCTAGTGGTTTTGTATGTGAGAAACAGCTCGATCCACACCTCTGTGTCCTTATGAGGATTTGTCCTTCTCAATCTTGAGGGTGTATCTAAGTGCCAGTGTGTGTGCGTGCGTGTGTGTGTGTGTGTGTGTCTTTCTGTGTGATGTGATTTTTATTATTATAGTTATTTTATTTGTGCGTGTAATTAAAGTTTTTGTTGTGTGATCTCTGTTGTATGTTATCATGTCCTTGGATGTTTGACATCATTTCTGTGTGTAATTGTGTAAATATGTATTTCAAACCTGGAGTGCAATGATGAGATTCAGTGGCAATACTGGGGGAAAAAATGGTGTAGAAGCAATTTTCACTCATAAATTGCTAGTAAATTTCACAAACAATTTTCAACAGCAAGTAACATATTGAATTAAAACATGAAATTTTGAAATAGAAAAACTGAAATGGTATTTTCTTGTAAAACATACTCCAATAATCTTTGTTTCATTTACATCTTCAATCAGCATTTTTTTTTTTTTTACAGTGAGTGTCACGGTTGCTATGTAATTTAATCCAAAGAACAAAGCGTGAAGCAGAATGAACGATCAAAGGAGACTTTGATGAACACAGAGAATGAGAAACACTACATAGTACACACTCAGGTAAACAGGAACAGGGAAAACCATGAAAACGTCCTCGTACTATAACAAGGCCCATGTGGAACCAATGGAGAGAGTAGCTAGGGAGGAGCCAGGAACCTGACCAACAGAGGTGGAGACGTGAAAGGTGGAGACCCAGGCGGAGCAGAGGTGACAAGGGCCCAGGATGACACCGAAGGCCTGGAGGGGTAAGGCGGAGCCACAGGCACATGTGACCGAGGTGGAATCTGTGGGACTGAGGACAATGTTGGAACCGTAGGGAAGGAGGAGCCCCGGCGGAGCCAGAGGAGTGGAGGGTCGAGGCGAAGCTGGAGACCTGGAAGTCTGAAGCAGAGCCACAGGGACAAGGGAGTCCGGTGGAGGCTGGGGGATGACAGACCATAGAGACAGAGCGCATTTAGGCCACGCCCACACCGGGGGGGAAAACAATCCAACCGTCTCCATTGACTTTGTATTGCATGAGGCTGCCTCCTTGTCATTTCTGACTTATAACAAAAAACAGAACAATGCATTAAAGCTGCTGTGTGACGAGGTGTACAGAAAACAAGCTAAAAAACCCAGAACTAAGTTTTTATAAGCTACCGAACCGTAAAAGCCAACCTTTAAGGAGACAAAAGTGGATACAGGCAATAAGACGTGAAGCATCAGCAGGAAGAATGGGTAAATTTTGGGATCCTGACACTCAGTATGCCTCAGTAAGCCTACGTGTGCAGTAAACATTTTGTCGCTGTTAAGTCAAATATCCAAATGTCAGTTTTATATACATGCCCGTAGGCAGGGGGGGTTCGGGTGGTTCGAACGAACCCCCCCTCACTGCCAAAGGTCCAGAATTTAAGTCGTTTTTTTTTTGTTTGTTTGTTTTATGTGATTATTGTCATCATTGTTTTAATCAATGCTTGTGACAAATATTCTGGGTTGCTGTTTCAAATTAATATGATACATTATTGTAGCTGGACGTGTGTGTGTGTGTGCCGCGCGTGCAGTTCAGAGAGAGTTCTCGCAATACACTTTTCAAAGCAACGGTGAAGCATCGCCTCTGAATGATGGGGTGGAGGGGTTATATATATATATATTTTAATTAAAAGGATTTTTATATTTTATCCACTCAATAGTCTACAACATAATAACCATATAAACGTAGCGTAATTATAATAATAAAACATAGTGGGATATTCAGTGATATTGGCTGTGCAATATCGACTTTTGTGATTGGCCAATACCGGCAGACTGGAGCCAATGGAAATGCTTCTCCTTCGGTGCGCGTCTTATTCAAAGATGCATTGATGATGATTCAATGATGATGAGAAGAATTATTATTAATATTTCAGTAAAGTTCATTAAATCTATTCTGTTGTTAGTGTGGTCTTTAAACTTATGAACTGTGTATGGACTGACAAAGGTGGTACATGAGGAAGCAATTTGACAACAATGCAGTAAGTATTTTAGGTGCATCAAAAAGCGTGCTCGTTAAGATACCAGCAGACAAGCTAATCCAGCACAAATTAGTGCATAAAAGGTCACCAAAATGAAGTATTTGAACCTCATAATTAAATACAAAAGGAGGAGAAAAACTGCAAAAAGGTCCACTTTTTGAAAAAAAGAACCCCCCCTTTCAATAGGCTGGCTACGGACCTGATATATTATATTTCCTGTCGCTGATTACGTTACCCTCCAGTGGGCGTAGTTCTCATAGTAATATGACATGTCACGCTCTGCCTCAATTGCCTGTATCCACTTTTTAATCCTTAAACGCTCGTTTTTTGGGTCGACATTTTATAAAAACTTCTGGGTTTTTGGTTCTGGGTTTTTTTTTAGCTTGTTTTCTGTACACCTTGTCACATAGCAGCTTTTAGACATTGTTCTGTTTTTTGTTATAAGTCAGAAATGACAAGGAGGCAGCCTCACGCAATACAAAGTCAATGGAGACGGTTGGATTGTTTTCCCCCCCGGTGGGCATGGTTTTCAGATTATGACACGTGTCGCTCTGTCTCTATGGTGGAGCTGAGCAAGCATGGAGCCAAGGTGGAGCTGATGGGCTGGATGGTCAAGGTCGAGCCCAGTGCTCAGAGGTTCGAGGTGGAGCTGAAAGATACTTAGACCAAGGTGAAGCTGACGACCGGGAAGCCCAAGGTGGATCCAAGCAGCAAGGCAGAGCCACTGAGGGATGAGTCGAGAGGCTGAAGGCAGGCAGGAGAAGCGTGGCCACGGAAATGGATGGCGTTGGCAGAGGAGGAGGGAGAGGGAGGCTGGACGAGACTTGGAGCTTAGCAGAACCAATGGCGATGTAGGAGACCACATATTCAGCGAAGCTCTCTCAAGGACCTTCCACGGGCAGGTGTGCCTTGGACCACTTGTTGAGGCTGGTGTGGAAAAAGACGCAGAGTGAGCAGTTGGGATAATGGGTGAGGCATGCCAGATCTAGAAAATATCTCGTGTGGTCCTCGAGGGAACGACCCTCCTGTTCCAAAAGGAAGAGATGAACATTTTTCTTATATACAGAATATATCAATTTTTTCTTGATTTTTAATCCTCCCTTGCGGTTCGGTATTCTGTTATGTATGCTGTGTACTATAATCCAATAATCAAAGATATATGATGCAAAATACTCAAAACAAAGAAACTTAAATGACACACAGAGAATATGCAGGAGAAGCTCTAAACTCACACTAACATATACCAAACCAAGAAAAATGATAATAGACTGCTTATATACACACAAGGATAATCAACGGAACAAGAAACATGTGCGTAACTCTTGTAACTTTAAAGACCCAATGAAAGACTTTGACAAAAAATGTCATCAATATTTTAGTCTATTCTTCGAGAAGTTGAAGACTACATTGTGAATGTATTCTGTAATTTTTTTTCTAGAAGTAAACTAGCATATTGATGACCTAAAAATTCATATTTGGACTAAAAGACACCAACCTTTAATTTTGATTTGTAGCTAGAATCCTGCAAGATTTTAACTGATTGCCTTTCTGGGCTTGTATGTATATGGGATGTGCGTATGTTGGATGCATGAATGACAATTATTGTGTGTGTGTGTGTGTGTGTATAAATCCTTTTTCCATTATCATCAGGGTGAATCAGTAGTCTCTCCAGGGACAGGGCTCAGTCTGATCCCAGGCTCAGCTGGCCTCTCTGGGCTTCATCTCTCAAGCAGGTGTCTTCATGTGCTGGAGCCTGTTCTCATCAGCCTCTCACAAACTAAAGGATTCAGAGAAACCTGCAAGACCTCAGGGGAAGACTCAGAAAACTCTGCCTGGGAGAGATTTTTTTTACTGTGTATTGCGTAGACATAAAGTTTTCTGGAAACTTTGCAAGTCTGTGCAATCATATGTCAAAGGTAAGATCATTCTGTTTCTTACTGGGTAGAACTGCAGAACTGTCCACACTCAACAATTTTTTTTTTTTTTTTTTAAATGTTATTGATTCAAAAAATTAAATGTATCTTTATTATTTGACCATGTTATTTATTTATTTCTATAAAATGCAATAATCATATGTTACAAATGTCCTTAATACAGTAAATCCAAAATAAGCTTTAACAGAAGTGATAAAGTTGACATTTTAACAATGTCGTTTAAAAGTTTGTGGTGAGTAAGAGTTTTTCTTTTTTTTTTTTTTAAAGCAATTTAATACTTTTTTATTTATTTATTTACTTTTTTCATTAAATACATTTTGTAATGGATGCTGCAATGGCTGTTTGTGCAAAATTAAGCTTTGCCATCACATGAATAAATTACATTTTAAAATGTATTAAATAAGAAAAAAAAAAAACTGTTTTAAATTGTAATCATATTTCACAGTATTGCTGTTTTTACCATATTTTTTTATCAAATAAATGCAGCCTTGGTGAGCATGACTGTGTAGCTGACACTTTAATCCAAAGCATATGTATTATAACAAAACAATTTCTGTTAATTTTATTCATTCATTGATTCATTTATTTACAAATGTTAATTTTCCTAACTCATTGAACTGTTGACTGTTGAGGATTGCGCTATATGGTATTGGGATGCTGAGGTGTTCTGTCAGGCATGTGTTGCTCTAGATTCATGAATGTTGTGGTGAACCGCTCTGCTTTGCCCACTCAACCACACAGTCATCACACACTGCTGTTGGCATTAGCCTGCTAGCTTTGTTCCAACCTGAGCTCCATAATTATGTGTGAATGTTTGAGTGTTTATTCGTGTCACAACCAGGCCCACATGGAATCTGCACACAGAACTTCACAGAAAGATCTGTGGTATTGAAACACCTGTTATTTACAGTTTTACACTTCCCCCAACCCTTGCATGTTTGTTTATTAAATATTTGGACATATTTGATTAATGCTTTCTATAGTAAGTGTGGAGTACTTATAGCTTCATTTAATGCATTTTTAAAACACTTTACAGTCAAAATCAGTGCAGAAAATGCTGAAAAGTGCACAAATTCTGTCTAGGTCTGCTTATAATTGTCTGGTTTATAGTGCCTGACTAAAAAGTTATTACAGCCTCTCGATATGCCTTTAACCCTGTTCCAACCCCCAGTGAGCTGTTTACTGTTATTTAAGGCAGCAATATACACAAAATGGAGCCTCATAAGTAGCTGATATGAAATGCCCTTTGTCACTCACACACACACACACACACACACACACACACACACACACACACACACACATTCACACACTGCATAAATAGCAGTCCCCATATGAAGTGCATGAAAGATAAAACTCGCATCTGATTCAACAGAATTTGACAAAGGCTCAATATTAATTAGAAATTTATGTTGGGTGAATTTTTAATGAGAACTAATATTTTTCAATACTCAATAATTAGATAAGAATTTTTTTAAAGAAATTAATGTTTTTATTGGTCTCACTTTATATTAAGGGTGTGTTCACACTTGTAGTTCAGTTCTCTTGGTCTTTTGGTCCAGATGGAAAAAAGAATATGATACATTTAGGCCTGGTTTGCTCAGTGTCCACACTGTCATCTTTGAAATCTTTAAAAACATTTTTTTTTTTGTCTTACCAAACATCCAAAACAATCATTGGGCTAAATGCTGGGCTAAATGTGCTTGCTGTATGTCTGTGCATAAGATGATATATTTACTATCTGAGAACTCACAAAAAGCTTCTAAAATGTGTAAAGGAGTCAAACAGCACCAGGAATTCCTCTATCGCACACAAGCGAAGATCTACTGCAAGGAGACACATTTCTGACACCTGTACCGAACTGTAATGGGCAACATCGCTACTATGATGAGAAGAACCAGGTATCCTTGAGCATTCTGTCATTTTTAGGGTCGCGTCCTGTGACATTATGTCCTAATTTTGGTTTGTTTAGATGTCTTTGGTCCATGTTGTGTTCATATTTCAGTAAATCCGCACCAGAGCTTGTTTGTAAGCAGACCAAGACCCCCTGAAAACATGGGTCTCAGTTCCGTTGTTTGGTGCGCACCAGGGTTCAGATGGCAGTGTTCACACTTATTCAAATGAACCACATTAACAGAGCAATCGCACCAGAATTTGTTTTAAAGGGGACATATCATGAAAATCTGACTTTTTCCATGTTTAAGTGCTATAATCGGGTCCCTGGTGCATCTACCAACTAGGGCTGTAACGATTCCTCGATTAAATTAGAATACTCGATTTTAAAAAATACTCGATTTTAAAAAATCCTCGATTTCAATTTGCCCGTGTCGAGTAACCGGTAAAATACCGGAAGTGGCGCTTTCCACGGACGAGAATCCATGAAACGCATTATTAGACCGTTTTCTAAGGCTGCACGATATTAAACCCGTTTAAAAATCATAATAAAGCATAATGCTATTGTGACTTTACAAAGGCTGTGAATTAATTAAGTAAATGTATGTGCTGCAGGTTTAATATGCGCTGTAATTATTTACATACGTGTAGGTTATCCACGTGCGTCTCATGCGGCTCCATTCACAGTAAATGCTGCTTCACGTGAACTGTTATTTACATGAGTGGCGCGTTTCAAACTCCATCTCTGCATATGCTGTGAGTTTGGATTACTTTTAATGTTCATCTGGAAACGCAATGTGCGACATTTAATCAGATTTGTAAGGTCAGTCATCTATAAACCTTAGCAAACGCAGGAGAATACATTATACAGTATGTTTCTACTGTGGCGCGATTACCCGAGGAATCGTTCAAATAATCGAACGATTACTCGATTACCAAAATAATCGTTAGCTACAGCCCTACTACCAACCCAGAAAATGTGAAAAAGGACAACCCAGTGACATTATTTTGGTAATCCTTTCTCTGCAAGCATGTGAAAAAATAAGCCGTTCAATCTGTATGTTTACAGTTACCATACTTTCTTAGTGTATTCACAGAGACCAGAGCCATGTCGTTATTTTTAACCCGAAAACACTTACAGTCTGTATAATTCATAAATGCATCTTCATTGTTATTGAGTCTCTCCAACAGTGTGTAGCTTTAGCCATGTTAGCCTTGCAGCACACTATCAAACTCATTCAGAATCGAATGTTAGCAAACATCCACAAAATACATGCCATACCTAAGTGATCCTATGCTGCATCACAAACAGTTTGTAATGATCCATTTTGAGAGTTATATTTGCTGTGTGAGCTTCTCCTGTACTGTTTATGCCTCGGTGTATAGGAATCACGAGCTTGGGGGTGGGGAACATGAGCTCATTTGCATTTAAAGGTACACACACCAAATCAGCACATTTTTTCTCCCACCCAAAAAATAGGCAGTTAAAACACGGTATAATAAACAATTCATGGGGTATTTTGAGCTGAAACTTCACAGACACATTCTGGGGAAACCTGAGGCTTATATTACATCTTGTAAAAAGGGGCATAATAGGTCACCTTTAATTGAACCAAATTTGCCAAGTGTGAAAACATCCTAAATGTCTCTATATCTATCTATCTATCTATCTATCTATATAATAAAAAAATTGAAAAATCTCACAGACCATTAATTTTTGAACGATAGTGTATATAATCAACATTTCTCTTTACTCCATTTTAATTCTTGGCCGAAATGGTGTGTTCTTAGTTAAAAATGTGTGTTACTGATGTTGAGCTCTATAGTGCCTGAATGATAGCTTTACAGTACATCATGAATGTGATTATGTGCCTAAAATCGTTGTCTGGGTGGGAAGCTCACTAGATTTTGGAACAGATTTTATGTCTCTATCCTTCAGACCTGCATTTTCTGTGTGGGTTAGAATGCAGTTGTTTTTCTACATTTTCTTTATTTTTTTTCCTCTATTTCCTCACCAAATACACTTTAAGCTTGAGTTGGAGAACTCTAAATGAGATTAATCTTTAGCCCAGGTCATGAAATCCCCTTTTATACAATTATATTTGAAATGGTCAACTTGCAATAGCTTATTTTCTCCTCCACATATGAATTTCTGCGTGATATACTGTATAATGTAGTGAGATCTCTTCAAGATTCCCATAAACCTGCCACCATGGTGGCTAATCTCCTTTGTTGTGGATGTTAATGAGAGCATGTAGGCCGATGAACTTGCATACGCTGCTATCTCCTCACTCCCCGCGATCTCATGCACACTCCTCACGTGTACAGCCCTTCCTGTGAGCCACTTCCTTCTGATGCTGCTGTGGCAACCGTATCTAGGGACAGAAGTGTTGCCTGGACCTCTTCTGAGGTAGTCATGCCAAAGCTGACAGTTTCCAGGAACACACACACACACGTGTACACACACTTACATATGCTCTGGCTGTGCAAGAGCCCATCTGGCCTGATGTATGACAATACACCAGGATGACTACAGCTTGCTGTGTGACTCACGGTTAGTCTGGGAAAATATACAAGTATTTTCAACCATGAAATAGACATTGAAAATCTCCATTTTGACGAAGAATCGTTCAGTCTTTTCGTGTTTTATGAAAAGGATGGAACATTCAGAAGCTATAACCTTTCCCTAACAGGCACACAAAGCTCTTTCTTCACAGTCAAACACGAGCATGACCTTTTTAAAAATAAACATGATTCAAAGATCTTGAGAGATTCTTCAATGGTAGTGCCAGGAAGACGACAATCTGCTGAAGCTTTTATTCGGTTCCGTCTCCCTCTCTCTCACATTGTATAGCAGAGGCTTGTCTCTGGTATCAGGCTTCCATATTCATCTCATTTCATTTGCACTGTGGGTCAGATGGCTTTAATTTCGCTGACTGCACCCCGGCCGGCCAGAACACTGATGCAATAATGTGGCAACAATAGAAAGCTGTGCATGCCGTGGGGAGCTGTGCTGGACAGGCTCTGTTTTGGCATCCCATTATTCTAGGTTTGATTTGTTTGGTGGGTTTGCATCCACAGTGCGTCTCCATAGATTTGTTCTTTGACCATTCTTGCTGCTCCCCCCATTTAGACTCTCAGCTAAGCCATAAAAAATCTAGAGTTTCTCAGTAACATGATAACTTTTATTACCGAAATTAACAGGCAGTTTTGCCTTATGTGTAACAGATTGTTAATGTATTATATTTAGAATTATATGTATAGAATATTTGGTCACACTTTTAGTTTAGGGTCCAATTCTCACTATTAAAGGGTTAGTTCACCCAAAAATGAAAATTCTGTCATTAATTACTCATTAACAACCCTCATGTTGTTCCACACCCATAAGACCTTCGTTCATCTTCGGGTCACAAATTAAGATATGTTTGATGAAATCCGAGAGGCATATGACTCATCCATAGACAGCAATTTAATCAACACTTTCAAGGTCCAGAAAGGCACTAAAGACATTGTTAAAACTGTTGATGTGACTGCAGTGGTTCAACCTTAATTTTATGAAGCGACGAGAATAATTTTTGTGCGCAAAAACAAAACAAAAATAACGGCTTTATTCAACAATCTCTTCTCTTCCCTGTCATTATCCTTACTCAGTTGACGCAGTAAACACAGTGAAGGCTTCCGTGTTTAGGTCCGAATGCCGGCTCAGTATTGGCCAAACGTGAACAGCACAACTCATGCGTGTGATGCTGACGCAGGAGCCGGCCAATAATGAGTCGGCGTTCTGATGTAGAACCTGGAAGCGCTGGACGTAAACAACGTATGAGAATGACACAGATAAGAAGATATTGTTGAATAAAGTCGTTATTTTTGTTTTGTTTTTGGCGCACAAAAAGTATTCTCATTGCTTTATAAAATTAAGGTTGAACCACTGTAGTCACGTCGACGGTTTTAACGATATCTTGAGTACCTTTCTGGACCTTGAAAGTGTTGATTATATTGCTGTCTATGGAGTCATATACCTCTCGGATTTCATCAAAAATATCTTAATTCGTGTTTCGAAGATGGACAAAGGTCATACGAGTGTGGAACGACATGAGGGTGAGTGATTAATGACAGAAATTTCATTTTTGGGTGAACTAACCCTTTAACTAACTGTTAGCTATGACTTTTGCCTCAATAAACTCTTTATTACTGCTTATTAATAGTTAGTAAGGTAGTTGTTAAGTTTAGGTATTGGGTATTAAGGGATGTAGAATATGGTCATGCATTAATATCTGCTTTATAAGTACTAATAAACAGCCAATATCCTAGTAATATGCTAATAAGCAACTAGTTAATAGTGAGAATTGGACAAAAGTGTTACTGAATATTTTCTAAGAAATCCTATAGGCTACTTTGATATAAGGATTACTGAGAAATGATGGCCAAAATATATTTTTTAATGGAGAAAAAGTTACATTTTCAGCTATTATTTTGTTTAATTACTCTAAAAATATCAAGTGGTGTAACCATCAAGAATTGAAAATAATTAAAAATAAATAAATAAATCAACACACTAAGGTTGTTCTACTTGCGCTTAACCTTGCCTTTTCATAAAAGCTCATAAAAATCATCAAAAATACAATATTAAAAAGAAAGAGAGAAAGAAAGAAAGAAAGAAAGAAAGAAAGAAAGAAAGAAAGAAAGAAAGAAAGAAAGAAAATCAACATTTGTTATGTCATTCTTAGTAAGATGTATTGGACAAACAAATATAAATAATACTTTAGGTAACACTTTATTTTAAGATGACATAGTTACACATGGTACATGTACTAATAAAAACAACAGTAAATTGTGCATATTTACAAGTAACTAACCCTTAACTAAACCCTAACTATAACCCAAAGTAAGTGCATATAGTTATTAATCAGTACATGTACTCTGCACAGTGACAGTTGAATCTAATCTCATCTCATCCATCCATCCATCCATCCATCCATCCATTCATTCAACAATTACAATCTTTTGGACAGTTACACAATTCAGTTACAAAATTTAAGCATCACAAAACATTTCAGTCACAAAATTCATTTCAGTTCATAAAAATCATCATTAAAAATTCATATCAATATTCAGTATTCAAGTCAGAATACAATTTTTAAGGTATTTTTTTGGGGGAAAAAAATATTCAGAAAGGAATGCAGATTATACCAAATGAGTGTTCTTGCGACAGCATTTCAGCATATTATGTTTATTTTAAATGTCTATTATGCAATGTGTAACCCATTTGTGCTTGTTAATGCCATAGGCTGTTAGAAAGGCCCTACCTGTTCCCTATTTTGATTTCTGTATTCATACACTCATATACCCAGAGACAAAACACACACACACACGGTGAGGCAACAGCACTGTAACAATACTGTCCTGAGCTAACCCTCAGCTGAAACCAAAGAGACCACACTGCCACCTGCTGGAGGACTCGAGTGAAGCCAGTGATCTGTCAGTTAGACCATTTTAGAGGATTTTTTCTCTCTCTCTCTTTACAATCACTAGGACACATTTCTCAATAGTTAGGTCACTTTTTCAAAACTCTTCCCACAGTTTTCCTAACTAACTTTCGGCTTGGCAAAAGCAGTTAACTTCACATTCAAAACACACTAAAACTACCAAAACAGGCCTAAATCAGCTCATTCCTCCATAACACTAGCAAAGGTTGTCAACCAATAAACACACTTTGTCACTCATAAATCAAAGATCTAAAAATATGAACAACAGGTAGCATTACACAGTTAAAATTTCTTTACAAAACAAGAATGACACTCTGTTTAGAATTCACTGCAGTATATGTTATTTGCTCCATGTTTACATTACAGTACAAAAATAGTCCTACGTTTTCTCCTTTTGTAAAGATGGTAATGAAATTGAAAGACTAACACCTGTGTAGGTGTTCAGCTACATCTAATTGTTTTGATAGTATTTTTAGATATATTTCAATATGATGATATTTTAGAAATGTAGCAAGTTGCTGTCTGTCTTATTCAGTTTTGTATTATGTAAGGTTTTAAACTTATAACCATAGAATTTTTTGAAGTTTTGAAAAAGTGACCTAAGTATTGAGAAATGTGTCCTAGCAAACACAACATGTTACGAACATAACATGTTGGAGGTAATATCATGCCGTATGTGCTGATAGTATTTTGTCATTCAAGACATTATATTTAATATGAAAGGGTTTAGAACACTTGTTCACCAGTGGCCTGTTGCATGAAGCTAGTTGAACAAACTCTGAGTTTCAGAGTAGGTTTAGAGTTGACAAATCCAGATAAATCCAAGCTGGTTTAGATCAGGATCAGCTGTTGCACAACGCTCGGTATAAACTTTCTCTGTCAACTCAGGTTTAATCCAGAGTTTGCAAAGCGCGTGCACCTGAAAGTGTGACACGTGCGGCAAACAGCCAATCACATGGAACATGGAAAATGTCCGTTTGATTCACTTCTCGTGAGAGAGCCGTGCAATTCACGTCTCTTCTGAAGATTAAAAGATTATTATGAAAAATATCATGAAATTAAACGCATTTACAAGGCAGGAATAAACACTGCTGCAGTGAAAGTTTGAGAAGGCAGCTGAAAGACAATATCTAACTATATCAGTGCATGTGAATCAAAGAAATATGCCTAATAATTTATAATATTAGTTTCACAAAGAGCTCAAATGAATACACATAAGCTTAATTTGTTTAAAAGCTTTATATATCGATGCATGTATTTATATCAATTTAAAAGCAAAGTTTAATATTAATTGTCAATTAATATAATAGTTATATGAATATACTATTAGCCTATATGAATTATACATAATTCATATAATATAAATATAATAAATAATTAGCAGCAAAAGATGAGCAATTTTGTCTCTAAAATGTTTTCACTATAAACTGATTTAATTTGGAGCGAGAGATACAGGGGGAGTGGCTTATTGCATCAGATAGGCTATGTGTCACTTTACTCACAGCTGATTGGTCGAGTTTTGGTTAACCCAGAATAAAACCTGCTCAGGAGCAGGTTAGCCGTGTAAGTTACCATAGCAATGAAACCCGCTAAAAACCAATCCACCTTCATGAGCCCGAAAAACCAGAGTTTGCTCAAACCAACCTTGAACTTACCTGGGTAGAAACTCAAACCGGCTTTGTGCAACAGGCCACAGCCATGCAAGCACAAAATAGATCATCTGCTGTGATTTTTTCCCCCACTTATGAGGCCCTGTTACTATTAATTGTAACAAGTTCAACCAGTCTGAAAGACAAACACACAGCATGTTAATGAGGTACACTGTGGGCAAACCCACCTCCAACTGACCTACTTTGTGTATCCAGGCGGACAGAATCATCAACTTTTTGGTGGTGTTATTTATTTACAGCTTCTTTTGTATTATTTCTCTCTTTTTTAATCTTATTTTATTTATTTTTTTATGGAGAATTGCTGGAAAGCAATACTCATTACAGATATATGGCCTCAGTCCAGCAATACCCGCCCACTCCTGCCAGTCATGATTTGCATGGTTCTGATTGGCTGATTGTGCTCATCAGTTGCAGATGGGAGCTTACTGCCTTCATCAAGGGAGGAATATAAGCAGCCCAAATCGCCTTAGCTCTTTTTAGAAGAACATTGGAAGGCTTGAGTGTCTGGTAATTGTGTTTCTTGTAATGAGATGGATGGCAGAGAGTGAATGAGATGAACACAGAATGAATGAATAGAGGGGGAGAAAGAGAGATGAATAGCTCTTTGGACAGACAGGTGTGGTGTTTCTGGAGGAGGATGAACACAAACACCGCTGAATTATACAGGCCATCAGAATAGACTATTGCTGAAACCATTGGTGTCCTTTAGCTGGGTGGTTCTCAACCAAGGGTCCAGGGCCCGCTAGGGGGCCTCAAGTCAAGATGACTTGAGATGATTTAAAATAAGACAAAACAAGTATTAGAATAAGCTAAAACAGCTAAAAATCAAGATATTTCTTATTTTTATTCACAACAACTGTCATTACCATTTAAAGTCCCATAGTCAATAAATGTATCCCTTAAAACTCATTTTTAATCACCAAAATGACATATTTAAAAAAATTTTCCTGAGAAAAAAATGTATTCATGCCTTAAAATAGCTTGAATGTAACGCTACACCCTTGCTTCATTTAGTATACGTGAAGCTATGAATATGCAAATTAGCCCCGCCTCCACTCACTCACACCAGCTCAGAGATCCACTCGGTCAACTTTACTGTAGTAAAGGCTGGACAATGGCAAGTGGAAATACTGGTTTAATTCAGCCATATATGTTTGAACCAGAAACTGATTCAGAAGAAGAAGGGGAAGAATGAATTATACCGACTCGTCTACAAAGTCGATGTATCAGAATGGTAATCTCTACAACGTCAGACACATAACGGTAATTAATATGGTTAGCCTTTTGCTTGACTACGTTAACAAACAGCTAATAATGTGTTGCTAATGTTACACAAACCATGATCCTGTTTGCCATCTTGGAGTCAGACAGCTATGTACCCAAATGTACCCAATTTTTCATATCAGCAGAAAAATATACCAGGATAACCTGGCTTTTCTTGAGATACCCTGCTTCGATATGTTACAAGGTAGATATGATGATATGAAGTTACAAGGTAGTGACGTAAGAAACATTGGCGATTTCAAACCATGTTTTGTTTGAGACTGTCTTTTTTCACTGCAGAAAATACTCAGCAATAGTGCTGACTTATGAATATGCAAATGGATTGTCTTAAAGCATATTAAAAACACCACATAGACATATAAACAACATTAAAACCTTGGTTTTCACCACAGGGGGTCTTTAAGAACGGTATGAGGAAGCTTAATTTTAAAAGTGTGGCTTTCTAGATCTGAAAAACTCATGTAAATTAATATAATCTTAACAAGCCATGGATATTTTTATAATGAATATTAATTTATGAATACATACATGAATACATGTAGAATTGCAATTCAGAGTGGAGATCTACAGTATGGCAAACGACTTCTAAAATTTCTGTTCCTCATGCAAAGCTTCCACATGACTTTAGAATACTTCAAATATCACACACAAGTCATATGGACTACTTTTTATGATCCTTTAACAGTGCTCTTTGTCACTTTAGAGCTTGGCAGCCCCAAGTTATTGAATGAAAAGAGCAGCACTATTTTGCATACATAGTATCTTGTTTCCAAAGAAAAAAAAGCCATACAGGTTTGGAACGACATGACGGTGAGTAAATGATGACAGAAATGTAATTTAATGGTGAACTCTTTAACATACAGCTGATTTGTTGTGACTGTCCTCTGTTTCCCTTTTCACAGTGTTGTCACACAATTGTTCAGACAAGGCATCTCAGAGATACACATTTGTTCCTGTTTGTGCTGTGCCCATGAGGTGTGATTATGTGGTCTGTGGGCATCTAAAAGACATTTCTTCAAAAGCGCTATGACACTGCTTCTGCTTTGGGTCAGTGCATCAAGCCGCATGGGCCGCCCAACACTCCAGACTCCACCGCACAGGAAAATATAGGTGAGCTAGTGGTGGGCACGGAAATAAATCAAGCAAGAGAGAGAGATCAGTCCTAATTAAAACAGACTTGTTTAAAAAAAAAAAAACGAATCTTTGAGAGGTGTTATCACAGTTAATGAGCAGGAGGAAAGCTGCCCACATCTAATGACCAACGATGCCCCTTTTCACACAATGCAGGAAAACACTGACATTTGCCTTTCTTTCTCACACTTCATCACTCACTAGAACATCAGTCAGTCACTCACACACAATCCCTTGCTCGCAAACACCCTCACGGTAATGATGATAAATGGTAGAGAACATTTACCTGACATCCACCAACTAAAGGTCCAAACCTCAGCAAGTTTAGAGAGATGACTAGGTTTTTTCATTATCTGAAGAAAATGTAAGTGGTGCTTATTTGTACAAAACTCACTGCCGTGATGCTTGGGTGTTGTGTTTGGTTGCTAGAGCATCGTATGTGGTTGCTAGGGTGTTTTAGGTTGTTGCTAAGTGGTTATTTACATTCCCAAGGGCCAAGGCAAAAGACAATTTTTTGACGATTGTTGAAAAGTGACTTGTTGTGCATGTTGTTGTTGTTTGTTATCATTGTACAAGCAGAATGTGATGGTTGGTAGGTGTGGTATTTGTCCCACCCCTCCTCCACTGTGATTGGATGACTGGGTTACAGTGATTAGCGCTGTTTTACCCAAAGATGAACATTCTTCAACTCTTTGCAACTGGTAAAAAATATGCGTAGATGCCTCATTCCACCGCTCGGCGCGTCCGCCATCTTGCAACGGTCAGGGTGTCGTCACTCACAGTAAGAATTGCACATTGTGCAGCTTCTGGTTGTGAAACCGCTGAGATTTAAATTCCCGAAGAAATGGGATAACCTTTCACAGGTGAGAATGTGTTAGTTTGTGTTTTTATATGTAGGCTATTAACTCAATATTACATGTTTTTACTATGGTACTTTAATGTTTTTACTTTTACTATGGTAACTTTTTCATGTCGTGCCAGCTGACTCCTTCGTCTTGTTGTAGCTATTGTTTAGTTTAGCCAAATCATCTTCTGAAGTCTATTTCATATAGTTATTCATACATGCATCTAACTATGGTTGCAGACATTGTCAACTTGCTCTCGAATGTTCATGGACTGCTCCAATATGGCGGACAGCTTGCGTATATCGGCCCATTGAAACGGCCACTAATGAGGCATCTGTGTATATACTGCCAATACATATGCCGATACGCTGTTGCGAGTAAGACATAGTGCTGCTGCACAATAGCATATCAATAACCCATAGCAGATCTATACAGGTGGAGCTGGGGAAGGTGGAGGGTTTTAGAGGAACTCTGAAGCGTGCTGCAAACTGCTATAGTGAATGTAACCAGCCATTTAAATGTGTGAGCAACAAGCTCAATGGCTGCAGAAGTGACATGGACCAATCAGCTTGTGCCAAGTAGTTAATGCTGTAATTATCGTCAGTTTGCGTTAAGGACCCATCAGCCTGCGCATCTAGAGTTTCATGACTGAACTATGTATGTATATGTTGTAAAACGATGAGTGCTTGGCGCTCAGCATGAAATAGACACTCAGCACCTCGTCACACTGCTGGCATTTCAAAAATGCGGTGCTCCCCTTGAAAACAATTTGAAAAATATGCTAGCCTCAGGGTTTGGGGAGGAAGCTTTGGTGTTATTAGTGTTGATTGGTTATTTTATTTTGGTTTTCACTGTACAGAAAGAGCCACTATAAAATCCCTCAAAATCTCAAATAAAATAAGTCTGTGTTTTCCTAAAGAACAATACAGAGAAACAGAAACATGATCGATGGTTAATGACTAGTGATTAATGGGGAATATTCAGTCATTTACCTTCTCAATAACTTTGCCAAATTCTGAAACAAAACAAATATTTAATCATTTGTTTAATTTAATTCAATTTTATTATATTCAGGCTTTAGTCACATGACTGAATCAATATGTATGTCATATTGAAACAAATAGTCTAATGCACTAATGCATATTAATAAATCAACCAAAAATCCATTTTAATATGCACACAGATTGTCATATTTGGAAAAACAGTCATAATGCTGCATTGTGTTTTGAAAGCAAATGCAAGTATAATCACATAAATTGGTCTGAAAAAAATGAAAGTGAAAACATTGAAAAAATTATTAATTTAAGCTGAATAATGAGAAACATTCAAAGGGGATGAACAATTTTAACTCAATTTAAATTCCCATTAAAAACATAATTACCCAAAGAGGACAGAGCGATTTAATCAAAGTTGGTAATGGTTTAGAAAAAAAAAAAGAGATCAGTGCTGGGGGCAGTGAAAGCCATCGTACAGAGAGAATACAAGAGCATACAACTCTGGAATAAATCCAAGCATCCCAGAAGTCAAGCACAGTCACCATTGACCTTGGAAATGGATCGTCATCCAGAACTGTAATTGCAAAGGCAGAGAAAAGCTCAGTGCTTAACCCAGTGCTTTGTTGAAGGCCCATGTGTGTGTGTTTTGGGGTCAGCCATGACCAGAGATCGTGGGAACAGGATATGGTGGTTATTGCATATAGTTGTGGTCCTGATCTCCAGGCTCAAGCAATCAATCTAAAGCTCAATGTAGGGGTCCATGTTGCCCATGAACACACTGGTAAGCTCTGGGATCGACTCGTCTCCCTGGTCAAGCTTTGCTTTGTCTGCCCATGCACTGTTGTATATCTATTTGAAAATTTCCATCTTAATTAAATACTGAGTTAGAAGCTTAACATACAAAACATACTTAACATACAAAACACACAGTTAGATATTACTATGCATATAAAGCAGCTTCAGCACCAACCATAAATTTGTTGTGTAGCTCATACTATACTGTGCTTGACTTATGTTATCATTAATTTTATTGTTATAAAATGATTTTATTATTACCTCTTTTTTAATTATTATTAAAATCAGAATTATCATTTTTTTAACCAAAGCCGTTAATTAAAAAAAAAAATGTAGAAATATAAAATCTTATAGCATTAAGTTTGATATGAAAGGATGGAGTCTTTACATATGCAAATTTGTAATTATGTATTGATTCTTTTTTTATTACTATTATTTTTTTTATGAAACTAACATCATTAATTACATACTAATTAATATTTTCACTGCCTTAAAATTTAAACGTGTAACATTTTTATTTTAAATTAAAATATTACATTTCCATTTTATAGATTTAACAAAATCAAAAATCTGGAGCATGTTTATTATTATTATTATCATTATAGTATAATCATCAAGATTCCCTTGTAAACGAAACTTTAAAAATTTAAGATTTAAATAAAATCTGTTATTTATAACTGCATTTAGTTTAATATGAGTTTAAATATGCAATTTTGTCATAAATACATATCATTTTTTTTTTTTTTTTGTATTAAATTGAAGACATTAATTTGTTGCTAGATGCTAATTAATCTTTTTGCTGCTCTAATATTTTTATTTTAAAATTAAAATGTCAATTTCTGTTTTTTAGGGTTTAAAAAAATCAAAATCGGGATTTGCTTATTATTATTATTATTATTATTAATTATTATTATTATTCCTGGTCTGGAATTGTAATCAGAAAACTGAAGTTTGCAAATACTGTTGCAAATAATATGCACAGTTGTACCTGACCTACTTCCTCCCACTTTCCATGCAAATGATGGAACCGTTTGTCTTCCATCTCAGTAAGCAGTTGTCTTTGCATCAGAAGTTGACAACTTTTTCACTTTCCCCTTCAAGCGAGCGAAACTTTCCAGCAGCCCCACGTGGCCACCTCAAGTTAAACTGACCATCCACCAATAATAAACTATACGACACAGGAATGTGGGAGCATTTCCTCTGGACACTCTGAGCAATGCTTATGGAGCACAGGGCAGACCAGATGGGACTTCTGAGCACTTTGTGAATGGCTCATTCTTTATCCAGAGTCATGTGACTAATGATGCTGTTATGTGAGAGCGGAACTCTCATGGTCCTAAATGGGCATGCTTCCGCTCTGGAGGAGCGAGTGTGGGTGTGTTTCAGTATTTTGTAGCAAAGATGACAGGTTCCTGCATATATATACACCATTTTCTATTACTCATAGTTAAATAACAGTATAGCTTAACCTCAAATGATGAATATGGCTGAGAGCAGCAATTTTTTATAATATGCATGAGCTGTTCATGTATCAAGGTATTATGATTTTCAAAGTTTTAGGAAATAACAGTTAATTTTGGTCAGAACACAAAATTGCATAGTGAAGCTGAATAATGTAAATGTAATTAGTGGAGAAACTGAGTCACACACACACATGTTGGGTTTCCATGTTTTTTTGGGGACATTCCATAGACATAATAATTTTTATACTGTACAAACAGTATATTCTATCCCCTAACCCTACCTCTACCCCTAAACCTATTTTCAAAAACATCACTTAGTATGATTTATAAGCTTCTTTTTTGTCATGGCGACCAAAATGTCCCGACAAGTACAATGATTTCAGATATTGCCAATTTTGTGGGGACATTTTGTCCCCATAACGTAGTGTATACCTGAACACACACACTCACACACACGCACACACACACAAAACCAACTATTCCTGGTCTTTTAAACGGTCACAGTCTGATCTAGACCTACTTTGTGTTGTCATGAGTTCATGTGATGTTTGGCCTCTGGTCAGAGGAGCAGGAATAGCAGAGGTTAAGAGCAGTTAGAAATAGGACAGTACAGTTTTCCCATGAAAAACTCCTTCAAACAACCTCCCACACACACCACACACAAGGCTTCTATCTGGGAGCTTGTGAGTGTGTTCAAAATCAATTTGTTTAACTATCATGGAGTGAGTGAAAGGATGGTTTTGGCTATACAAACAGAAGGCCATGTGATAGATAGTGTGTTTGTCCGTTTGTGGGTTTTATTGTCTGCTTTTCAGTTTTATCCATTTTGTCAGTTCATAACAGTATCATTCCATATGTGGAGCATATCTTATGTCCACAGAAAGTTGGTTTGAATTTGATGGACAAAAAGAATGTAACTGAGAGAGACAGAGATACAAAGGAAGATGGTATTTCTTTCTTTCTATTTTGTTTTACAGCAAAAACAGTAATGAAATGAAATATTATTACAATTTAAAATAACTTTTTAAAATATATTTTAAAATAAAGATGTAATTCATTCCTGTGATGGCAGTGCTCAGTGTCACATGATCCTTTAGAAATCATTCTAATTTGCAGTTTTCAGGGCTCTTTGATGAGTAGAAATTTCAAAAGAGTAACATTAGACATTACATATCGAAAGTACTATTAATATTGTTATTAATAGTATTAATATATAACTATGTAACTCATATTATTTGATACTATTTTGTACTTTTGTACTTAGGCATAATTTGCAGTTGGGACGGGTGCGACATGTCCCCAACATTTTCAAGTCATTTTTTTTTTCCCTCACCACTTTTTGAAAGCCACTGAAAAATGGTTTATGGTGAGCTGAGTTATTGGCTATATTGAATGCATGATCACAAATGGGATTTCTGTTCAAAATACAATGTCATTTTATTTTGACAAGGAATCAGTTTTCTTGCTGCGAAATATGAATATTATGCAGAGGAAAGTGTTTAGATAGAAACTTATGCTGTGTGTAATACATCATATCATGAATAAGATGAACGAGTATAGATATATGAATCACTCACTCAGAATGCCGACCATTTGTGGCATGGTTTTGCATGTATAATATATATATATATATATATATATATATATATATATATAATTGTATTGTTGCATGTGGGGCAGACACAAATCATGTAGTTCAAGGCAAAGCTTACCCAAAATTTAAAATTCTGTCATCATTTACTCACCCTCATGTCATTCCAAACCTGTTTGTGGAACATAAAAGAAGATATTTTAAGAAGTGCAGAAGAAAGAAAGTCTCACATGTTTGGAACCACATGAGAGAGAGTACATTATGACAGTTTTTTTTTTTTTTATTCCTTTAAATCATAACATTAACATTAAGTCACAATAGTAACTTTAGCTTCTTCTTTGTCTTGCCTAGATTAATTTGCATATGGGTTACACTTTTCTCAACTGTGTTGTGTTGCTGGACACAAACATGTCACCAACAGTCACTGTTGCAGGAAATTGCAAATAACCCTCATTGAAAGAGAATAACTTCCGGTCACTTAAATGGCTGTCAGTGTAAACGACCCTTTACTCTGTATGGGTTCCAGGTCCTTTCCCTTTAAACAACAGATCAAGAGTAACAGAGAGAGGGTGACCATCAAGAAACATGTCTATATTAGGCAATGAATAGCCAACTCACACACTGAAATGCACTGTACCTTGTTTTTCTTTGAAGCTGCCCAAGAACAAGCAAGCCACTGTCAAAGAGTTTTGACATGGCCCTTTTCCAAGATATGTAGAAAAATGTCCCTCAAGCAATTCTGGCTATAACAGTTCTAGTGATTTGATCAAGACCTCTTAAAAATCATTATTAATAATAATAATAATAATAATAATAACAATAATAATAATAATAATAATAATAATAATAATATAATTATTATTATTATTGTTATTGTTGTTGTTGTTGTTATTTTTATTTTAGAAAGTAATTGTGTAAAGGATGTTTCTATATAAATATAATAATAAGAAAAATAGTAATTTTATATTAAGTATAATAATTGTATAATATTAACAACAACACTAAAATAATAATAATAATAAGCTATAATAACTAATAATTGTTTTATCAATATTTTTTAAAGTATTTGTGTAAGGATGTTTGAGCTTATTATTATTATTATTATTATTATTATTATTATTTAATTTTAGAAAGTACTTGTGTAAAGGATGTTTCTGCTAAATATAATAATAAGAAAAATAGTAATTTTATATTAAGTCTATAATAATTTTCTAATATCAACAACAACAACAACAATAATAATAATAATAATAATAATAATAAACTATAATAACTAATAATTATTTTATCAATATTTTTAAAGTATTTGTGTAAGGATGTTTGAGCTTATTATTATTATTATTATTATTATTTAATTTTAGAAAGTACTTGTGTAAAGGATGTTTCTGCTAAATATAATAAGAAGAAAAATAGTAATTTTATATTAAGTCTATAATACTTTTCTAATATCAACAACAACAACAACAACAATAATAATAATAATAATAATAAACTATAATAACTGTAATAATTATTTTATCAATATTTTTAAAGTATTTGTGTAAGGATGTTTGAGCTTATTATTATTATTATTATTATTATTATTATTATTATTATTTAATTGTAGAAAGTACTTGTGTAAAGGATGTTTCTGCTAAATATAATAATAAGAAAAATAGTAATTTTAATTGTCTATAATAATTCAATAATATCAATAATAATAATAAACTATAATAACAGTAATAATTATTTTATCAACATTTTTAAGTATTTGTGTAAGGATGTTTGAGCCAATAATAATAATAATAATAATAATAATTATTATTATTATTATTATTATTATTATTGGCATTTAAGTGTTTGGATAAGAATGCTTGAGCTGTTGCGTTAAAGTTGTGTTAGTTATCAGAAATGAGTGCCAAAGCATAACTGCAATCTGACTTGGCCCTCTGACTCAAACCTTTACACAGCAGCCTGTCTGCTTCTAATCAAAACCGGAGAGTGCTTTTCCCAGCTAACACACTGACACACACACAGAGAGAGGCGTGGAAAGAGTGCATGTGTGTGTGTCTCTGTGTGTGAATGTCTGTGAGAGGAAAGGGAATGTGGCATGCCGATTTTATAGGAAGAATTAAATGTTATGAACAGCATGGAAATCGAGAGGGGGGAAAAGAAAAGCAGAGAGAGAGAGAGAGAGAGAGAGAGAAAGTAAAGGGTAAGAAAAGTATACAACTGTCAGTTTCCAGAAGAACTGCACATTAGAGAGGATATGAAGAGCCTGGTTTGTAAAAAGAGAATTTGAGAAAGCAAGAGATGGAGGAAGAGAGAGAGAAAGAGAAACAGTGACTTAAGACTGTCAGAACAGTCATCCCAAGCAAAGACTTCTAATACTGTCAAGATGACAACATGCTCTCCACGTTTCAAGCTCCACGCGTCTCTGTTTTCTTCTCTTCCTTCTTGTTTCTTCCAGAGAGAAAAAGCTCCAACAGGAACTGACCAAGATCAGTGATCGCTCCAGACGTCTGGCGAGAGATTGGTGGAAGCGAATGGCTTTCTCCTCCCTCTTGTGGAGTTCTTGCATCATCTCTCCAACCGCTTCACTGAAGGAAAAGCGCAAATTGGTTGCTGAACCAATTAGGGATGCTTATTGTAGAGGAGCACTGCCGTTCTGACAGCTGAACATTTGATATATATCAACAGAACTGAAGTACTAGGCTAGAGGCTTCAAACTTGGATTCATTTATATCTCACCTTGGAGAGTTATTTAATACAGAGTGTATTTTTCTGTATTTCCCTTTAGTCCTCTTCATTGCTGGACTTGTGTTTGATTGCATTGCATGGGACCATAGAGAAGTTGTTGACCCCTGGAGACACATGACCTTGACGTCCTGGCTGGCTTGAGAACAGAGCTAGCTGTGTCAGAGGGTGAGCTCACCACACGACGGGGAGAGTGGGTAACTGGCCGCTCCATCGCCACAGACGAACCATACCAACACGGAGTGACACAAGGCCAGAGGAGAACAAGAGGAGAATCATCCAGGTACTAATGCTTAGACTGTCCATCTGCTTATGAACATCTTTAAAATGTCCACTGCGCTGGCTTAACTGTCATTGTTTATATACAAATTAAGACATTTAGTTATTCTAGCAGGCACTACAGACTAATACTGAGACTTAGAAATTACCAAACATGCACAAAAAGTAAGTTCAGGATGTCAGTGACGTGAGCAACTAAGGATTATCTTTCTTTACGACAAGATAACTGTCTTTATCGAAAACAAATAATCCACGAAAGCGCTTGCCAAAGGAAACCGAGCTCTGTCAGGCTGGACTTCACAACCAGATGTTCCAAAGAGGGAGTAACTTCTGGCCAGATGTGAGAGGAATGTCCTGGTTAGGACCTTCTCTGAATGCTCGCCACTAACCGCTGACTTCACATAGACGTCATGAAGATCTATCAGACCTAAGGGACTGCAAGAGCTTCTGCCGTTTCACCACGCTGTGTGGTTTTCCCCCAACGGTCTTTTATTACTGCACTTCTTTCCAACTTGAGACTTTCCTTCTGGTCTAATTTTAAAAAGAAGTCAGTCCTTGGTGGCTAATCACTGAAGAATGACTTGTGCAAAATGTAGAGAAGTATTACTGTACTTTTGAGTGGGTGGAGGGTCTGGTGAAATGCTTGGCTGACTCAACGTTTGGCGCAAGGGTAAATGTGATTCGTCTATTTTTTTCTCTTCATGATTCAGTCATGCCGCTGTTTTTTTTAAATCTGTGTATATATATATATATATATATACAGTCAAACCAAAATTTATTCAGACACCTTGAACATTTCATTCATTAATACAGTTTATTCACTATAGTTTAAAAAAAGGGTTAATAAAATATGACAAGATCTCCGAGTTAAACTGTGTCAGAAAAAATTTATCTTAATTATGTCAGATAACACTTAAGCAAAACATGGTCAGGTCAAAGTGTCTGAATAATTTTTGGTTCCAAATTTTCATAAATTTTACTGGTAGTCAACTGTATGAAGAATTTTTGGGTAGCCTATAATATGTCACAGTTTATTTTGCTATCCTCACTTACATAAATGAACTATAGTGTCTTGCGCCCACTAGTAAAAATATATCAAAAATATCAAAAACGTCTGAATAATTTTTGGTTTGACTGTATGTATATATATATATATATATTAGGGGTGCAACAGTACACGTATTCGTACCGAACCGTTTCAGTACAGGGCTTTCCGTACGGTGCACGTGTGTACCGAATGCATTACATTGCAACATTAAGGTCTGTTAATCGCAATAAGCTCTGTGTTTTGTTATTTTCGATAAGAAACAAAGTGTCATCCCTCAAATTCTGTCCACGAAATCACGAAATTCAAATAGAAAATGCCGTTTTGACGCACTTTGATGTGGCGTGACAGATCTCTGTATCGCCTCAGTTCAACTGGCAGCGCGGAGCGCGAGTGAACGCGATCATCTCTTCCTCTTTAATAGCCTACTAGCTACAGAATAAACATGAATGAACATCTAAAGGTATGTTGAAAGATACAGTACAACTTACTGAAACGGTCATATCTCTTGTAATCGCTCAATCAGTGTTTCAACGGCGGGAAAGACATCAGTAAAACAGCTTGTAAACAATAGGCTATTTCACGTAGCATTTACCTCAGAAAAGCCATTCAGTGGTCACAGCTTGTTAGTTCGCCAGAGAAATGAACTCTTTCACTTAACATATGCACTGTATTAGCCCATTCATTATATTTTACTTAACCTGTTAGTGATGTCTTGATTATTTAATGTATGTTTAAATAAATCTGTCAATGACAGCCACTGTGTATAAATGATTATATTTCAACAACGAATTGGAGTAAAACTTAATTTTATAATTAGATTTTGAAGTTAATGCAAAAACTGTCTTATGTGCAGCTTACAGGTTTGCATACAATTTGTTATTTGAGTGTTGATTATTATATCAAAAAATAAATAGCGATTGAATTTAGGCTAATAGTTTGGGCTCTGTTGTTAACCTTTAATATTATAGTAGCATAATGTTCAAGTAAGGGCTCCCTACATAGTTTATAGAATTAGCAGAGATAATTTTTTTATCCTTAAGAAACTTTTAGTTATAATTTAATTTAATATATTTAAAGACAGAGACACAATTTGTTCAGTAAACTACTGTTTAATAAAAATTTTTTTAAAAAAAAGCAATTTTATGTTTAGTTTTCTCCCCACCTACTGTACCGAACCCCGTACTGAACCGTGACTTCAAAACCGAGGTACGTACTGAACCGTGAGTTTTATATATATATATATATATATAAATGTTGGTTAGTTAAACTTGGTTCTTCAAAAATAAATGTAGTATTTATAATGTTCACAAGGTTTGTGGCATATTAAATTTTCAATGCACTTTGCAGTATTACATAGAACAGACTCTTCAGACTAAACTTTAAGAGCACTTGAAATTCAATGTCAATAGCATTCATAACACTTGGCATTTTCATTTCTCTCACATATAAAGACCGCATCATAAGTGTTTGACAATGAAGTAAGAAACTCTCTCTCTCTCTCTCTGCAGAAAGACCTGTATCTGATTTTGTGCTTTCCGTGGGCCGTAATAATAAGGCTCTATGGGCTAGCAGAGGGATCTGGCCATGCCTGTTGCTGTTCGTGAGAGAAGCTGGGAGGATCATGTGACCCCACGCACAGGATTACAGTACAGCTATGATGACCTAGACTTGGTCTGCTGCCATGTGCGGTACCAGCGTGGCAGGTGTGCCTCGATGCCTGAGTGTGGTCCTCACCGGACTTGGACTTTATCCTGCCCTGAAAATGATATTGGAGATGAAATGAGAAGGATTGAGAGAATAGTGCAGAAGTTTCAGGGTGGATCTCAACCTAACTGTGATGGTGCAAAGGGCCGATCATTGATGCTTGGAGACACTGTCAATGAGACAGCACAGCACAAGAGTGACCAAGATAGCAGGCTACCTTCAGACAACGTGGCAGATCAAGATGAATTGCAGTGTTCTGCTTCGGGAAATTTGCAAGCTCACAATGGAGATTCAGATAATAAAGAACTAAACAAGGATAAAGTATCTGCTCCCCATAGCCTGACACATTCTGTGCCTACTACCACAGTATTGGCTCAAATGGAGGAAACGGATGATTTATCAAATGTGTTGAAGGACAGTATCTCCTTAAACAACTCTGTCAAAGTTGACTGTTCTGAACTGACTTATCCCAAAAGTGGAACTTGTGTAGAAAATGCAGAATCATTGATGAAGGTCACTGTGAGTAGTCAGATTTTATGTGTCACAAGCGGGATCACAGATATAACAAATAAACCTCCCACCTCTGACTCACAACAGAAATCTGCAGACCCACACATTATTGAGGAAGGACAATGTTGTGAAACGTCTGAACAGACTATATTAACATCTGGCAAAGTTGAATGCTCATACACAGATGAAACTATGATCCCAAACTTTTTATCATCATCAACTTCTCAAGAAACTCATCACATTCCAGAAGCTAGCTTAGATGCTAATAAAGCAAGTCTAGTGTGCAAACATCACATAGTGACTCAAGGTCTACAAGACAATGAAAATCAGGAGGGTCATGGCATTTTTAAAAGTTCTGATCATGTGATGTTAAAAGTTGGAAGTTTTAAAACACCTGCTTGTGAAACTTCTCAACTGGAACCATCTGGAAAAATTGACACCATGGAAACATGGCATGATTGTTCCTCAAAACTCCAGACCATCCATGAGGGGTCCTTTCCTGAATCAGGAGATGATGCTTCAGCAGAGATATCAGCAGAGATGCCAGAACATTCAACATTTACAGACTTAAACACCAATAACTGTGAGAATTTGACAAACTTAGATGATCAAAACTCAAGGCTAAAGGAGCCAACTAGAAGAGAACCTCAACCTGAGGGACTCTATGAGGAACATCAGGCAAATCAAAATACAAATACAGCTAAAGACCCTGAGATTGTCCCAAAAGCAGAAATTCCCATTGTCAAGCTTCGTACAAGGAAGGTAAGATGTTTTACATTGTTCTTTTGTGAGTTAACAATAATGTACAGGTATGATTTTGATTGGACTGAAATAGTCAACATCTTTAAATTATGTACAGTTTATGACTGGGTTCAATAACTTTTCCATTCAGTTTTATTTATACTAAAGGAAAATGAAAAGAAGAGCAGTGATGAAAAAATGTGCTTTTTGCCCATGAGATTGTTTCCATTATGTATCATGCTTATGAAGGTCATCAGTCAGTCAGTAAGGGAAATTCTGGGGGAATTTCCACATAAATTTTCTGTAACAAAGCAATTAAGCATGCAAATAAATTCTATTTTATGCATCACAAGATTTCAATTAGTTTCGCATTAAACACTGCATTGACTGTGTTTCTTATTTATTTATTCTCGGGTATGCTCGCAGACCGGGAGTTATGGGGGTGGAAGACAGTGGGAATGGGATCAGGCTTGATTCAAACCTGCATCTCCCACGTGAGCACCACAGCTCATACTGTACTGTAGTTCTGTTTTTTTTTTCTTTCTGTTTTTTTCTTTCAATACTCCAAACTCCAAAAAGTGTTAAACTTTAGAGTGCAGTTCATCCAACACATTTGTGTTACAAACATGATTGGTAACACAAATTATGTGTTGTAGCTTGTTGAACAGATGTGTGCCATTACTTTTCTAAGTTATCAGACTTACGATTTTCACCTGAATCTCACCTATAAAAGAGGTGAAAAAAACTGTGTAGACAGTGAAAAGTCATATCTATTCACACAAATGGGAATGGTCACTTTTGACTTCAGTCAGTAAGCAACCTAGTATCTATCCAGAATAACCTAGCAACCTACCCAGCAATGTGCTATCAACCACTCAGAACACCTTATCAACCAAATAGCAATGCCATGGTATATATTTAAGAAAAAAAATTGTTATATTTATATATAATATAATGTTTTCACATGCAGAGTAAGCACTTTTTTTGTCAAGAAAACGTTCAAAAGTTTGAGGTCATTAAGATGTTTTAATATTTTTGAAATTATGCTCATCAAGGCTGCGTTTGTTTGATCAAAAAACAGTAAAAACAGTAATATTGTGAAATATTATTAAAATTTAAAATAATTTTCTATTTGAATATATATAAAATGTAATTTATTTCTGTGATGGTGATTTATTTATTTTTATTTTTTTTAGCGACCATTACTCCAGTCTTCAATGTCACATGATCCTTCAGAAATTATTCTATATATATATATATATAAAATTATTATTATTATTGTCCATGTTGAGAACAGTTTTGCTGCTTAATATTTTTGTGGAAACCCTGATTATTATTTTTTTCAGGACTCTTTGATGAATAGAAAGTTCATAAGAACAGTATTTATTTGAATTAGAATTTTTTTTGTCACTTTTGATCAATTTAATCCATTCTTGCTGAATAAAAGTATTAATTTCTTTCAATAAAAAATAAATATATTTTTTATTATTGTTCTGTGCACTGCACACATCTCTTTATGAGTGGCCAGTATGCATGCTGGCTTTTATTTTTAGCTGCTTACAAACCAGTTCCAGCATGTTTCTTCTACAGACGCTTTCTTCCTTCTCCATGTTTGTTCTTGCTTGTATACACAGTTCTGATTAAAAGCATTTATATAGCGCCATGCTTTTCAAACACCACATCCTAAATCACTATGCCAGCTCACTGCCACGCCCTTTTGAAAGCAATGACATCACTGCAACTTACATCCTTGGCCTGTGGAATGTTCCACGGTCCAAGAAACTGGCGTCACAAGAGACCTAAAAGGGCACGAGTATGTTCGAGAATGTGTAGTCATTGTGTGTCTGCTGATGTGTGACAGGTGTAATATGTGTAATCTGTTGTGGGTGTGCTTGTATGCATATATATTTTTACCTTTATGTGTTTACGTAGGTGATTGACAGCAGCCCGCCTTGCCAACCTCGGTCCCTTAGGTAAAGTCTCTCATAGCTTTCTGTGTTTATTCATCCTTGCCCTATTCCACAAGACCCTGGAGGCGTCGTCCAAAACACAGTCATTATTTATACAGCAGGATCCATTAGACAGGAACCAGCCCAAGCAAAACACGCCATGCTGTGTAATTGTCATTTATTTGTGAGGCTGAAATCCAGGGCTGGTGGCTGGAGTTCTTGTGGGGATTTGTGTTTGTTACGGAGCGCTGGAGTGAATGCTAGCCATTTAAGGGCTTGAACGACTCTTTTTTTACTGCTAATGGAGACATGGACTATTATAAGTTCAAGGACAGAGTGAGAAACATGAGTCTTGAGTGTGGGAGTTTTTGTTTGACATATGAGTACAGAAGGAATCCTGCTTATTCCAATTATCTCTTTCTATGAATGAGCAATAAAATTAGCAAAGGATTGTATTAGTAATGTAGATGGAGAGATAGACGCTCATTTGGTTATTCTCTGAACAACACAGCAATGTCGATTATGGTGATAATATGACCAATGCCAACTGAAGTATTTCCCTTTTCACGCATGATGCTGCTCACACGCAGACACTCTGAATGTGCTGGATTGTGTCAGTCGGGGGATTTATCAGGGAGTTGAAGTATGAATCTGGGCTTCATGGTGGATTTGAGATTCTTGGAACCATTTAAGTGGCACTAACACAGCGACTGTTTCAAAAATCACTCCCCATATTGAGCAACTGTCTGGAGATCACATTCTCTCTCTTTTTGTGTTTGTGTGCTTGTGACTGTGTGCATGAATTTGTGCATCTGGTGGTGTAAATTGGGTATACAGAGAATCGATTTGAGTCATGATTCATAGGTTTTCATTTCGATTCAGGTACAATTTTTGCAAATTTAGAACGATTTGATCTGATTCACAATGAGATTCAATTCGATTTTGATTAGTATTTTTTATACAGAATATTATCTGATACATTTAGTTTTCTAAACTTCTCAAGCAAATATAGAAAAGAAAAAAAGAAGAAAAAACAGCAATGTTCTAAGACCCCTTAAATGTTTTCTGCTTGCCTAAATAAACAATTATACCAGTAAAACAACAGTGTTTTATCTTAAAGATAAAATGTCCACGATAATTTGCATATGTAAGTAATTTAATGTTTGGAATATTGAATGATTTTTTACCGAATCGCAATTCATTCGAGTTTTAGCATTTAAAATTGACTCTTGACCTAAACAAACAATTCACGATTCAAAAATCCACGTTTCAATATCATATGCATCTGCATCAGCCGGATTTGTAAACGATACATCAAGATAACGAGTGAATCGTTTTAAATAATAGTTTAAAAAGTAAAAACTTTTTAATAAAAAGTCATCAGTTCTATTGTTATTTTAGGAATTCATCATTTGACAATTAACATCTAAATCTTTTTTTGAGGAAATAAATGCTTTAAGTCATCATGAAATCAAAACTGACCCTATTTACTTTGTTAGCTCATATTACTAGTCTTGTGCTGAACAATTAATCCGTGCAAGTTAATACACAGAAAAAAATTGTTCGTCGTGGTAATCTTTAATCAAAATCTGAAAAGTTACTTCAGGTCTGGAATGGCGTTCCTTCTCTGATGACGTCAGTTTGACGGCTTGGGTTGAAACCATTAAACCACTCCCCTCCAACTGTTAGTCTGCTATGAGCCAGAGATGGAGAGGAGGAGCGCTAAAGTAAAACCCTGCCTTCTATTCAATATTTCGTTTCACTTGGAAATACGTTATAACACTGGAGAAAAGTCGCTTGCAACTTCCGGTTCACGGGGCCTATTCAGTTTGTGTTGTGTAGACATCCGTTTTCTCCATATTAGGATTTTTCCGCCTAACGCTTTCAGCTCTGTGATTGGTGGTCCAGCTGTGAAATTACAGAGGGCCAAGTCAATGAGAGACTAATTTCATATACAGGAATATTAACCAATCATATCGTCCCTTTTAATGGGTGGGGCTTGTTATCACTAATATTATGATGCGTTCCGCCCGCTGTAAGGGAACATGATTGGAAAAAAAGAGCTAATTTGGTGCAGAAAGCCAAAGCTTTTTAAAGCATTTCAACCCCAGCAATTACAAGCGATGCCACTGGATGACAGCATCAAACAAGAAGCTAAAGCTTTACTGCTGGAATTGTTTGCCATTTGGGTGAGTTATTTAAAATCTAACAGGTCACATGACTGATTTTATTCTGGCTGCCGCTGCAACTGTTTTAAATATGTTAATCTTTATTTGAGAAAACAGTCATTTTGTTGAATTACTGGTCAATCAGTACATTTACAAACTCAGCACTGACCTGATTCAAGAGTGATGGTTTGCTACTATATGTTCAAATATTTTACTGAAAATAGTGGTTGGGATTTTGATTCAAATCAGTGATTTTTTTGTGTCTCTGTGACTCAGAATCTTTTGAATCTGTTCAGCAAAAAGATTTGTTCAGATGCGTTCATTGATTGAGGTACTCTTTCAGATTAGTTGCAGACACTTGTCTTTTGTTATGAATGAATCACCTAATCATTGAACCGAATCAATTAAACAATTTGTTAAATAACAGTGTTGTTCACAACTGAAACATTTATTTATTATCTATTTAGAGATAATAAATCAAGTTTGTCAGTGAAAAATAGGAGTCAGTGCATGAATTCATAAATGGATAAAAGATTTGTTCAAAAATACAGATTCACTCATAAACAAATCTCTACTAAGTCATTCTACCACTCGAAAAGGAGATATTTAGCACTGTTTCCTATAGTGGTATGTTCAAAGAACATAGCATATCTGTAGTATATAGCACATGCTAAGCTGTCAGACAGTCTGTGTGTTGGTGCCATGATGCTAGACATCAGTGCCCTTGACGTGTGACACAGATTTAATCTCCATTACATGTTTGTGCTTTACATCAAGGCTGTGGTTTTGTATTGTTAGAGTTCTTAGATACCGCATATGTGTATGTGCATGCATGTGTGAATTTCTAATAAAGTTTCTAATAAAAAGGCAGTACTTTGCCCCATCATAATGGTTTATATATCACTTTTCACTCACCCTTAGAGACAAAAGGATAATTAAATTGTGCAAAGGTACAGTAATTACGATGGTACAGATATTAATGATGAAGATCAATCTCATAATTAGCTCCCTGATGAATACTGCTGATTTGGCCTTGAGACGCACAAAGTTTCTAGAGCAGCCCTGTTGAACATATAGTATTTCACTTAGGTGTCCCTATTTAATGAGCATGTTAACCAGCAAAACTGATGAAGCAGTTGACCAGCATGGCCTTTTTAGTGATGTTTATTGATCAAGAAAGTGGTAGTTAAGCTAGTTAGTTCACAATTTCATCATTTACTCATCCTCATGCATGTGTTTCTTTCTTCTGTGGAACACAAAATAAGATATACTGTAAGTGTCTCAGTGGTTTTTTGGGTTGTCAGTGGGTTCCAACGTTGTTTGGGACCCAAATGACTTTCCTTCTATTGACAAAAACAGTAATAATGTGAAATATTGTTACAATTAGAAATAATTTTTTTAATTTATTTTAAAATGTAATATATTCTTGTGATGGCACAGCTGAATTTCCAGTCTTCAGTTTCACATGATCCTTCATTCTAATATGCTGATTTGGTGCATTTCAAGTTACATTTCTTATTATTTATTATTACACATTTTTTGTAACAATGTAAAAGTCTTTGTCACATTTGATCAATTTAAAGCATGTTTGCTGAATTAAAGTATTAATTTCTTTTAAAAAAAAATCTTACTGACCCTAAACTTTTGAACAGTAGTTTATACTGATGGTCAGTCAGCTATGTTAGAAGTGCTGGATAAGGGAGAAAACTGATGATGTATGTCTTGTTTAAATGCTCTGAGGTATACTGCAGTGCCAAGCACTTTGTCCTGCAAAGCTAGAAACAATAAATAAATGTGTCAAATGAACTCAAAATGTCCAGTAGGAGAATGAAATGCGCATCTTCTGTTCTCACAGTCACACTCATGCTGAGTTATTCTAGCCCCCGACAGGGTTTTTGAGGAAGAATTCCGTCAAGAGCTGACTGTGCAGTTTTCTTTAAATGAGAAAATAGTTATAAGAACTTATTAAACACCCCCTGTAGTTCACACGCCATTTTGATAAGCCCAATCAGGCTTAAAATATGGACTCATAATTATACTATCATTTTTCGTGTTCCTAGAGCTAGAGTGTGCGTGTGTGTTTTAAATTAATTTACCATTCACAAACAATCAGTGTTCTGCATGTACAACCAGCTGCACTGCAGTATGTTTGATTCCTTTGAACTCTGTTTTAAACTCGGTGAAAGAGGTCAAACTACCCGCTAAAGGCCTCTGTGTACATAAAGCATCTGATGACCCTTGTCCCCCACTCTAGTTCCTGTGCCTTTTATTTTCAATAACTCCCAATAAATGATTCAAGTGGGAACTCTAAAGCAGGCCAGGAGTTCTGAACTCTCCTATGTTAAGAAAAGCTTTATGTCAGGGCCAACCAGCAAAACAAGATTAGAAATGTGTGCCAGCAAGTTTCAAAAGAGGACATGTGGCTTAACATAGGAGCAATATGTCCAAAGGAAGAATTTACTATAAAGTGCAATTTAGCCATCAAACTGTAGTGCTCCCTTTTCATATTTGATCTGGGCAGTATCTTGTGATGCTCTTCACCTGCTGCTTTCAGTGTTTATGGATGAACTCATGTCACCACGTTTTGTTTAGTCTTAGTGGATTGAAAGTGTGTGTGTGTGTGTGTGTGTGTGTGTGTGTGTGTGTGTGTTGACGAGAGAATGAGTTGAATAAGATGCTAACATCCATGGTATTACTGTAGATTTTGCACTTGGTATCGTAAAACTATGTAAAGATGTATGCCATATTTTAAAAATATATTAAAATAGAAAACTTCTATTTTAAATTGTAACAATATTTAACAATATTACTGCTTTTACTGTATTTTTGATCAAATAAATGCAGCCTCGGTGCGCATGAGACTTCTTTCTCAAAAAAAAACAAAAACTTTTGAATGGTAGTGTATATGGTAATCGTTCAGTATGATGTATGATGTACAGTGGTAAAGTATGAAGTATGAAGTAAAATCGTCTAGAATAAAGTATTACCATGGTACATGTCCAAACAATGCTGGATGAAATTATGAATATCAGTTTAGATAAAAGTAATTCTAATTTTGCAAAATATTAAAACTAATAACCTCACATTTGCGACAACATGCAAAAGAAGAGAGATCCTTCCAACCACAAACTGCAACTTTATTTTTCTTTGGTATCTGCTGTGTCTGTAGCGCTGAAGTAAGGCAAAGGATTCCTCTGTGTGTCCTTGAACAAACCAGCTCTCTGATTGACCTTATTCAATAATATCCAGCACAATAATTGGGAAGGAAATTCTGAAGCTGTCTCTCTGTGCCTTCCCATAATACACCCAGTCTCTGTCCCACTTAAACATTGACATCTGCTCCAGTCACATGATGCAGTAATGTCATGTTCAAGACTTAGACCAAATATCTAGCAAAATACTTCAGATACTGAAGTAAATGAGTTTACCAAAGGAATGTTGTAGCTTATGCCATTTCCTGAAAATCTGTGATGAGGTTATGTTTGCAAACACAATATATATTTGGGCTTTTCTTCAGTATGTTAGGCCTATTGTTTCAGTTTTATTATGATCATGTTGTTTTTTTGTTGTTTTTTTATAACCTAAAATAATTTTATACTGTTTTCAAATGTGTATCAGTGTGTTTCTGCGGTGACATTTTTGTGGTGGTTGATCATAAGTGAATTTGTAATACTGTGAGCTAACTTCAGGCAAGTGATCATGTATTTTTGAAAGTACATGAGTCATACTAAATGAGCCATCAGGTACTGCTGTATGAAACAACATGTGAAAGTAAATATTGTATGCTGACGTTTTCTATAATTTGTCATACTAAAACAAGGTACTTGCCAAGTTTTTCCATGACCAATGCTCTGTATATTTACTTTATGATAATTAAATTAATTTAGTTCTTCAGCCTTGCTTCTGGAAACCCACTGCCCAGTAGTGATATAAAGTACCATCTAAAAGGTTGGTTTCATTTTATTTTATTTTTAAAAGAAACTAATACTAAAACAGAATCCTTAAAAAAAATCTATCACCGTTTCCACATAAATATTAAGCAGCATAAACGTTTTTAACATTGATTATGATGAGAAATATTTCTTGAGCACCAAATCAGCATATTATGAAGGATCATGTGACATTGAAGACTGGAGTAATGGCTGCTGAAAATTCAGCTTTGCCATTTTGAAATTTAATAAAATAGAAAACAGTCATTTAAGTTTAATTAAATGAGTACAGCCTTGGTGAGCATAAGAGACTTCTTTTAATAACTTTAAAAGGTGGAAAATATAAACTTTTCATATCTTGACTGAAGGATTTACTGTAATTGTAAGGTAGGATTCAAACCAGAAATGCAGTTCCCCTGATGCATAGTGTGAAATCACTTCATTACAATAAGAGTTAAGGCCTGAAATTGTGCCATAGCATCTTTCAGGGGTTTTATCATGTCCCTGCTCTCTCTTCTCTAAGCCTGTCTTCCTAGTGAAGGATTATGCAGTATAGTTGGCTGCTGACAGCTTCCATTTTATATTAGTGGCTAACCAGCGATGTGTCACTCTGCAGGGCACACTCATTTCAGATGTTGAGGTCTTAAGGAAAGATCTGTGGGGTCACTGAGGACAGATTTGAGTTGGTCATAAGCACATTCCCCAGAGATCCTTGGGAAAGAGGAAGAGAGCAGGAGGATTCTGGGAGATCTCACAGTGTGGGGATTCTGTTATATCAAAACAGGAAGGGGCCTGTAGGAATGTGACCCCTAGAAGACACTAAAAGACAGTGAAACTGGAATCATTTTCATACCCATTAAAGATGCAGTTCTTAAAAAAAAAAAAATTCTGGTATATTCCTCCATTTAAGACTCTGTAAGACAGTTGCCACTTATATCAGAGATGGAACAATACATCACATGAGAGTGAGAACAGAGGGCTCTGTGTGTATGTGCTGTGTTTATGAGCGTTTCAGAACAAGTGTGTGTCATGGAAAAGCTTAGGCATATGCAACTAGCTTTCACCACACACACACTCGCATAATTCTGGCTCACCTCTGCAAATCCAACAGCAAAGCACTGACTCTGACAGGATAATTCTGTGCTAAATGGAAAATAAATGGGGAGGCAGTCACAAGACATTATAATAATAGAGAGAGAACACACACAAACTTACGCATAAATCTTTTGATTTCTTTCTGGCCCTCTAAGGCCTTCTTAGCTCTGTTTCACAACGTATGCAGAAAGCAGTGTACATTTACAGGTTAGTTTTTACACTGCCCATACAGTATAAATTACAAAAATTTTATATATATATATATATATATATATATACTGTATATACTGTACATATATGGAGTCTAAATGCTTGATATATGTCTGAATATTTGATTCTGATTGGCTGGAAGGTGCATTAAACCGTTTAATGTAGGTAGTTCCAAGTCAGTTTAATTATTGTTCTATATTAAAGGGATAGTTCACCCAAAAATGAAAATTATCCCATGATTTACTCACCCTCAAGCCATCCTAGGTGTATATGACTATCTTCTTTCAGATGAACACAATCAGAGATATATTTAAAAATATCCATAGTCCTCCAAGGTTTATAATGGTAGTGAATGGGGGGCCGCCTTTTGAACACACACACACACAAAAAAATGCATCCATCCATAATCAAAGTAATCCATATGGCTCCAGTGGGTTAATAAAGGCCTTTTGAAGTGAAGCGATGCATTTTTGTAAGAAAAAGATCCATATTTAAAACTGTATAAATTCAAATAACTAGCTTCCGGCAGACAACTGTACGCATACTGCGCAATTCGACTTGCACCAAATGAGTAATCCTCTGACGCGATGTGTGACGCAGGATGTAGGAGTATCGTAAGCTTAGATGCCTCTCGCGGTTCAAACAAATAGGGCTGGGCAACAAACTCAAGCTCCTCTTCTCTTATTTCAAAATCCTCCGACATTTCTCTTTAAAATTATCGTTTTAGACTTCTAATTTGTGACTGGTGTATTGTTTTGCTCTCTCCTCTGCGCCTCCGCATTCGTCATTGCGTTCGGGTCAAAGTTTGCTCTTCCGGCCAAGTCGAGTTGCGCAGTATGCATACGGTCGTCCACCGGAAGCTAGTTATTTGAATTTATAAAGTTTTAAATATGGATCTTTTTCTTCCAAAAAAGCATCGCTTGGCTTCAAAAGGCCTTTATTAACCCAATGGAGCCGTATGGATTCTTTTGATTATGGATGGATGCATTTTTTTTTTTTTTTTTCAAAATGCGGTCCCCCGTTCACAACCATTATAAACCTTGGAGGACTAAGGATATTTTTAAACATATCTCCGATTGTGTTCATCTGAAAGAAGGTAGTCATGTACACCTAGGATGGTTTGAGGGTGAGTAAATCATGGGATAATTTTCATTTTTGAGTGAACTATCCCTTTAATATGCTGCTTTCATTGATGCACAAACAAACACATGCCACTCGCACACAGAGATTGCGCTGCGCACACACATTCAGGAGCACATAGACATGTTGTCAACGTTGCCCGGTGTCTTTTATTAAAGGCACAGTATGTTTTTTCGCCGCTAGGGGACGCTAAACTCTTCAAAACAATAACAAAGGCGTAGATTGATGGCGCTGTGAATGAGCGTGGAATCATAGAACTTGTCCTCATTCCGATGGATCTAATAATGTTTATGGCGAAATAATGTTTATGGATGAGTGAATGCATTCATGTTTTTAACTTGACTGTGGTATAAAGCAGGGCGTGGCCGAGAATCGCGGGCGCATTGCTAATGAGAGACAGATATCAGTGCCACACGCGAGTCCCAGAGGATATAAAGGAATAAGGACATTTCATTCTACCGAACTACTCGCAAAGCTGAAATACTACTAATACAGGTCAGTTTATTTAACGAATTAAAATTGTGAGGTGACGCAGCACTGTTTCACTTCGTCTGATGTCACGCTATCATACTAAACTGCATTTGAGTGTGTTGATGGTATTAGTTTGTTGGCTGTATGAGACTAACGGTAAGCTAGATCAACATTAGAATACTGATGATATTCTAGCATTTTGTTGTGTTGAGCTATATAACATTGATAAGTCTTATGTAGCCTACATATGCTTACCTTGTCTAATAACGAAAAGTTGTTGCAAAGTTCTCACCATCTCGGAAAGCACACAGCTGAACGAAATATATAACACTGTGCAAGTGGTTTTTGGATATTTTAATATAAATATCTTACATATTGTACCTTTAATATATTAGCTTTGCTATACTGAATTGCTACATTACTCAACAAGGAGTTTGTAACGTTGCTGTTTTTGAAGTAATTCAGCTCACAACTTCATCGGTAGTAGAGAGATGCTGCACAGACGCAGGTAATTCACACGCATATCTCTGTGTCTGATTTAAAGTAGACAGAATGCTAGATCTAGAGTGGTAGCTGACAAAAATAACTGTCATTTGAATCACCTCCAGTCAAATTTAGCGCTGCAAACATCAATGAACTTTAACTTGTCATTGCTGGCAAATGACCATGGTATAAGTGGGATTCACCTTCCAGCCAATCAGAATCAAGTATTCAGACAGACCATGGTATATGTAAACCATGGCTAGCTGTGCATTAAACAATTTTAATGCGCGATGTGGAGGCAAAAAACCATACCTCTACTGTACAAATATTCTTTGTTACAGGCACTTGCACCTAAAATTCCAAAGTTTGGGGCCAGTAAGTTTTTTTTTTTGTTTTTTTTTTCTCTTACTTTTATTCAGCAAGGATTAAATTGACCAAAAGTTACAGTAAAAACATTTATAAAGCTACAAAAGATATTCTGTCAAAAAAAAAAAAAAAAAAAAATCCTGAAAAAAGTCACACTTTCTACAAATTGAGCAGCACAAATGCTTTCTGCATTGATAATAATCTTGAGTACCAAATCAGCATATTAAAATTATTTATTTTCAATGTAATGCACCACAGACTCAAGTGTGCAATGACACACAGCATTCATTTACATTTAATTATTTAGCAGACACTTTTATTCAAAGCGACTTACAAATGAGGAGAACATTTGTATTCCATCAGTCTCATAAAGGGACTAACTATACAAACAGTATAAGCCAAACATTTGAATCTTTAGCTTACCATGCAAAGCATCTTTATCACCAGAATGCTATGTAAGATGAAGAAAAAGTATGAGAGTGGTGTTGGTCGAGGCCAAATGATTATTAAGCATGAAGCAAAAATCTTGACAAAAAAAGAACTAAAGCAAAGGGAAAAGTAGATTACAGTTTAAAAAAAAAAAAAAAAAAAAAAAAAAAAAGATACATAACGGACAACAGCTGTCCAAGGACTGAACTGGCTGAAATCCAAATGCTGAGAATAAACTCAATGACCTGTACCATTCACCAACTTTAATAATTTTCTCTATTTTCAGATGTATATTAATAAATCAGTCATGGATGATAGTAAATCACTTTTATTTTTTGAGGAAAGTGTTTCAGTGTAACATTCAAATAAAAAATGCACTTTCAGTTTCACACTTTATATCGAAGCTTATTAAAACTCAAGCAGATGCACAGTCGAAATGTCAAGCGAAGGTCACTGTAGTGAATGGTGTGCTGTGTGAATGTAGAATGTGTTGTGTGTATGTGTGAGAGCATATGTGTGTGTACATGCTTTGCTGTCCTTGTAGCTTTGAAAAGCCTCACCAAAAAAAAAAAAAAAAAAAAAAAAGACATTGGGGACAGAAAATGGTCTATAATGACATAAAATGTCCAAATTCCTATCTGAAATGTCACCAAGTCTGCTTTCTCCATCAGGGGGGTATTATTTGCCGCCTCGATTTGACTTTCAGGGGCATTTTTTATAAATTATACTGAATATATAATTTGTTCTTTTGAAATTTTTTTTTTGAATATTACTTCTTTATAATGCTTACAGTATATCTACTAGCTATGCTTATAATGAAATATTTAGAGCTATATCAAAACACATTTACCTCCTCAATTTTAATTGTAGGTGCTTGCCACTTTCTGTGGAATTTTTGCCCCGAGCTGCCCTTAATTTCTGATCCTATATACAAGCTTGCGTTTGTGTATCTGTGTAAAGCTTAAAGCTTGGCTTAGAATGTCCACACCTGTAGTGTCTTACTGAAAATACACCACCTGAGGTCAGTGTAACACCTGATATCACATACAAGCAAGACAGATGAGAGGAATCTTTCTGTAGTTCATCATTTCAAGCTCGCATACATTACGTGCAGGAATGTGATGTCAATGTCTACTTTCAGGATTACCGTGACCTCTATTTACAATAACCTTTTAAAAATTACTGTACCATTTTACTTTTTTCTGATAATTAAGTAATTTTTTTTAGTTATCAAATGTGTCCTTTTTTTTCTTAAAAAATACTTTGGAAAAATACAAGCAAATAAAATATAAGATATTGTCATTAGTCGAAGTAGAGCTATGAATGTGCTGTGGATAGCATATATAGCTCGGATAATTTGGTCTTGGAAGTACTAGATAAATCATGTTTGAGTTCAGATTGACATCTCTGACTTTTGATTGCAGACTTTGTTATCTTGGCAAACATGAGCAGAGTTTGTGACACTGAGATCCCTTCTGAAACTCTAGAGGAGATGTATGTGGCACAGCTGTGGCCACCAGCTGGGGAGGTTTTCTCTTGAGAAAATCTGAGAAACAGGAGACTTAATCAAAAGTCTCTATTTGCTCTCCATTTAATTTAATTTGTGTCAAAGAGAAACCATTTAGATTTTAAAGAGATCTCATTTGTAACTGTGATAAGTGCATTCACACTGTGCATTTTAATTGCTGTTGTGTTGAGAAGTATATAATACTTGACTTTCTATTCATAGTAATTGCTTACTATAATACATGTAATTTGGAACTGCACCACTAGGGGGCTCTAGTGAGAAATTGTGTTGAGTAATGTGGAGAACAAGAATAAAAGTTGAAGCTTATTGGTACACCGCATGGAGTGTGTTCTGTTTTACTGTTTTACACCACAATTGCCGTAAATTTTAACTTCAAAATTTCAAACTTTATATATGCGTAATGGGTATTTCGTGTTTGTTTTCTGTTTGAATGGGTTTTGAATCATGTTTCAGTTCTGTGTCCTAGTTTTCAGTTAGGCCCTGTCCACATGAACATGGATATTTTCAAAACCACAGATTTTTCTATGCGGTTTGGCTGTCCGTCCACACGCAAACGCAGTATTCGGTCACTGAAACCGAACTTTTTTGAAAACTCCTGCCAGGGTGAAGATTTTTAGAAACTCCGGTTGCATTATTGTCTTTTTTTTTTTTTTTTTTTTTTTGAAACATTTTTATTATTAATATTAAACAACATACAGGGGATACATGAAATAGATTTGAAACAAAATACAAAAAAGGATGTATAAACAAGCAAGAGAGAAAAAAAAAATTAACAAATGTCTAAGACAAAAAAAAAAAAAAGGTTGCATTATTGTCTTGTAGAAGGTGAAACGGAGATTTTGGCTTGTGACGTTAGAACCGGAACTAACTTTTTTTCCCCAAGCTTCTGATTGGCCAACATGGCTTTACGGTTAGGGTTATATCGCCACCTGTTTGTTTGACATGCTCTTGACAGCGCTTCATAGCGTGTTTTTGCGTTTTCATGTGGACGCGTTACGTGTGAACTAGGCCTTAGTTTCCTGTGTTTCAATCATTTACTATGGTTTCTCATTGTTTCATTATCGTTTACACATGGCATTCATTCAGCTGATGGTTTGGTCTATCTATTTAAGCTCTGTGTTACTTTCAGTTCATTGTCAGTTCTCGTCGCATTTGGTTTTGTTCATGCTCTTTGGTTATGAACGTAAATAAAAACGAATACTGCTTGTGTTTAGATCCGTTTATTCATTCTTTATTGCAACCAGCTATGACAATGGGGGAAAAGTTTATTTGTTTGTTTGTTTGTTCGTTTTAGTTAGGTTTTTTGCATCTTTTTACATTTTACTTTAATTACAACTGCAGAATTTTAAACTATTTAACAAGACAACTATATATGTTTGTTTGATTGATTGATTTGATTTTATTCAGTGTCAGAGATTAACTAAACTCGTTAACTAAAAGCATAAAAATGTCATTACTTCAAATAAAATAAACATTAACTGAAATAAAATATAAAAAATACAAATATTTCAGCTAACATTTCTATAATACAGTTCTATAATAACTAAAAAAAAAATATATAAAATAAAAAAAATAGATACATTTATAAAAATTTAAATAACTAAAACTTGATATAACAAAACAAAATTAAAAAGTGAAAACAGAAAATATAAAACAACAAAATCTAATTCAAAATATTAAAAGAAAAACTATAATAGCATAACAATGATACTAAAATAATGCTGGTTATATAATATAAACTTTTTTAAAATGTCTACATTTTTAATGTGTAAATACATAATAATTTAGTGTAATTCAGTTAGTTAGTTAGTTTGTTAGTTAGTTAGCTATTCTGTGATATAAAGATTTCAAAAATTTATCGTTTACATTTTATCATAGTGTATTTCCAGGAATAGATAAGAGATGACAAATAGTGCGTCTTTGTCTGATAGCGTCTCTATTCTGTCTGACTCTTCTGACAGAGAATAGTCCTAAACAAACAGTTTATTCTCTGTGGAAAAGTGCTCTAAATTAGCACACACACACACAAAGCAGAATGAGGAACTTGATTATATGCATGTTTATACCTCATCAGGGAGAATGTGTGAGCTTTTCCTGTTCTCTGGCCCTGTTGTCAGCTGATGTGTCATGAGTGGCATGATTGTGTTTGTTTGACCTAATTTAATGGATTCATGCTTTTAAATAGAGAGAGAGAGAGATAAAAATACATAAAGCACAGTGTATGCATATATGAAAATTCGATTTGAAAAAGAGATTTTCAATAAATATTTGAATTTCAGTCCATTTGTCATGTTAAGGCTTGTGTTAAGGTTAAAGTTTAAGAAGTATATACAGTACACATATACAGTATATGAAATAGTATAAAGTTAATGATAGCACAAATGATCTCCTTTTATGGTGTTTTTTTTTTGTTTTTTTGTTTTTTTGGGCATTTTTGGGGACTAGACAGTATCACTCCCCTTTCACTTTCATTATATAGAACAGAGCAACATTCTTCCTTGTTTTCCACTCAAGACAGTCATACAGTCATAACATTAAGAGATAAATTTTCTTTTTTGGTGAACCGATTTTTAACCCTGCAAGTAAACTTCTAAAATGTGATGAGCACATAGATGTGCTCATCAAAGAAGTCTATCAGCTAATCCTCATGACCTGTGCTCTATTGAAACACTAGAACAAAAACAAACTCTTAAAAACCTTCAAGGTGTCTGAAGATAAAATGTGTGTTTTGGACAATGACTTGTATTTTTGTTAGCTCATTATTAGCAGAGTGTCTCTCTTTCTCTCCCTGTGTGCTCTGTGATAGACAAGCGTGTATTAAGGGTAAATACCAGAACAAGCTACGCAAGGCCTTTACACACTGCACTGCTTTGTGTGGGGCTGTTTGCACAGGCCTGGTTCAGACACGGGGCAAGTGCCAGCATCATTCCTCTCTGCTTGAGTAGCATTACAACTTCTGTTTTCCACTCTCTCTCTCTGTCTGTCTCTCTCTCCTCTCTGTGTAGCTCTCTGCTAGTAATTTAATCATTCCGCCACTGTGGACTGTGTAGATTCAGAAGGTCATTTTGCAAACCAAAACTAATTAAATAATACTATCTACTTTCTGCATTTTCTATTGTCTTCAGGTTATTTTGATCCCTTTTTGGTCAAGAATGCAACATAAGCAGTTCTGGTTGTGATGCATTACTAAGTACTTATTTACTCTAATTTAATTACTGTTCCTTTTGAAAATTGCATTAAAATTTAATTTTTTAATTTTAATTTTTAATGCGGTATTTAATTGCATTAAATAATGTATAAACAAACACAATGAAAGCCAATTCTACATTAGTTATAAGTCTACATTCTACAATCTTTTGTTTTCTATTGACAAACGAAAGTCTTACAGGTTAAGAAATTATAGATTACATTTCTCAAATAAAATCTGATTATATTTATGTTTTTCTCATTTCAGAGCTCACGGGAGGAGAGGGAGAAGGAAAGGTCACGTTTGGACTCCATGGTTCTGTTAATAATGAAGTTGGATCAGTTGGACAAAGAGATTGAAAATGCTCTAAGCTCCTCCCTCAATGGCACTCCCAATTTAAAGAGGCGGATCATCTCTGTGAGTGGCCACCAATCAGAAGCTTTAATGCAAATGATACACTAATTTCTTCTGAAAGATGTGCGATAATGTATGAAATAATGGTCAGCAACTGCATCAGATCTACCAGTACTAAATCTAGTACCTGACACAAAGGTTTGATACAGTATGTGGTTGTTTTTAAAGTATGACAATGTTACTTTTTTTTTTTTTTTTTAACAGGAAGTTGATTTAGAAATGCTGGATTCAGCAGGAAGTCTTTCAGCATCCTCCCAGTCTCTAAACACCCCACTTTATCGCTCTTCATCATCACTGTCCTCATCAGGACCCTCTGGAACTTCTGGAGCTAGACCAAAAAATGAGGTTAGTTAACTAAAACCTGTCATTGAACAATTGATTAAATCAAATACTAATAACTGATATAATACAAGGTTTTCAGCTTTTCATTATTGTGAGGAGTACCTTTACACACCATTCATACTTTCTCAGGGTTCTGGAATTGGTTAAACCTGATGTCAATCATCACTTATTCACTTGTTAAAGAGGCAACTGAAGTGTCCAACATTTAGACATGCTTTTCTGTATGCTGAATGACAATGTAAACAGCAAATTAGAGTGTGCTGTGGTACCAGCAGCCACTTTAAAGTTTACTGAGGAGAGACACACTCTCTCTCTGTCTCTCATCCTCCTTCTCATTTTCTTCTTTCTGAGTGGCTAAAGCTGCTGGAACATGATAATAACAGCCTTTACAGCCTGCCAAGCTAAAACACACTGAGAACATTCTTATGATCTTCCCCTCTGGTGCATGCACATGTCTGGATGACTGTTGATGTGAGCGAGTGAGTTTTTTTGTGTGAGTTTGTGTTCTGAGGTGAGCGTAAGAGTCTTCCATCTGATTACCCATTACATGCTTGACTCCACATTTCAGAAGCACATGGCAAACAACACTTAAAGTGTCAGTGAGATGCAGGGAAAGATGGACGGAATGTTTCCATGTCTGAATGTGTGGACAAAGTTTAAAAAGGTCTGTTTAAGAGCAGAAACAAGTCAGTAAAGGCAGATATGAGTAAGTGAATGTGAGGAAGGACATAAAAGTTGGTGGTGTTATTTATCAATGTCAAAAGTCATAATATTTTCAGTAGATAAGTCAATGTCATCAAAAATCTTTGAGTTATCAGCAGATTATAGCACTTATGAACAAAACTGAAATTGGTGATATAAATTTAAATGGTGTCTGACTTATAGACTTAATAATTATACAATTTATAATATTTAAATGTTATAATAAATTTAAGGCAGCGGCTATTTGCACTAAGTGCAAATAGCAATATATTCTATTTACACTAAGTGACAATAGCAGCATTTTCTTAGCGATATGCTATTTACACTAGGTGAAAATAGCGATAGATTCTATTTACATGATGTAAAAGTATCAGTTCTTTGCAATAAGAGTAAATAGTAATTATGCTATCTATACTTTATATTGGCAGATACTATTTGCACCTCAGTATTTTTGTACATTAAAAGGTTTCAATAATATCATAGAGTGTAAATGATTAGCTATATTTATTACAATTAAATGGATGCTGCCTTATTGGGAGAATAAAAACCCTCCCTACACCTTCCTCTAACCCTACCCAATAAACACTTTTAATATTATTAAACACTCGTTCGCAGTTTATTTCCACTTTTAGAACATTATTTTCATTTTTATTGAAAATAAATGCGAGCTCAGCAAAAGGCGGATTCGAACCCGCATCGATCGCGTTAAAATTGCTACTGCTGCATCACTGAAGAAGTTAAATTCTACACGTCTTTTTTAAAACTTGAGTGATACAACCAGATATTGGTGGGCGGAGCTAGTGTAAATAGAGTTTACCAACAAGGGACGCTATTTGCACTTAGTGTAAATAGACAAAGGGCAAGGTAACGCTTTACAATAAGGTCTCATTTGTTAGCATTGATGCATTAGTTAACATGAAATAACAATAAGCAATATGTGTTTTACAGCATTTATTAATCTTTGCTAATGCTAGTAAATAAAAATACTATTGTTCATTGTTTATGTTCACAGTGCATTAAGTAATGCTAACAGATACAACTTTAAATTTTAAAAATGTATTATTTAATGTTGAAATTAACATTAAAAATGATTAAATTCTGTAAAAGTATTGTTCGTTGTTAGTTGTAGTTAACTAATGCTATTTTTATTAGTGTTAATATTTATGATCACACTTAAGATTAGGGTCCAATTCTCACTATTAACTAACTATTAACTATGAATTTTGCCTCAATAAACACCTAATTACTGCTTATTAATAGTTAGTAAGGTAGTTGTTAAGTTTAAGTATTGGGTATGATTAAGGGATGTAGAATATGGTCATGCAGAATAAGGCATTAATATGTGCTTTATAAGTACTAATAAACAGCCAATGTCCTAGTAATATGCTAATAAGCAACTAGTTAATAGTGATACTTAGACCCTAAACTAAAGTGTTAACCTTTTATTATACAACAATGCATTAAATTGGTCAAAAATTTCAGTAAAGAAAGCTACAATACGTTTGTTCCTGTTCTTCAAAGTTTCTGTATAACAAAGAATCCTGAAAATAAAATCACAACTATTTTCAACATTGGTAATAAGAAGTTTTAGAGCACCAAATCAGCGATATATATTGCTGATTTAGTGTGTGTGTGTGTTAAACAACTTAAATTGTCTTAATTTTTCACAATACGTTTCTGAATCTAATCTGTACTTAAAATTCCCCCTTTCGGTTTCATCTTTAATTCTGTAGTCATCTTGACTGAGGCAATGGAAAAAATGAAGCAAGTTGCTCACTGAATGACTGTATCCATTTAATCTTGATTAATGGGTCAACATAGCAGAGTGCTCAGACAGAGGTCAAGGAGATGAGAAATGGAGCCAGAGAGAAGATCATTAAAACACTATAATGCATGGCACAGGGAATGCAAGCTTACACATTTGAGCAAGTACCCACAGACATCATAGCATACGTGGAGCATGTGTCGCAAAGTACAGATTCCTGTTTACAAGATAAACTACTGTTTACACTGACACTTATTCAGTGTCTGTGTCCATCAAGTGTGTGTGTGTGTGTGTGTGTGTGTGTGTGTGTTTGTTTGCAAGTGTGTGTCCACTCAAACACCTTTTTTGTTTGTTCGTTCCTGCCATTCCTAACCCGATTACGTAAGCGTACCTGGTAAACACATGAAAGATTAATCCTTTTGATACACACACAAGCTAACTAGCACATACTTTCTCTTGCTCTTACATATTTGCTCTTGCTAAGGTATGTTAAACACTGACGGAGCACTGCAAGCTAAAAGGCCACGGCTACCATTCATTGCTAATGTATGCCATTTGAGCTACCAGTGACAGTGAATTTCAAGAATAGAATTAAGTTTATTGAGGTGTCAGTGTATGTCCATAATATGTTTGTGTGGTTCAGTTACCCTATGTTATGAGGGGGAAATGTCCCTACAAAAATGGCAATATCTGAAGTCCTTGTCCTTGTGGGGACATTTTTTTGGTCCCTGTGAGCTTATAATTCATATTAAGTGTTGTCTATCATTATGTCTATGGAGTGTCCCCATAAAACATAAAAACCCATTTATAATAATGATAACACTTTACTATAAGGTTCATTAGTAAACATTAGTTAATGTATTAACTAACATGAACTAACCGTGAGCAATACATTTGTTACTGTATTTATTAATCTTCGTTAACGTTAGCTAATGAAAATACAGTTGTTCATTGTTTGTTCATGTTAGTTCACAGTGCATTAACTAATGTTAACAAGATTTTAATAATGTATTAGTAAATGTTGAAATTAACATTAACAAAGATTAATAAATGCTGTATAAGTGCAGTTCATTATTAGTTCATGTTAACTGTAGTTTCTCAACTCTCTGTCTAAATCCTTTCTAGCTTGGAGAGTAGTTCTCTTCAATAATATTACACATTTTTCAACCCAAAATATTTCAGTAGTTTTGTCTGGTTTTGTAACCCCTTTTACTGCAAACACCATTAATTTGTACCACTAAGTTAAATATTTAATAATTCAAAACTCCATCATATCAAAGTTATGTTACCACCTTCCCTAAGAGTTTATGAATAATTTACCTCCATTGCTCTTAATAGAGCTGAAATTAAAGGTTATGTTTTTTTTTGGTTGTTTTTTTTTAGATACCAAATGACAGGAGGTTTTCCATTAAATGCTGATAAACAGCTAAACTGTGGAGAAGGCTTATTTCCCCTATCAGTTTTAAGTTAAAGCTTGCCTTAAGAATGAGAGAGATACTAAATAGCAAATGAGCAAAAAAAAAAAAAAAAAAAAAAAATGTTTTTAGAGAAGGATGTGGAAAATTGAACCTCATTTTTGACCTTAAGCAGGAAATCTGTGTTTTCCGAAATGTTCAAGGTCAGGCGTGCTGTATCAGGCATTCTTAGAGTGCAAAACAAGGGCTTTGTCTTGCTCTGTGTGTCAGAGAAAATAAGGGAAAAAGCAGACATGGCACATGAATAGAATGATATCATTGATTTTACACATCACAAAGACCCACTCTGAGATTTTGGTTTATGTAAGAGGATTAAAATGAAAGAGATAGTTGTGTTTAGGGGACGCTAGCAGTCATGGAAAACATCTAAGCTTCCTTATGAATATGCTTTCTCCACATTCAGATTAATTTATGTCTGCCATGAGTATTTCCAGAAGTTGTTGACTAATAATATTCATTCACTCAAAAATGTTCTCTATCAGCAGTCTGAAGATGTGGTACAGTACATTTTACACGTGTGGTTGTGTTTGCCTGTAAGGACCATATTACAGTCTTTGTTTCTGTCCTCATATGAGCCAGAACCCTGAATGTTTCGGCCCACTTTCATCTCGTAACTCAAGCTTGTCAAGAGCACAAGAAGTTTAGTATATTTGGCTTGCAGAGTGGTGTTGATAGCTCATTGGCCCGGCATGGGCAGAACTCAATATATTTGTCTGAGGCCCCTGAGGTCTCAGCATAAGAAATCTATCTGTCTTAAGGGGTTTTCATCTGTCGGAACTGGCGTCATATTTGTATATCAAACAGAGGATGCCAGCCAAAGTGAAGTACAGTCATTTGTTGACTATAAATTTATAGGTTTGAAATGGCAGGAGATTGAGAGATCGCGTGACAGGATCCCCTATGTGTGGAAGCATTGATAACTATAAATCATGATGTAAATATGCAAACGCGCACAGACAGAGGGGAGCTGGAAACAGGTGCTATGTACAGTACACACCCACAAACACACATGCATGCTTACAGGGATATTAAATTTAATAAATGTATTTTTTTTTTTTTTTTTTAAATAATATAAATATGTGAATATAAATGTCACATAATGCAGTACTTTGTATTATGTGATATTTATAGTAAAAATAATGAATGAATGAATGAATGAATGAATATACTTTGCATTATGTAATATTCATAGTAAAAATAAAAGTGAATGAATGAATGAATGAGTATACTTTGCATTGTGATATTTATAGTAAAAAATAAAATTGAATGAATGAATGAATGAATGAATATACTTTGCATTGTTATATTCATAGAAAAAAGTGAATGAATGAATAAGTATACATTGCATTGTGATATTCATAGTAAAAAAATAAAAGTGAATGAATGAATGAATGAATGAATTAACGAGTATACTTTGCATTATGTGATATTCATAGTAAAAATAAAAGTGAATGAATGAACGAATGAGTATACTTTGCATTATGCGATATTCATAGTAAAAAATAAAAGTGAATGAATGAATGAATGAATGAGTATACTTTGCATTATGTGATATTGAATGAATGAATGAGTATACTTTGCATTATGCGATATTCATAGTAAAAAATAAAATTGAATTAATGAATGAGTGTATTTTGCATTATGTGATATTCATAGTAAAAAATAAAAGTGGATGAATAAATGAATCAAGTTTTTATTAATTGTATGGCTTTGTATCTCATAATACGACATAGTTTGGGGTTTTTATCTCACAATTGCAACATTATTTCTTGTAACTGAAACTTTTTTTTCTCCAAAAGCAACTTTCTATTTCACTATGTGACTTATTTCTTATTGCAAACTCATTTTATTTTAATGAATGAATGAATGAATGAATTAATTCTTATTTATTTATTTATTTTGAGGCTTCCATATTTATGTGCAGAAAAATGTCATTGCTCAGAGGTTCCTCTTTCATTGCTCTTGTTTTATTGCATTTAAGTATCGGCTTGGTGTTTATGAAATGTCTAGAGGAAAAATAAAAATAAATACAAATTAGAAAAATGTTACATAATATAAATATGCAAAGCTGTAAATGAATATGAATAGGATAACTCAGATATGATCTTGGAAGAATTTGATGAGAAATGTTGGAGTTCATGTTAACATCTCTGACTTGTGATTGTAGACTTTAGTATCTTGGCAAATCTGAGCAGTTTGTCAGATAGATCTTTTTTTGAAACTCACATGTGAGAGTCTTTTACTCAGCAGAAAAATCTGAGTAGCACAAGACATAACACAGTATCCATTTGATCTCAATGTAATCGTATTGCTGTCTAGGACTAGTCATGTGATTTTGTGTTGCATTCAGTGGTTTCCATGTACTCATATGGTTTCCATGTAGAGTGAAATGTATAAATATAGACAGATTTATTAAAAGTATAAGAAGACATTGTCTACAGTATCTGAAAAACGACAAACCAAAGTGGATATTTCAGAAGTTTTAAGATGGATGTACAAGGCTAGGCATAAATTCTCAATCATCTTTGATTTTTAGCATCCAGGCAGTATTGGTTTTGCTCTTGTCTCTTTCTCGGACCACTGTGCCCAGCAGGGTAGTTAGCCCCCTCCTCATGTGCCTCTGCATGGCACCCTAATCCTGCACCATAGGTTAGCCTCATTTCTTGTTTTCCCAAAGTGCCGTCTGCTTAATTCAGAATCTTCCATTGTTATTGGAGCCTGGATTATACTGGATTACAGGGATTAGCATCCCGACTCTCTTTCTCTAATCCACAGAGTCAATTAGGGCCGGAAAAAAAGGGGAAAATACCAACTATTGTGAGGTTAGTGACATTTGGAGGGAATGTTCTTCACTCTAAGAGTATGATTCTCTCCAGAAATGAGACATGTTTCCTGATCTTGCCTTTTTAAATATTTTGTATTGAACCATCAACCTTTCTAGCCTATAGGGAATGCAAATGTACTTTCAAGGCATAGAGAGAGAAAGCTGTCCCTTATTAGAATTGAATGTCCCTTCCATTCAATTCTAATTTTGATATGTAGCATTTTACAGTACAAACTGTTCTAAACCAATGGATGAAAACCCCCAGTGAGCAAGCAAAAAGCAACTGAGGCACGACAAAACTTAAAATACTATTAGCTTGGGATCAGTCATTGTCCTCTTTATGTCCTTCGTAAGTAAAATTGGTACAAATGTTTTTTTCTTTGGTACCCTGATTGTCCACTGCTGTACTTTTACTTCCTGTGGGTCCCTAAACATAATATTGTTCAGACCATACCACATGCACAAAAGATTGTAATATATTTTTACAGTAACATGATAAATACACTTGTTGGTGATAGGATTAATCATAGTATTAAACTTTTGAGTTTGTATGTTCAAATTCTCATCAAAACGATTGGACCGTTTCTGTATGCAGCTGGCTGTTTTTAGCTTGGATTGTAGCTTGAAATGTCAACAGTGATCACTGAGTCAGGGATACAGTTTAGGCCATGTAACATGCCCTGAGGGACAATTTACATCACTTCCTGCCAAAACGGTTTGGATAAAACATATGGAAGTTATTATGGGGTAAAGAAGAGAGTGTTCTCACCGTGGAGAGGGAGAAAAAAAAGAGGGGTCGTTTTTTTTTCCCACGTTTCTCAGTGCACGTGCAGGAATGCCTTCATTAGTTATGGAAAATGTCTGCGGTTCGGGGGGTATAGATAGCATCTGTGTGTCTACATACTCTATGAACAGAATGTGTATATATATTAAGTATAAACACTAAATAAGGTCCCTTTTGAGACCTGAAACAGAAGCAAAAATGACCTGGTTTGTGTATACATGCACATAATATGTGTATAGGTATCTTTATCATTACGTTTATCTTTAATAAACACATTTGTATCTGTCAAAGAAGGTGCAGTAAGAATGGTCATCAAGACACATATGTACACGCACACACTCACACATACCCACTCAGACTTTGGGTGGGCCAGTCTGACCCCTACCAGCTGCACATTCTTAACCAGACTAGGGGGCTGGTATATTTTGCTCTTCAACCTGCTCAACACACACACACACACACACACACACACACACACACACACACACACACACACACACACACACACACACACACACACACACACACACACACACACACAATCTTTCTCTCAAAATTTCAATATTTTTATGAAGTGAATAGCAGAATATTAAAGGGCAATGTAGCGAAGTAGAACTAGATTTGTACATGTTTTGCACCTTACAGTTAGGGAGTTTTGAAAAAACTCTAACCCCAAGTAGTATGAGCAATGTCGTAGCAAACACCAAAAATAACAGTTCAAAAAACAATAATACATTTTCCAGACCAGAATTTTATCACACACATACCAGTAAAACAGTCTTTTAAAAAAGGCACTTTGGAATAATGTCAAATAAAACTTTAAAATACATTTTAAATCATTGTTTCAAAAGCAGTGCAAGTCTACTGAATTTAATATTAGTTGTCTGAGTTGATGAGTACAACATATTTAGCTGGTGGAGTTTTAATTTATGATAATCATCACATGTTTGACTTCAGATTTTCCTAGTATAAGTGAATGCTGACTTTCAGTGTATATCCACATAATTCAACCCTACCAACTGGTTAAATGAGTTTTTGCTCAATGTCTGTCTCTGTCTCTGTCTCTCTCTCTCTCTCTCTCTCTCTCTCTCTCTCTCACACGCACGCACGCACTCGCACACACACAGTAAATAAGTACTTGAGTGCTTTGCCCCGTTGTTTTTTCTGTTGGACACCTGATACGACCTCTGATCCCTAATGCAGTGACAACCTGTGCCCAGGGACCTTACAGGCCAAAAAATGTGACCCAATCCTGCCCCATAACGACATGGGACACACACTTGCACACACGATTGCATACTTAAACACACACATACAAAAAAAATACCTCTCACTCTCATGACTGAAATTTAACATATGACATTTGTGTACTTGGGTGGTCCAGTGCTGCCGGGCAAGTGTGATGGACCCTGAAGAATTACTACACTGTAAACAATTTTTTCCACACTCAATTTTAAAACGGTGAAATGTTTTAAGTTCTAGATTTTCAGTTTGGTCATTGCAATGATTCTAGGGTGTTGTGGATAGTTGTCATGGTGTTGCTATGTGTTTAAGGTGTTCTAAAAAACATTAAGTGATGTTTTTTGGTCGATCGGATCACAAGTAGACGAGGCAGACACATAACCATCTAATCCGTCTCTTTTGTCCACTTTCAACCACTTCTGTCCAGATTTCTTCAAGGGGAGGGTCTATGGGCAGGTAAATGTATGTTGTTTTTTTTTTTTCCAGATCTTTCAATATAATGGACAAAATAAGCTTGCGCAATTTACATATGAACGCGTACATGACGACGGAAAACATACAGAGAGCATCAGCTTTCGTTTCTGCTCCAACAGCCACAAGACCATGTCTAACACTGTGAGTGCGTGTTAGAAATCAGGAATGGCGAGAAAACATTGTCCTTGGTACGTTTTTCGTCTTCAAACCAAACTTGGGGCCCGTCTGGCTAGCACGCTTCCTTAAACATTATGTGTATTCCCATAACGTTTACACATTAAGTCAGTAGGCGGAGAGTAGGCGGTCTTTTGTGTCTGTTCGAACAGACCGCATGATTTGAGGTATCATTTGAGTTTATAACACAAATGCAATTTAATATTTTTTATAAAATAAATATAATAACATATGTAATTTGTAATGTTATTTTTCAATTTCTTTTCCATATGCAACTGGCTGTTTTTATATCAATTAATAATTTCAACAAACCCTTGACCACAAGTATGGGAGATAGTAATAGCTCTCGCTTGTCTACTTTGCTGTTATTTCTATTATTTATCCATTTCTATTCAATCAACTATCTCATTGTCCTATTTTTATTCCACCTCATTCCCTGCTTCCTCTCTGTCTTTTCTTCTTTTGTTCTGAGCTCATTTTAACTATCTTTCCACTCATATGAGGGTGGTGGGTGGTGTGTTTGGGATAGCACATGATAACAGTGCTCTGACTCAAATATAGTTATTCTGAGTATGCCAGAAGCTCTCCAAAGTATTAATAGTATTTCACTGTCGGTGGCCTTGAGTTGTTTCTGTGAATTTGAGAAAACAACAGGCCCACACATAAAGGAATGTAGAGTGTGTTACTGTGGTGGTCACAGTCACGCTATGATAATATGGCTAACTCTCTACTTCATCATGTTTCATAGTATTTGCACACTCGTAATTTGACATTATGGTTGCGAAACCTGAGTTGATGGGTTGTGGACTTTTTAATGCACGTTGAGGTATATTTTGTGCAATACTTTACAATCGTGTTGGTGTTGGCGTGCATGTCTATATATGAGTGTTTGTGGGTGATTTACTGTTGATACCTCGCAGTGTGCCAGCATGGGACTTTTTTTGCCGTTAGCTAACATTGCAAAGGTCATTATTTAGCCGTAAATCTGAGAACCATCACTGTTGTTGGGAAGTTTTTTTTTTATTTTTTTTTTATACTGATTATGTCTATCTATGTTTATCTGTCTGTGTGATTCAGATAAACAATTCAGGTATGTGTGAGTAACCCTATGTGTGTACTGGTGTCAGTGTGTGTTCCCTAGACAGATTGGGTGCAAGACAACGCTTTATCCAGACATCAGTATCAGCACCATCAACAAGGAGTGGAATGCAATGGGTGGATTTGTCCTCAGCTATGGAGAAATAGTGCTGTTTGGTAGAATATATTTTAAGGAGAGGAAAAGTCTTCAGTCTAACCTGAGCATTTCAGAAATTAGGGATATTATTATTTTTTTTTTTATGTTAAAATACTTTCTCTTATTCCAGCTTAATGCAGAGAAAAGGTGCTTTCACGCCATGTCGTAATTACCGTAACGATTCTGAACTGTAAAAAGCCTTCATGTGCTTGTAAAACGTGTAATTACAACTTGTTTCTGAGTGCTATGACTTGTACCACGTGGCCGCTGTACCACCTGACCACTGCAGATTTAAGGTGTGTTCGAGCAGACCAATCGGTGTATGACATCAAAGTATCACAAGAGCATTTCGAAAGCATACAGAGCTTTATTTACGGTAATTACAACATGGCGTGAATACAGCTAAAGCTATAAGTTAGCCAAATCCTGACGAGCCAAAATGCAACAATGATTTGACCAATGGTGAGAGTTTGAGGCAGGATTATCTGTTTTTAATTACTATAATATTAGGTTACAATTAGCAACAGAGCCCAAACTATTCAATTCAGTTCCTGTTTATTTTTAGATATAATAACAAAAAGTCAAACAAAAAAATAAACATGTAAATTGCACAAAAGGCAGGTTTTGCAATAACTTCTAAATCTAATTATAAAATTGTTTTTCAATTATTTTACTACTCCAATTCATTTTTGAAATATAATCTTTTACACATTTACTGTCATAACTTGTTTTCATGACAAGTTTATTTAAACATAAATAATTAAGACATTACTAGCACGTAAAGTAAGTATAATGAATATATAAGCTAATATAGTGCATATGTTTAGTGAAATGTTCCCCTCTAGAGTTCATTTATCTAGTGAACTAACATGATGTGGACACTAAATGACTTGCCTGAGGTAAATGTAATGCTATGTGAGAAATTATTCTCAAGCTGTTTTTTTTTTGTCATTCCGTGGTTGAAATGAGAGATTACACATAAACATCTATGCATAGATCATCTGTTCTCCTTTTGCACTTTTTCCTGTTGTGGCAGTTAGCAAACAGTGTTGCATTACCATGCACGCCCCCTTCTGGACTGGAGTGTGACTGACTATATTTATCGTCACACTTCACCTTTGAACATTTGCTCGTCATTCACACCAAAAATCCTTTAAAAATGTTTCCATATCTCTTTATAGTGAAGCACATGCTTTGCTTTGAGAATAGATGTGATACTAACACGAAAACCAAGGCAGATATTTGCACATAATGTGATTTTTAGAATGTCTGAGGAACACTATGTCCATTAAGATCACAATCACTCCTTAGATAACACTCCTTAGATATGACACTCGCACCCCTCACATACATGTATAATACCCAGCATGCATCTGGCTTCATGAGGGGAGGATGGGTGGACGCAAAGATGAGGGTATGTTAACAAAAGCAAAAGAATGTAGACACAAAAAACAAGGGTAGATAAAATAAGACAATGTGATAACAGAGGGCAATGAAGGAATTGGGAGATAGAGATAGAACATGAAAAAACACAGAAGAAAGAGATAGATAAAGAAGAAGAATATGCTCTGATGTTTTGAGGAGCCACATTCTTCATATAACAGGATGCGTCGCTCTTTTCGAGGCAGATGATGGAGGTGTTTCTGTCAGTATGATCTGTTCCAGGGACTTTGGGATTACACAAGGTCAAAGATCAGCGGACAGAGCTGAAGTTCTATGGATGAAGGTCACCCGGAGACTGAGACCCCGACATTCCTCTGGAACCACAGAAATTCCTGTTCTGTCTGACTAAAAAGTCAACACACACGAATAATGAACAATAACTAACAAAGGAACAGTTATTAATAGTCATTGCTCTTTCAGGAAAGAGAGTCATTTAGAGGCCCCATTAAATCAAAATTAGCTTTTTGTCAATGTCTTTTAGCTTTGAGGTCATCTAGTGTCATCTACTTATTTTAGTATTCTTAGTATAGTACAGTATTATTCATTATTTAGTAATTATTAATAATTTGAATTGGCTTTTATTTTATAATTTCAGTTTTCATTTTAGTGTACATTTTAGTAATTTTGTTTGTGCTTATCATTTTCTTTAGTTTTCATTTTTTTTATTTTATTTTTTTTTATTTATTTAGCTTTAATTTATTTTAAACTCAGTTTTAGTTATTTTAGTACTTCAGCTTAAACTTATTTTAGTCAGTTCCCAAGGCAACATTTGTAATTTATAATTTGTTTTTTCACATGTAAGTTTTTAATCTAAAATTTATTTTATTTTAGAAATGTTAAAAAATAATAATTTTAGCTAACAATTACAACGCTGTAGTGTACAACTAAACATGGCAGTTTAGTTTTTTTTTTTTTTTTTTTTAAGCATACTACACTTAAAATTTTCAGTCTCTCCTTTCTAGGAAAACAGACCAAAAGTATTAATGACTCATCCTAGACTATGTAGATTTTTGTCCAATCAGATCCTCTCAGAAATGAAAATGTCCCACCACAAACTACCACCTGGAACTGACTAGCATGGCAAGGATAGTATGGCAAACCATGGCAAACCAATCATTGTTGTGACATAACTAAAGGCCTTCAATATGTCCCACCAAAACTTCCTGTTTAAGCACAGGAAGAGATTTTGCAAAGGTCATTAACCAAATCTGCAATTGTGCTAAATTTGGAAAGCATATTAATGCATTTGCCAAGCAGATTAATCATTCTTCCAGGCAAAATACTGTGGCTGAAATAATCACTTAGACACACTTTTTTGGTATTTTTCATTTGTGTGTTTTCCACTGAGACGTGCCGACATGGTAAAACTATGCAGCGGTTTCTTTTTGTCTCATACCCTCCGTGTTGAAAAACAAACTTTTATCAGTAAGTACACACATGATCTAACAAATTATGGATAATCACATTCAGTCATATGAAGATAAAACAGACTATCAGGCATTTTAGAGGATATGTAAGCATCTCTCTCTCTCTCTCTCTCTCTCTCTCTCTCTCTCTCTCTCTCTCTCGCTTCCCATGAGAAAACGGCTTATAAATCATACAGAATGATGTTTTTTGAAAATGTAAAAATGCAGAAAGTTTTCTGTGATTGGTAGGTTTAGGGTTAGGGGATATAATATACAGTCTACAATATAAAAATCATTATGTCTGTGGAATGTCCCCATAAAAGATGAAAACCCAATGTGTGTGTGTGGTGGGGTATCTCGTATCTGGTTCATAAGGAGGAGGGTGTTTTCAAGGTTTCAGAGGCTACACAAATGGCCTTATTTCTTGGCCAGCTGCACTTGGTGGGCATGAACACATACACAAACACACACAGTGTTTTACTCACAGGGACAGGTGGTAGGCTAGTTATACTGGCTTGGTTTGAAATGTAAACTATGTTTATAGAGTTACATTGTGAAACTGAACTGTTTTATTGGTCCTCCCTGGATCTTGATGAAAAGTGAAATATGGATTCATACAACATTATCTGAATTCCATTTCAGGAATTTCAAATCAAAGCTAACCTTCAGACATGATAAAATGGATTTAAAGGGATAGTTCACTCAAAAATGAAAATCAAAAGAAGATATTTTTAAGAATGTTGGTAACCAAATGGGGCCCGATTGACTTGCATTGTATTTTTTCCCCATACTATGGAAGTCAGTGGGGTCCATCAACTGTTTGGTTACCCATATTCTTCAAAATATCTTCTTTTGTGTTCAGTAGAAAAAAGAAATTCATACAGGTTTGGAACAATTTGTGGGTGCAAGTAAATTACAGAATTTTCATTTTTGGGTGAACTATCCCTTTAACATACTTTTTTTTTTTTTTTTTTTAAATCTTATTGTATTTCCTTGTCATTTGCATAATATTAATTTTTCTTTATTTACTTACTTTCAGACCTCTGCTGTACTTTCTGAGAAAGACAGAGCAGGTAAGTCCACATGATCTCAAGTTTTATTATCATTACCTACATTAAGCGGTAGAAGCGATGAAGGATTGATACAGTATGGAAAGCAAAACTTTGTTCAAAAGAAGAGAAAAAAAAGAAAGTGTCTCATGATATAATAATGTTTCCAATATTAGGATATCAAATTCAGTTAATGTTTTCAATACTTGTTTCTCACCATTTTATCAAAGTGAAAAATCTTAACAAAAGGTTACGAAAAACGTTTATGAGATTGTGTCAAGTCAAGACATACAACCTTGCTTTCCCGCCAAAGTTTGTCAAGTGGTAGCACTGGATCTGTCTTAAACACTAGCAGATGTTGTTCAGTCAGACAATGAGCTGCCTGCTATCAGAACAGAGACCAGTAGATGTGGCTGGAAATTGAAGATTATTACTAGAGTGATATATATCTAGAACAAACCTCTTCGTTCCCTTATGGATACATGACCATTTGCTGGCTGAAAGAGATGCTTTGTTGAGGCACAGGAAAGCATTTACCCTGATTTCAGTCTCACCCTCAGGCTAAGGACAAATGTAGCATGCTAGCTATTAACAGATAGCTGTTAGCCATTCGCTGCTGCTCATGTGGTCATTTGATGTTCGCTGACTACTATATATCAGCTGTTATACTTGTACATTTGTCAGTTGTTGTGTACTTTTTGTTAACTAAAAGTTGTTTCTTAGTTACATCAGTGCCGCCATGCTTTTTACCAAACATATCATAATCTAACTTTGAGACTTTTGATTGTCATGTAAAATGTAATTGCACCAGGGTCAGAAATTACTTTGGACATTCACTATGATAAAAAAATAAATAAATAAATAAACCAACACTACCGTTCAAAAGTATGGGGTCAGTTATGAAATGAAATAAAATAAAATAAAATAAAATAAAATACTTTTATTTAGAAAGGAAGGATTAAATTCCTCAAAAAAAAAAAAAAAAAAAAACTTTTACATTTTTATCATGACCAACAATTTTGCCTTTTTTAATTTTTTTTTATTAGTGTACTTAGTGTACTTGTTTCGCAAAGAGACAGTAGAGTCGATATGTTCTAGGGATGAAATTTGTGAAGAAAACAATCTACAAATCAAGTGGAAAATCACTTTTGAACAGAATATTTTTATGTGTCATTTACAATAAAGCCTTATTGTTACAAAATGTTGCTAAACGTATGAAAATATTTCATTGTTTGTATTTAGGGTACATAAAATGCTAGCAGAAAGGAGTAGACCACTTTGTGCAATAAATAAATAAATACAAATGTAATTTTCAGCACAGAATGCTATTAAACACACATAATTGAGATGTCGTTCAAATGACACTGTGGTGAAAATGGCTTTCACAAATCTCCAGTGATGCATGTATATCCAAAGGTAGGTGAAGTGTGAGTGGGAAACTTCTGGTCAATCAAGTTGACCAGACACCAGACGAACCATAAGAGATCATTCCGCTTTGACCCCTGTGTCTCCCTGGAATCAATACCAGAAAGCAACAGGAGCTGGAGACTGTCTGTCTCCATCATCTCCTTACTTATAGTGGTGTGTATGCAATGGAGACAAAGGGATGAAAAGACATTTGCATCATGCATTTTCCAGAGTCCATCAGATTTTGGTGGTGTTGATATTATTGATATCACTTGCAAGCTTTGAATTTTGAGATGATCAGAATTTATGTGTAGGCTATTTTGCGTTATGTAATGACCCCCTGTGGCTCTGCGGCTTGGTATTCTGGTGTGTGATGGATGATAAAATGCAGGCCAGATTTTAGCACAATGGCCCCCTGTTTCAAAGCACATCAAAGCTTCTCTGTATCAGCCCAGGAATGTGGGGTGCACAGCCTGGTTACATCACGCAAACCTTGCCCCAAGATGGAGAGCATTCATGGTTAATTTTCGGGTTGTTATGGCAATGGACTTTTGGGTCACAACACTGGAGCAAACAGTATTTATGTTGTGCAAGGAAAGTGATGCCCATCTAGGCATCATTCCTTACTGTACTATCCCTTTCCAGACTGGGCTAAAACACAGCAGGGTTTTGGCAGGAGCAAAAAAGACCAAAACTCCAGCAGCAGTGATTTTGAATGTGTATTTGTGTGTGTGTATGAGTGAAGAAGTTCCTGTTATCTAACACAAGCTCCATGGCCATGGAAGTCTGACATTGTTACCGTAATTTGCATTCAGGGTCATTTTAAGGGATATGGGGCACCAGAATGGAGTTTTTGGCTGCATTATACGTGCTCAAGTTTCTTGCTGAGGTCTTCACTTTTCCTTGCTTTATTGTAGACAAATGCAAGTGGCTGGAGGATTTAGGTTTGTAACTTTGTAATGGCATCTTATCTTTAGAATACTATCCAGGGTCCTCACATTTGTTCACATAAAGATAACCACGTAGAACCCAATGTAAAGAGTATTTTATTTAAAATAGAAATCTTGTATAACAATGTAAAAGTCTTCACTGTCACTTTTGATCATATTAATGCATTTAAAGGGTTAGTTCACCCAAAAATGAAAATTCTGTCATTAATTACTCACCCTCATGTCGTTCTACACCTGTAAGACCTTCGTTCATCTTCAGAACACAACTTAAGATATTTTTGATAAAATCCGATGGTTCAGTGAGGCCTCCATGGCCAGCAAGATAATTAGCACTTTCAGATGTACAGAAAGCTACTAAAGACATATTTAAAACAGTTCATGTGACTACAGTGGTTCAACCTTAATGTTAAGAAGCGACGAGAATACTTTTTGTGCGCCAAAACAACAAAATAACGACTTTATTCAACAATATCGAGCGCGTATCAAACTGCCAAAGTCACGTGATTTCAGTAAACGAGGCTTTGTTACGTCATAAGTGTTTCGAAATTTCAGTGGTTCACCACTGGGGGCTGTGACTTTGATACACGCTCCAAACCACTGATTCAAAACAAAAGATTCGTAAAGCTTTGAAGCTTCATGAAGCAGTGTTTTGAAATCGCCCATCACATTGTCGAATAAAGTCGTTATTTTGTTTATTTGGCGCACAAAAAGTATTCTCGTTGCTTCATAACAATATCGGAACACAAAAATATCTTAATTTGTGTTCCGAAGATGAACGAAGGTCTTACGGGTGTAGAACGACATGAGGGTGAGTAATTAATGACAGAATATTCATTTTTGGGTGAACTAACCCTTTAATTTGAAAAAAATAAAATAAAATAATAATAATATGACTGACTCAAAATTTTTAGGGAGAATATTTTTCTGTACTAGTAAAATTGTGCTCTTCTGTCTGCTTTTTGCATTAATTCAATATTTTGATCTAGACTTTTCTCACCAAAAAATGTTTTAATGGTATAACTACTGTTGGCACACATACATGTTTCTTCTACTAAAAGATAAAAGGTAGATTTGTGGTAACTTTAATCATAACTTTAATCGTAAAATATGCTCGAAAGAAGCGGCAGCGGCCAACTGCAGCATATAGAGTGGTCTGAGAGTTAAGGAAAATGTAAAGCATTACAGTTTGGCTTTTCTTTCCCATAGAAGGGCAGCGGAGGAAATGAAAGACACAGTTGGCGGTTTTCAAAGCTTTTGCTCCCTCCTTGATTGTAATTCCCTGTAATTCTGATCTGGGATCAGGCCTCCACATTCTCACTAACATCTACAACTACAAAACTACACTAACTACAAAACTGATCTCAGGTCTGTGCCTGTCAAGCACAACAATAACCTCTCATTCTTCCTTATCACCAGTGAGTTCGGTACCTATAATCATGTCTGCAGAACGCCTCCCTCTCGGGCCTTTTGCCTGTAGTTCTTTGATGTGCGTTCATCCTAGAGCATTCCTGCCCCTATCGCACCCATTCCCCCTGTCACGGCTCAGGCTCTGGGTCCAGAACAATGGGTCTATTGCTCACTTCTGATCTCTCTACCTCACCTGCATTTGGGGTCAAGCCCCAGCTGGGTAGAGCCAGGTCAGTCCTGGTACAGGTTGGTAAGAAAGTCTCTGGGAAGAGAGGAGAGGAAAGGGGTGAAATTTTAATGGAGTGCTTGAGAAACTCTCAGTGCTGGGATTAGCCACACAAGCTTGCTACTTCTTGGAAGCAGTTTCCTCAGATCCATGACTGCATGCACACAAGCAGCAACCACATACACATACAGGCCTGGCTAGTGATACGGAGTGTTTTCTGTCACATTTTATATTTTTAATTCGGAATACTCCTCCCATTCTTTTCTTCCGGCTTGATAATTACAGAGTGTGGAGGAAAATAATTGCTTCAGGTAGTAATGAAAGTATAAAGACATTGTATGTAGGGATGTGGATATTTTCAGAAATAGTGATGGTATGCCTGAACAGCCTGACAAAGGAAGATCATAGGCTGGTTTCGATTGACTGGGTGTGTGTGTGTGTATATATATATATATATATATATACACACACAGTAGTTCATTTATGTAAGTGAGGATAGCAAAATAAAGTAAACTGTGACATATTATACATAGACACTTTGACCTGACCATGTTTTGCTTAAGTGTTATCTGATATAATTAAGATTCATTTTTTTCTGACACAGTTTAACTCTGAGATCTTGTCATATTTTATTAACATTTTTTTAAACTATGGTGAATAAACTGTATTAATGAATGAAATGGTCAAGGTGTCTGAATAAATTTTGGTTTGACTGTGTGTGTATATATATTTATATTTTATATATATATATATATAATATATATATATATAATATAAAATATAATGATATATATATATATATATATATATATATATATATATATATATATATATATACACACACACACACACACACACACACACACACACACACATATATATATGAACTTTCTATTCATCAAAGAATTCTGAAAAACTTGTAGCTTTCCATAAACATTTTAAGCTGCACAACTGTTTTTAATATTGATAATAATAAGAAATATTTCTTGAGCAGCAAATCAGCATATTAGAATGATTTCGTGGATTATGTGACACTGAAGACTGGAGTTATGATGCTGAAATTTCAGCTTTGCCATCACAGGAATACATTATATTTTAAAATATATAAATATATTCATTAAAATTATAATAATATTTCACAATATTACTGTTTTTCTTGTATTTTTTTTTATCAAATAAATGCAGCCTTGGTGAGCATAAGAGACTTCTTTAAAACTTCTTTAAAAAAAAACCGTACAGACCACAAACTCTTGAACAGTAGTGTATAAAATATAATGTAATATAATTTATATTTACATGGTTATATATTTGCATAATAAAAACACATCTTGTGTGACCCATCCATAATCTGTATGTGGTTCAAGAATATGCCCAATACAACTTCACATTATCAATAAGGATTTGCATTGGTATTAACATTCTGTAATAAGATCGGAAAGAGCTTCAGAAATAAGTTTAATTCTCAACTGTTATTCATGATTTTAATTTGTACCTATTAATATATTTATACAATGGCTGGTTGTATAATCTTGATGGACCTTTATAACCTTAACAACCTTTAATTTTATGTCTAGGCGTTCAGGAAGAAGGAATGCCATTTTCATAAATGGCTTTTATGGGTAAAGGGTTATCAGAGCAAGATTTCTGCTTTGTCTATTAATATTGAAAAGGGGAAAACATCAACAGCACTCAGTTCCCGGCATTCATCCAGTTGGAATGGTACTGCCTGACCTTTTATTTGAACTGCTTAGCTGAAGAGAGAACACAGAATACAGCACATGCGTACATGAAGGAAGCTTTCATGACATGACTTTTTTAATTTACGTCATGTTCCGTAAGCGTGCATGTTTAATCAATAGTCCACTTACTGGACCTTTAATTTTGGGATTTTATCTTTGTCTATGTAACCCTGGGAAATTCCACTTAAGTCATCAAGTGCTAACCATATTTTTAATACCTGTGTTCCCATCAGTCTGGATGATTAAGATATATTGCTATGGAGGCATCATTTCGAGAGGCTATGGAAAGAGGAAGTTGTTGAGTCACTTTCTGAGAAAAGTAATTTCCTTTTCTTTTTGGCTTTTTACTTTGGAAAATATCTTGGAAATGGGTTTCCTCGTCTGCATAGAGGCCTTGATTAGCTACCCGCATTTCCTCTCACACAGAACTGGTGTTTTGTTATCGCTAGCTTGTAACTTAATTCTCTCTCTCCTGGTTTTCATTCTTAATATCAGTTTTACTGTCATCATTATTTTCTCATCCTCAGGTTGTTCTGTACCCATATTTCTGTGGAACACAAAGGTGAAGTTCTGAAAATCGACTTGTGCATTCTGCGTACAGTCATCCACCAGAAGCTAGTTTTTTTTAATTTATAAAGTTTTAAATATGGATATTTTTCTTACAAAACGTATTGCTTCACTTCAGAAGGCCTTTATGGACCCCCTGAAGTCGTATGGATTATTATTTTTTTTTTTTTATGAATGGATGCATTATTTTTGACTTCAAAACACGGCCCCCATTCACAACCATTATAAACTTTGGAGGACTAAGGATATTTTAAATATATCTCTGATTGTGTTCGTCTGAAAGAAGATAGTCATATACACCTAGGATGGCTTGAGGGCTTGAGTAAATCATGGGATAATTTTCATTTTTGGGTGAACTATCCCTTTAATTAATTGCATTTTATTTTTTATTTTATTTTATTATTTTTTTTTTTTTTTCATATTCACCAATGTTGTTATGGTTATCTAAAACTCTTAAATAATTTCTGTTAATTGAAATAAAGCTAAATATTAGACGAAAAACTTAAACTTAAGTTGAAGCACATAACAAAATTATTAAAACCTAAAATAAAAACTGAAAATATTAAAATAAAAAGAAATTTTAAATATTAATTCATACTTTAATAGTATATACAATTGAAAAGACTGGTATTCACGTATTTGCATATTGTTGTAGTGATGTGACAGAAATGTGCACCCCAGCAGTAAACAACCCAATAAATTCATACAAACATGAGAGAATCTCTAACCTATGATTCACTGAATCACCTCAAAAACCCTATACTGAGTCCTTATCTAGCCAGCGATTCCCATACATTTCCATGCCAATTTTTGGAGACGGTCATGCCCAGAAGGGTTAGGTTTCACATGAAATAACCCAGCTGACATAAATCAACCCTCTTCTCTGAACAGATCCTGTCCTGATCTCATGTTTGTCTTCTTCATGTCCAGAGGCAATAGTAGCATAGCATTAATGAGAATCTGAATTTTGGAGCTAATGTGTTCTTAGGCATGTCTGTCATGCTTATTTGATTCTAAGAACTTAATGCCCTCTCAATCCTAGCCTTTTATTTCCCACAGTTTTATTGGCTTTGATATTATTGGTAAGGAGACTTGGAGTTTGCGTAAGGGTATAATTCTTGGCCACTTCATCACTTTAAAGGTAGGGTAAGCAATTTTGGAGCGGCTAGCAAAAGCAAGCTAACTTTGAGAGCATTAGATCCCTTTAGGAGGGCGTCTCCAAAGCCACGGCTCGTCCAAAACACATGAACACACAGGTTGTGCACATGAACAGATTCAGCAAAGCATCGTAAGAGACGCCGTTAAATTACCTCATGTCTCAAAGCACATAACATTACAATAATAATGAACGTAAACAACTTACAGATCTCTTACTTGTACCACCTGACTGCTGCAGATTAATTTCGGCGTTGATAGTGTTGACATAGAAATGCATAAATCCAAGTTTGAGGATGTGAACAGCTCTGAGTAGAACGTCACGAGTTGTTGTCTCTAAATTATGGTTATGACATGGCGTGAACGCAGCATAAGCTCGTTGTTTTGGTTCAGGAGGAACTGTAAAAGTGGCTGCTGTTTGTTAGACTTATGGAACACACTGATGACGTGTGATGTCTGCGCGAGCAAGGTGCGCAGAGGTATCTAAATACATATGTTGACAGGCAGGTAGGACATTGTATTACTGCATTAGGACCGAATGCAATGATTGGGCCTTTTTTTTTTTGTTCCTGAGACCACTTCTATTATTGATTGCTATTAGGATGTAAAAAGAGTTTCAACCAGAATAACAAAAATTGTTTATGAAAACAAAAAGCCCTACCCTACTTTTAAATCTGTCTTAAATCTGTTTCCACTGCTAACATCCCCTGTTTTTATTCTTCTTCTCTACTTCCTGCTGTGTCCTTTGACTCCCAGACTTCTGAGTTTTACTGCTTTGTTCCCCTTTTGGAGAACCAGAAGACTGAGCTGTTCAAATCTGGAGAATGTACACTTACAATTCCTGTGCTGTTTTTCATCTGTTTGACGACTGTTGTTCTGTTGGAGGGTGTTTCTTCAACTAGGCGCTTTTGGGCCTGTGGGCCTTTTAGAAGAGAAACTTTATACAACACATTTTTCACACTCTCACAAATTTATTTAATTATTATATTTGTCTACTAAAAAAGCATATGTAACATATGTATTATTTTTTTTTTTTAGACTACAGTGTCATTTCACATTGGCACTAAAGGAAATTACATTCTGAATACACTTTTTTTTAAATAAAATTTCTCACTTTATAAGTAAATTCTTCATAGCTAATAGTTTATCCTAAATACACACAATAAAAAATAATACTTAAATATTTTAATAACATTTCATAATCTTGTCTATAAATCTCCAAAATGGCAGATTCATAATTAAAACATAATAAAAAAAAATCTGTTCATAATTGATATTTAAAAGTACAAAATACTGTCTGAAACAGACATTACGTTTCTTTTTCAAATTTTAGAAAGTTTTCAAACAATAAATATCAAATTTGTTTATGATTACTATACTTTCTAAATGATAATAGTTGTAAACTGTGTGTGTGTGTGTGTGTGTGTGTGTGTGTGTGTGTGTGTGTGTGTGTGTATGTGTGTGTGTGTATATATATATATATATATATATATATATATATATATATATATATATATATATATATATATATATATAAAATGGTTAGTTCCTGTCCTTGATTCTGATTGGTCAATAGCTGTGTTTTATTCACGATAAAATACGGCTATGACCGCTTCACGCAACGGTTCTGTGTATCACTAACACCCTTAGTAACCACTCTTAGCAACGTAAACTGAATTGAAGCTTACTGTATTATGTAGAACTAGAAGAGTATTATGAGAAAGAAATCGATTGAGCAAGTTTATTACCTGCATTCAGATTTAGCATTTTCCTTCAGGTCAGTCCTATGTTCATAATAAAAAAAACCTGTTTAAATGTCCGATGTATTATCTTGTCCTTTTAATAGTTAGGGGGTTTTTTCGTGACTGATGGCGCTAGTCAAAGCACTTGTCAGTTGCGTCTTGTTCCGTGTTCACAACAATTCACTCTTTTCAATGTAAAAGTCTTCGCTACTGACTGACACACTCATAAAGACAGTCTTTGCCTCCTTCTAATGGCGTAATAATGTAACTTCTGTTGCTGTTCACGGTCAGGGACTATTTTTTTCCGGTGGAAGGAAGGCTTTAGTGAAAGTTTACTTCATGAAAGTTGCACTGATACATATTTTTGGCTTTAATATATATATATTGTGTGGTAACCGTTTTATAAAAGCAATAAGGTACTCGTGGCTAGTGCTGTATTGTGAATAAGTCACAGCACAGCCTCTCGTACCTTGTTGCTTACATATAATGTTACTATATATATATATATATATATATATATATATATATATATTAGTGCTGTCAGCGTTAACGCATGCGATTTATTTTTTTCCCAGTTTAACACGTTAAAAAATATTAATGCAATTAACGCAGCATCCATTTTTTTCTGTCATCCTTTGGCTATAGCATTACAATATATGATCACACTCTTATTCTTGCAAATGCTTTTAAACCATTTAAGCGCGCCAAAATGGAAAAAGAGAAGGCGCTGTCTGTGAATGTCCTGTCACACACAGGACGCACAGAAAGACGCGCGCCAGTATCGAGTTCTCTGTCACGCTTGAATGAACAACAGCGCCAAATGGAATAATGCCAAAAATATCCGTTTTGTCGAGTATCCTCATAAGAGCAGCCTTGATTGAGTTAAATTCTTAAACGAAAGTAAAGAGCTGTGAGAAAGTGGGGCGCGTGTGAGATCCGCGCCATGTGCAGGAGCGGCAGCTCTTAAAGTGACAGCAACCATGTCATTGTCAATGTCATTGAAGATAATGAAAGAACAAAGGTAACAGAGAAAATAACTCACTGCTCTTGACTAAAGAACTTTTGTAGCTTTAATAATGATTAATCTATATTTAATTTAGGCTATAAATCATGCAGTGCAGACTGTTTGGTAACTATATTCAATTTCTGTATTTTTCCTATCTGTTAGACAGGTAGGAAGGGCACAGGTAAATATGACATTTATTATGGGTTTATGTGAGGATTGTTCTAAGTTCACTTAAATTAAATTTTTTATATTTTTGAAGCCTAATAAATGTAAAAAAAAAAAATATATATATATATAGCTTTCAATTACACTGTAATGTTGAATGGCTATAATTAATGTTAAAAATTGGGGGAAAAAATCAATTTCATGGAGACATCAGTAGCTGTATTAGTATCAGTGATACTGGCCTTCATTCATAAAGAGATGCCATTAAACAAGTATTTAAAATATACTGTCTTCATGTTGTTTCTTTATGTTATTTTAATTTAGAGATTAACTGTAAAATTATTACATTATAAAATATATTAAAAACGTATAAAAACTTAAGTGTTTTTAAGTGTGATTAATTGCGATTAATCACAGAAAAAATGTGATTAATCAAGTTAATTTTTTTTAATCGATTGACAGCACAGCACTTTTAGTTTTCTGTTAGTTTTAATAAAACGGCATAGTGCCATAAGTAGGAATGTTTCTGTTTGACTAACTGAGAATGATCTGACTGATAGCTGACTTTAGCTGATGTCACTGGTAATTCCCTTTTGTCCATTCCCAGGGTCATTCCCTGACTGTGGTAAGATATAGGGCTGCTGGACAGGAAACTGACAGTTGTGCTTTATGAGTTAATGGGATGAGCAGCTTGTTCAGTTTTTGTAGAACAGGAAATCATCATTTCAGATTTCTGTAAAAGAGCACTTTTAGCCCCATATGTGGGCCTTGAGCAGTCTGTGATCTGTCCCATGATTCAACAGCACAATACTCAGCATGGGTCTTATGATTTTAATGTCAGTTTGTTTGCTTGTCTCTGTGTTTGGGTGGGGACTTTAATATTCTGTTGACTCCGTAGATGTTACCTCTTGAACTCGTTCCCCATTGTTTTGTGTTTGTAGGTCATTGTGTATACTCAGGTAATCCCTCTGTTAAGAGTATCAGGATAAGTCTGAGTATTTTGGCTGCTACACAATATCATGATGATCCACCAGCTTTCTTTTGCCTATTATGTATCTGTCTCTCTCCATCTTAATAGCATCACCTTAATAACGTTTCTGTAACAGTGTCTCAGGTGAGACATAGAGTGAAAGAAAGAGAGACACATTTATTATCCTTCTAGAGTGCTAGCCAGAGTGAGACATTTGTTCTTCTCAGACGACAACAAAGGCTCCTCATTCACTGACAATGAGATGAACTTTTCATGTTATTGATGCAATCACTCCAGGAATGGAATGTTCAGGAGAGATGAATGAAAGAGTTTGGATGCGTCCCAAAAACGTGTGCGCTTATTTGTGTAAGTGATTGAGTACAAAACTGAAAGTTTGGGAACTGAAAGTAGGGCGAAGTGTTTCCAGACTTCTAACATTACACATGGGGAGACTTCTTGGTATTTCCAAGAAGATTATGTTTTTATATTGTAAATTATATGGTGAGGGTGAGGTTTCAATGTGTGCGTTTATGTTCTCTTATTTGAAAAACTTGACAAATTTAGATCATTCCCTTCATGAATTATGCTGATAACAAAGTAAATAAGTGTTTTTTTTTTTTTTGTTTTTTTTTTTACTTTTTAATACTTGTATACTTATAAAATCTCACAATTGGGGTCCAAATGAACTTTTTGAAATTCTTTCCAATGGCAGGTGAATTTAGAAAATACATATTTTTTGTAAACAAAATAAATATTTTGTGTCTACATTATAGACATTAAAAATTTATTTGTCTTCCCTCTTGTATGTTTGCAATAAACTTTAAATTACTTTATACATTTCGTTTACTAACCCTAACCCATTTACTGGTCATTTCCAGCCCTTAAAACTCAATTTTCAAACTATTTTAGAAGTGTTTTTATTTATTTTACACCATGGTGCTGTGCAAGCTTTAATGATTGAATCCTGATCTGAAATCCTGAAAAGACAGGAAGAAATGAAGCTTATCTCCTCTAGCTGCTGTGTGTGTGTGCGTGTGTGTGTGCGCGTGTGCGTGTGTGCGTGCGTTTTGTGTTTGTGCGTGCGTGTGCGTGTGTGCGCGCGTGTGTGTGTTTTCTGTGCTATTATTAAGCATCCATTGTAGTGCAACTCTTAGCTGGCCAATTAGCCGTCATCGCTCGCTTCAGTGGTGCATTACTAGGAATGCAAAAGCGCTAATCCCAAATTTACGTCCTTTTGGCAAAGTATTCTGAATACACAGTTGTTACTATTATCTTCAGTTATCAACTCTCTTTGAATGCTCATAAACCCAGTCATTTCACACCCCAAAACACACACACACACACACAGAGAGAGAGAGAGAGAGAGAGAGAGAGAGAGAGAGCACGTCTCCTTACTTTAAAAAAAAAAAATTAACATCATTACTTTTTATACATTAGAGCTAGTGTTAAAAAGAAAAAGTACTGTTGTAGTTGTTAAGTTTGATTCATTTATGTTTGAATCAATTCAAACTGTCCATTTCATTGTTGACACATCAGAGGTTTGAAGTGATTCACTCAAAAATCTTCAAAAATATTTATTAATAAAATGTAGGTAATTATTGCTTTGTATGTATATGCTCAATATTTGAAATATTTGAAAATATAAAACTTTGTGGTAATTAATCAGTAGTAAATGTAGCCTCAGTGGAGTGGAGCAGAGTTTTTGTGTGTGTTTTTTGTTTTTGTTTTTTTTTTAACAGCATTCTGCCGAGCACTGTAATATTTCATAGAAATATGACTGATTTTATTCCTTTGACGTTGTAAACGTAATTATTAAACTATAAAAAAGGAGTTACCATAAATCATGAGCATTCCATGAAGAATAAATAACAACGACAATTATGTGGTTCTGAGTGTGTGAACAGAGAGGCAGAGTGAATGAGTGCATGTTGAGTGTGAACTCAAATAATTAAACCTGCAAATGATTTCTCTTTTTATATATATATATATATATATATATATATATATATATATATATATATATATATATATATATATATATATATATATATAATATACTGTTACAAGAGTGTAAGTTATTTCCCTGTCCAAAGGCGTGTGTATCTATTAACAGCTCAGCCATGCAAAACAGCATCTATTGTTTGACAGTCCTAATCCGGTTCATTTACATATTACTGTTACATAACTAAGAACTTCCATTTGGAGCCTGGTACTGCACTGTAGCTTAAAGAAGAGTGTGGATTTACTTAAATTAGCAAAAATGTACTCAGATGTTAGCTAAACCAGATGTTTCTTAAAATGCAATTATATTTCTAAGTTATTGCATTCTTCTGCAATTATATTGTAACTATAATTAGTTTTATATGAAAAAAAAAAAAAAAAAAAACTAGCTTGATTAGCTTTATATGAGTCTATGTTGTGTCCTCATTTAGATTGAAAAGATGTAATGCACTGAATATAATATATATGTATTGTGCTTTAATGCAGGAAATTGTTTCCTATATTTAATGTACTTCAAAGCTAGGAAACAAATAAATGTGACCCTGGACCACAAAACCAGTCATAAGGGTTGAAATTGATTTATTGATTGATTTATAATCTGAAAGCTGAATAAATAAGCTTTCCATTGACGTATGGTTTGTTAGGATAGGACAATATTTAGCCAAGATACAACTATTTGAAAATCTTGTTGTCCAAATGAAGTCTTTAGCAACGCATATCCACTCACAAAATAAATTTTTGATATATTTACGGTAGGAAATTTACAAAATCTCTTCATGGAACATGATCTTTACTTAATATCCTAATGATTTTTGGCATAAAAGAAAAATCGATAATTTTGACCCATAGCCTACAATGTATTGTTGGCTGTGGCTACAAATATACCCGTGTGACTTATGACTGGTTTTGTGGTCCAGGGTCATGTGGGTTGTTTTTTGTCAATGTGCAATACCTGCTTCTTTTTGGTTGCATGTGTAATCTTAGTGTAGGACGATTGTTTGTTGCTTCCTCTCGTGTAAGAGTACATGCTCGCTCAAGCGGAATGAATGAATGCGCTAAGATGAATTCAGATGACGCACGTTTTGCCTCCATCAGTACAGCCACTTAGATGTTCTGAATGCAAACTGACAACATGAAGACAAGTAGCAGCTTGAAGGACACACAAAGAGAGTGAGTGAGTGCACTTAAATTACACAAATGTGGCTTTTTGAAAAATTCACATTGCGGGGGCATTGAGGCCTGAGTCGAAAAGCACTCTGTCCTCACACACACACACACACACACACAGTAGCGCAGGACTGAATGTGAGAGCATTGCAGTGGGAACTCCCTAATGCACACTGCAGCACCGCACGCAGAACCGGACATAGAAAATGGACTGAGTAGAGAACGACAGACCCGGGAGAGAGGAGGAGGAGGACGAGAATATAGAACCGAAAGAGCACAGGAGAAGATGTCGAGGTCCATGCGTCTCCTGCTTCATCAGAGATCTTTGAGTGAACACATCAGATACTCCACCTGCAGGGCTCTGGATCTGTTTAACGGAAACACACGAGATCAGAGGCTGACAGGTGAGTGTGTGACTGGATGTGGAAGAAGGTGAGGATGTGCGAATGTGGAGGAAGTGTTTAAAAAAAACATGTTTCTAAGTACAAATATGGCCTCTTTATGATGCTAGAGGTGCTATTGATCTTTTAAAAACATTGTAATGGTACCATAGTACAATGAGATATGGAACTCGAATATATGTACCATTGTACTGAATTATTACAACATTCATATAGCATGATAAGAGGTACCTCAGAGAATACTCTGGTTCTGCATTGAAAATTTTTGGTCCCACTTTATATTATGCGTCTTTAACTACTAAGTATTATCATTTAAATTAATTGTTTGATGCAGTGCTCTTATTGTGCACATACATGTTATTCCATTTATAATCACCCATTCCCTACATGTTAACCCACCCTTAAACTTAGCCATACCACTGACCTGTCCCTAACCTTACCTGTATCCCACCTCAATAGCAGCATGAACAGCATGAACACAATAAGTATATTGTACCTTACACCATTTTTTTTTTTTTTTTTAATTTAAGTACATAGTACACTGTAAACAGAATTGTTGGTTTAACTTAAAAGTTAACTTAAAAGTAAGTTACCTGGTTGCCTTAAAATTGAGTTCATTGAAATTAAAAATTTGAGTTAATACAATGAAGGTGATTGGTTTAATCAACAGAAACTCAAAATATTATGTTATCTTAACCACATTAATTATCTAAGTTGATTTGACGAATGAAAAAATGTGATAAATCATCAAAATATTTTTTTACAGTGTAGTTAAAGACACCTAGTATAAAGTGTATCTAATATACACCTAATATAAACCAAATTATCCACTTTTGCAGCATTGAAATGTGATGTCATGACTTAAAAGGGGTTGCTAGATAGCCCACTTGTACTATCCCTTTTAGGGTCGTAGTGCATTTTTGAGTTGGGTTATCTTTTGTCCATAAAGTATTGATATTTCGAATACCTTGTGATTCAATGCATTATGAATATGCCACCTGATACTCAGTTATGAACTCTGGAGAAGACAGGAAATGCTGTGTCATTATTGAAGTGTTTTAAAGATGGCTGACTATTAGTGCCGGGAAATCATAAGTGATTTATTGTGTGAGAGGGATGAAGAGAGATGGATTAAGTTTTTGTGGTTTTATATGTGTGCATCTAAGGTCTGGTCTACAGTGCTTCCCAAAGACTTAGTCTGCTAGAATGCATGCACTTCACTTTCTCATGAATTAAATATGGCAGACAGTGAGCCATCAGCTAGTTGTAATATTTATGTTCTGTTTTGGTTTAATTCTAGTTCCTGTTTCCTTTGTTCTCATTTTCCTGCCACTAGTTAGTTTTTTATGGTAATTGATTTGAATTACACACCTAATTAGCTTCCCCTGTGTATTTCAGCCCTCGGTTCATTCAGTTCCTTGTTCGGTGTTGTCATTGTATATGTGGTTGTTTTATTTCTCCTGCCTTCTCCTGTGTGTTCATTTTGGATTTATTAAAGACGTTTTTGTTTCTACTCCTGCTTCGTGCGCTTCATCACAGCCTCACACCCTGACACTGGTAAGGCAGTATTTTTTCCCATAGCTATTTCAACAACAACAAAAAATAAACTCCAAGACAATCTTGAAACCCACCCTAGATGCAGCAGACACTAAAATTTTCATGACCAGTATAGCTGTGTGGTCTAATGGTTTATTCAATAGTGTGGGCTTACAACCTATCCATGGATATGGGTTTATTTGTGCGTGGAAAGGTCTGTGCAACCGATTATATCAACTTTATCATAACAAACAAAATCAGGTTTTTTTAAGAGGTCGACAAATGACTTTTTGTTGTTGTTGTTTTGATTACAAGTTCAATTTCTAATGTATTTTAAAAATGTAACTCCACAGGTTTTCTTTCCAAAAATAACCCAATATTGGATTGATTGATTAATTGATTGATTGATTGATTGATTGATTCATTCATTCATTCATTCTCATCTTAAAAATAAATCGGCAAATGGTAGCCCATGCCACATCCAATACAATGATAATTAATAATTAAAGCAAGTTTAGTTCTCGTTTAATAAAATATATTTACTTTTATTATTTTTTTTAAACTATATTTATTTTTAGTTTGGGTTTTAAATTGAATTATTATTATTATTATTATTATTATTATTATTATTATTTTCTGTGCCTCCTGTGGCATTTTCACACTTCAGCAGGCAAATAAATAAATAAATAAAAAATTATGACCTAAGTGGTCGAAAAATAGCTTGTTTCTAATATTATTTTGGAGCTTTAATATCAGTGTGTGGAACTTTTTTCTTCTCTCATCAAACAGCCACTGACAGTATTTAAAACATAAAAGCATCACTCTCAAAAACAAAGTGATCTGTGTCTCAGATTAGAATAGGCTATTCAGGGACAGTCATGCTTACACTCAAATTGATTTTAGCTTTTCTAATCCTTTCTTTTGCGTATTCTCATTTTTTGTGTGCTTGGTCAATTATTATTTTTTTTCTTTCATTTCACAGTAAAGAAATAGACTGATAAGCAGCTTTGTGGAGAAACATCGCAGAAACGTTTCAGAAAAAAAATGGCATTTATCCACTTTCAAAAAACACTCTTGAAAATTATACTCATTACTGGCTCCCCTGTTTTCCAGCTTATTCGAGAGTGATAAAACCTGGAGGATGTGTTCATGTGCTGGAGTATCTGTGTACAGAACATTCAGAGCTGAGCTATTAGTGCTGAACAAACACAAACACACTCAGCCAGCATCCGAGAAAAAGTGTTTGCTTTAATAAGCTGTTTAGGTGATAAATAACTTTATAGCTGAGGTGTGGTTTATGTCTTTTTTAGGTTGGCAGAATTTTGATAGCTACTATTAGTAAGTTGTCAATTGGAGACCTAGAATTATCGGTGAGCAAGTAGTCATTGAGCGAATGCTTTTAACCACTATCAGCTTTCTCTGAATGCTCTATTAGCCGCTCATCTTTCTCTCTTATTCTCTCTCTCCATACCTCAAAGCAGGAGCATTAAAAAAATTACTTTTACCATACTTTTAGAAATAGAAACAAGCAGTTAGCTTCTAGCAACCAGTAGTGTTGGCAGTGAACTGACCGAAAGCCCAAGCAGTAAGCATAGGGAGGTCTGGCCAATACCGATAAGCTGATTATAATAGCCAATATTAAAATGTTATACTATTTTGTCTAAATAAATTGAAAAATAAAACACTAAAATCAATCTTTTTAAATGCTTAGGCATAGGCATCACATGAATGAAAGATGCGATTTTTGGATGTATTTGTTTGATGTTGTTTCCACCATTTGTGTCATGGTTTTTAAGTTCCACTTTAGACATTCTATTAACTATAAGTACCTTTGCAACTACATGTCAACTAGCAGTCATTAGAGACAGAGTATTAGTAGACTGTCTGCTTAATATCTGACAACACTTTATTTCGATGGTCCAGCAACAGACATTCTACTGACTATATATTTTGTAACTATGTCAACTCTAACACCTAACCCTAACCTAAAAGTCTACTAACAGTACTACAGTCTACTAATACTCAAATGAGTTAGTTGACATGTAGTTGCAAAGTTCCTTATAGTTAGCAGAATGTCTAAAGTGGACCATCAAAATAAAGTGTAACCTATTTTTTATAGTTTGTTTGTTTGTTTTAGTTTTATTGTTTGTTTATGTATTAAGGCAGATGATGATAAATAGACAGTATTAAAATTCTGTATTTTTTATTTAAATAAAAAAGCAAAATCACTGAAAAATAAAATCCATCATTTTAAATGCTACAAGTTCATTTAAACATATATAATGAATGAAAGGAATGTGGTGGTGTTGTTTTAAAACCTATTTATTTTATTCAATTTTATGTTTCCATCAATATTTTAATGTTTTCGATGTATTAATTTTTTAATATTTAATTTTTTTACATTTTGATAATTTATTTTTTATTATTTTATTTTATGGCAGATGAGCGATTACTTTTTTTTAAAAGGGAAAAGTAATTATATTAAAGTAATCAATTACTTAGTAATGTCTTACACCCAACACTGAAGTTCATTTGGGCATCACAATATTATAATGTACAGTATGAAAAAAATGTATTTATTCTGAGATTGGCTATAGATTACATGGAAGATTACATTTACTTTATTAAATTATTAGTGTTTTTAAATATAAACTTTAAATGAGCACAACAAATGTAATCTAAATATAAAAGAGGAAATGTGCATGTATAACTAATTCAGCAAATCATTTCGAACTATACTGGGGGAATATTACATCATGAAATTAATATTCATGAGGAAAGCTGGCAAATCTTATATTACATCTCCTCCCTTCGTCAGACTGTTCTTACTCTTGTACTTCTAAGTGTTTGTTTTTCCATTACCTCACTGTCTTTCATAAATCACCCTTGCTGACCTTCCTCTCTCAGCAAATCTCCTCACATTAGCCATAAACCAGCCAGGGCCTCTCTTGAAGTCCTCTTTGTCCAGCTTTGGAGGACCTGAGGGTGTGGATTCCAGGTCAGAGGCCTACCTTCTCCCCTCCTTTCTCCAAAAGTAGTGGACAGGTCCGGGGTGATGGATGTTAGCCTTCCCCTGCTCTTTTTTTTTTTTTTTTTTTTTTTTTTCCCCACAGAGTGTGAAGGTATCTTCCCCTAGCCTCAGTACCCAGAGATGAAAGCGAGGTGGGTCACAGCGGCCCATAAAGCTTTTTCAGACGTTCTTTTCTCCTTATCATCCCTCCATTTCTTCCTCTTGACACCAAACCATTGCCCTCTTCCCTCTTTCCAAGCAAGGGCAAAAATGTTGTGGCTTCAGTAAGCAGGATGTTTGTAATTAAATAAAAATGTATCGGAAATGACTGTATAACAGAGTGTGGGTGTTCACATGGTAAATGAACTGTGTGTATGAGTATGCATGTTTATGAGTGTGTGTAAACAAGCAGAGCATATAGTCATAAAGCCTGAGGAGATTTACATTTGTCACATGCAGACTGTGAAAATAAGACATTTCTTAAAGGTACAGTGTCTAATTTCTGGGCCACTACTGGTACCAAATGGAAACACATTTTTCAGTTGTTGAGCGACAACAAACTGCAACAGTTTTTTGTTTTTTTGTTTTGAAAATGGGACCCAAAAAAAAAGAAAAAAAGGAAAACAGCTTGCTGGTTTCCCTACCAGACATAATATCTAGCTTAAATATCAAGACTACCTTGGTCAACAAGTCCATTGTGAATGACCAACATCACTTTTTGCTTGTGAACAACATGACTAGACCAAAGCCTACTAGTAGTAAGCAGCACAAAGCAGGTTGGACTAGCATGAAAATTCATCCTCATCTGCTCAGGATTCTACATGACATTAGTATGATTTTCTCAACGTACTTTCTCCACTGACAGATTTTAACTGGATTAGCTGAAGCGTTTAGCGTCATAACCCAGCAGGCTAACGGCTGATGAAAGTTCAGATTGCTTTAAGGTAAGAGGTCACCCGCGCAGCTGCAGAGTTCAGTTTACGTGATGTCTGCCTTCCAGGCGACCAGAGAACAAACTGTGTAATCAAGGGTCTTAGCGCTTAGCCGCTAATGGAATTACATAACTTATAAACGGCTTTGTCTGACATTAATCATTAAAGAAATCTTGTGAATGGAAGTCAGGACACATGCTTTCCATTACAAGACTGAACAAAGCCATGGGGACAGAAAAATAAAAGCAAAAAAAATTCTGAAAGAGACTCTTTATTCATAAATTTGGATCTTATTTTCAGATTTGATTAGAACAAATCACTTTGAGACAATGAAAATCAGAAGTAGTCGACATCACTATGAATTAAAAATATATGATTTGACAATTCAGTTTAAAAGTCATATACAATTAAGTATCTTGTTAAGTCAAGTCACATTTATTTCTATAGCGCTTCACATTAATAAAAAGGAAAACAACAGTGTTAATGATGTGAAATGATTCACTTATGAAACAAATTCAATTTCAGCTATAATGCAGCTCTACAGAAGATAATAGTGTCATTATTCAGTTCAGTTCAACATTGTTTCAATTCATTTCAATAACTGTATCAATGTTACAAAGTCCACAAATCTACAGTAGCAGGTCTACAGAAGCAATAGTGCCATTTTCACCTCAATTCAATTCGATGTTGATTTAATTCAAAAAGTTAGTCATTATCCAGCTCAATTCATTTTAAATTTTGCTCTCATCTAATTGTGTCAGTGCAGTTAATATTACTGAATATTAAATGTCTTTTAAACTCCAACTGAGTAAGCCAAATTGTTTCATGAATATGAAACAAGAATAAAGAACTGTGTGCTTCACCAAGTCTCAAGTGGTCTCCATCAGGTCCAACAGCTTTATTTGTACATCCGCTGTCATGCCGTGTGACTTTGCTGCTTTTGCTAGTGGGTGTCAGTCTTTTGTGTCCTGAGTGAAAAGATCACTGGTAGGGAGTCTTGTTGACTGGTCTGATTTAAAGGGTCCTCGTCGCGCTTTAGCCCTCAGACCAAAGCCTCCTCAGCTGGGTACATGCCCACTGAGGGCCAGAATGTGTGTGTTCATGCCTGCTAGTCAGTGGAGGATGAAAACTAGGGGTGTGGTATTGTACCTTCAAGTTGTTAAGTGTTAAGAATAACAAAGCCACACGGAAGTGTCAAATTAGCCGTTTTGGCTTGATCTCTAACTTTTCCGCCTCTCTTTTTCTCTCACACTCATTCACACACTCACTCTCTGCAAAATTCCATGGCATGTTGTTGATCCCCACAGCTGGCCGATTTTAGTTTGAAGGCCTTTTTCTCAAGGTCATCCTCTTTCCTTTCCACCTGCTCTCCATCTGGCTTGCAGCTCCCATATCGACCCTGAGTATTCAATGATTTACAGCAGCTAACCTGTTCCAGCCGGGCCACAGGCCAGTCCATGAGTCTGAGTCGTGCTGTTTCAGGAAATGTCCACCATGGAATTGTTTGGGGTCCAAATGGACTAGGCTGTAAACCCTCTGATTAATGCTGGGTAAAGCTACGTAATAGAACCAGATGAGTGTACCATTTAAAGCACTGTGGTTTGCCTGTTCTCAGACAATAACAACCACATCTGTGGAGTTTGTGCCATAATCAACTTCAGTTGAACTTTAAGTGTATTGCCCCAGTTATGGCCTAGGGAATGTTTCACACATCATTATACAATTACCGAGACCAGAATTCACATTCAAACATTGAAAAATGTTTTTTAGAAACACACCCACATTCAAAAAATCATGGAATCATGTTTCCACTATTTTATTGTTTGATATTATTTGAAATTATTTTAATTTTCCAACTTTTTTTCATGTTTTTATTGATTAATTTATTTGTATTTTCATCTTTTTCAAGTTGTTTAATGTTTTTTGCATGTTTTTATTTCATTAATTTGTTATCTTTTATTTTTACGTTTTTCCACCTTTTTTTATCTTTTATTTATTTATTTCATGTTTTTTATTGTTTTATTTAATCATTCATTTTTATTTAATTTTATTTATAAAATTATATTTCATTTAATTTCCCCATTGGTAAATACTTATTTAAAAGGTTTGTGGTAACAAGCTATACCTGGACAAACTTTAATAAGAAAATGTGTTTTTATTTCTTCTGAAGTATGCTTGACATTTCAGCCCCATTAGTGTTAATGATGGCTTACATCATGAAGAAAGAACAGAATGTGAAGACTCTGTCTCACATAACAGTGAAAACCACCAAACAAATGCCTAAGCTATGCACTGTTCAAGACGCTCAAGAAGGCGGATGACGAATGACGAACATTCAGCTCATGATGGGGCGAGAGCTTTTACTTTTCATACCAAGACCATGTCAATAAAACCTCAGTTCATTTTCACCCACTGGCGGTTATGAATACATTTACATTGAAGGGGGGTCTGGGCCATATCTATAATATTAGACTTGGGTGTACATGGTTTGTTAGATGCTGTAGTAATTATTTCATATTTTCTTATGTCAGTCATAGATTTCAGTGTAACCCTGTTTGTATGTGTACGTGTTTGTGTCACGCTGTGTTCAGAATGTACCAAGTCCTCAGCCTTGAGCCATGTAGCATCTTCAAACACATTCTCCACGCCCATCTCATAAAGTTGTGGAGAGAGAGAGAGAGAGAAAGATAAAGTTTAATTAGACCACAATCTCAAGGGAGTTTTAGTGTGTGTTTGGGGGGGTGGGGGGTCCAGGAATGCGATGTGCGCCTGTGTGTTTGTATGTGTTTTATGTGTTTGTCTATCTTTATACCTCCTCACCAGCGCTGATGTTCACAGTTCTCTTATCTTCCTCGTAGTTTGAAACATTCCTTCCTGTTTTCTGTCAACGGCACTAAGAGCCTCGCAGCTGCCACTTTGCAAAACACACACTCTGCAATATACCCTTGCTAGGAGCTTAAACAATTTTTATCATGCCTGAAAGATAAATTATTATTATTATTTTCCTTCCCTTTTTTGTCTTGTCATACAAAAAAAAAAAAAAAAAACCTGAAATATTTTCAGGTCAATTTCATAGATAAATATCCATTGTGACATGTTTACAAGTTATCAGTTTCCAAATACTCATTTCTTATCTGTAGTCCCTTGTACAGTAATCTGGCCTAGTTATATATTTTTTTAATAGCTGTAAAGTTTAACGGCCTTCAAATTTGTCCTATTAAAGTTGACGGTAAGTTAGGTAGCACATTTTTAAACAGCATTGCAGTGTTTTATGTGTAAGCAAACACGAGTGTGGTATGTCAGGGAGTACTGTGAGTGTGTTACTCTAACTCTACACTAATGCTTTTAGTCTGCCTGACTCTCTCTCTTGCTCTCATTTACTCTTTCAATTCAAGGGGAGTGAGAGGAATGTTTTCCTAAACCCAGTGACACTATGAAACTTACACCAAAGGGTATTTGCTTTCCTTTCATTCCTTCTTTTTTCACTTGCATCTCTCTCTTTTTCACTTTTCTTTTTGTTTGGGGACCTTTTGACATTTGCTCATGACTGTCATGTTAACTAAACTAAATCACTATCACTAAATTAATGTGAATGGGAGAAATCACAACAATCAATGTGGCAAATGTGGCCATATTGATTTTCAAGAGCCAGTTACCTTTTTCATAGGTGTTTGTGTAACCGGTTCTACTCGACCCACTCTGAGTGGGATTTGAACTGGAATCTCCGGCATGGGAGGCGGACAGACTAACAAGGACGCTAAAGACCGCAGTCTTTAGCATTATTTACTAGTCCTCCTCTTGAGGCCAGAGGAGTGAGGTTTACACGCACAGCTCTTACTAGCTTGCTTCTGTTACACTCACCCCCCTAAATCTCACTCCCATCCGAGTCACGGCACCAAACGTAACCAGTCCTACTCAACCCACTCCAAGCAGGATTTGAACCGGCATGGGAGGTTCCGTTACACTCACCTCCCTATGGCCATGTGTCCACCAAAGCGTTTTTAGCCACCTATCTGTGAGTGCTTGAGAGCGCTTCGGCAACGCAGCTTTTTTTTTTTTTTTTTTTTTCAGTTGAGACGCTTTGTTGCTATGATACGGAATATCCGTGGCACTGTTACTTGTAACTGAATTCACAGATAATTTGTTTCAGACTAAAAATGTAGAGCACTTGCTATGTATGTTCGGAGACCAGCAATATTAATTTCTAATCCATTTTGTTCTGTTCTCTGCTTGTTAATGTCATTGTACAGCAAGAATGTTGTGACAGTTGGTCGGTGTTGTATTTGTCCCGCCCCTCCTCTACTCTGATTGGACGGCTGGCTAAAAAGTGACAGTGATGAGGGCAGCGTTTTACTCAAAGTTGAACATTCTTCAACTCGAGGCGACCGGTAAAAAACACCTACCGCTCAGCGCTTGAGCATAAAAAAGATGCTCAGTGCCTCGTTGCGCTCCTGCCGTTTAAAAAACGCGGCGCTGCCATTGAAAACAATTGGAAAAGTACGCTAGCCGCTGGAAAAAACGCTTTGGTGGACACATGACCTTAACCTCACTCCCATTCGGGTCACGGCACCAAATGTAACGGGTCCTACCCGACCCGCTCCAAACAGGATTCAAACCAGCGTCTCTGGCATGGAAGACGGGCACGCTAACAAGGACGCTAAAAACCACAGTCTCTAGAGTCAGTTGCTAGTGTGCCTCTTAAGGCCAGGGGAGTGAGGTTTACATGCACAGCTTTTTATTAGCTTGCTTCCGTTACACTTGTTTACTTTTAATTGTGTATTATGTGAACAAAAAAACAAAAAAAAAAAAATGTTTTGTCTGTGTGGTCCAGACCAGACCAGACCAGATGTCACCACAAGGATAATTAAAACCCACAATTTTTTTTGACAAAATGTCAGTCCCCACGAGGAACAGCTTATAATGATGATTTGAGCTAAAGAAGTACAATTTATGATACCATTTCAGATTACTAGCTATGTTTACATGCAAATAATCTGTTTATAATCGGATTTATAACTCAGTCAGACTGAAAAACTTCATGTAAACACCTTAATCAACCCATTTAAGGAGTCACAAAGTAAGTTCTTATTCAAATGTAGTACCTACTTGTCACACTTGGGTTGCAATGAAGATGAGAAAAGGATATAATCACAGCATTATGTATTTATTTATTTATTTATTTATTTATTTATTTATTAAACAGTACTGAAAACATTAAGAAACAAAACAACCGCAGTACACACAAAGTAGAATGGACAACTGAACAAAGGAAACTGAGGACTTAAATACACAGAGGTAAACAAAGTAACTAACTGAACAACAGATGAACTTAATTAGCGATTAACTGGCACACACATGGAAACTAGGTCAACATACAATGATAGGGAACGGAACAGAACCAAACCAAAACAATGAAACTATAAGCATAACTATGACACTAATCAGAAAGTATGTGATTTTAGACACAGCTTCTGAAACTGGATTGGATACATTCGGATTGAGTGCATGTAAACACATCTACCGACAAGCAGTTTCAGATTTTTTGGTCTTTATCATTTAAGTAGATAAGATCTGTGCATGACTGGAAATGATTGTGTTATCAAGACAGCTGCTAAGTGAACAGACTTGCCTTAACATTATATGTTCATTATATACATTCTGCCATTTAATGTGCAAACACAGTAGAACCTCAAGACAGACGACTTCCTCAGATTTGACCCTTAATGTATAAGTGCCGGAACTAAAATCTGTAAAAACCAATGAACTGAGATCTATTAATAGCCCCAATAAAAGAGGTCTTAAGGTGATGTCATTAGTCAGTTATGAGCTCAAATCCAGACATTGTCAGACAATTTAGACAGAAACGGCCCATCGAACAGAACCCCTCAGAACCAGCCCAGTCTGAAAGGAACCAATATATGTGTTTTCACGCAGAAAAGGCATCCTAAAAAGTGGTATGCACAAATATTTGGAAACTGCGCTGGGTGCTTACTCTGAAGAATGTCTGATTTTACATCCTGTCTTAAAAGACCAACTCAGCACCATTTTTAGAGCTGCACTGGCACAGCAAAATCCAAGGGGAAATTTTCAGGGGTATAAAGCATCTTTTAATATAAACTGACACAATAAATATGGACATGTATTTAACATGTTTGCCTATACTGGAACTATGATGATAAGTAAATGTTATGTATTTGAATGCTTTGAGAGCAAAACCCAAAAAATGTTTAAGAGCAAACCCAACAGAAATGAAAAGTAGTCAAGGCCACCTTTGTGTATATTTTCAGTTTTTACCAGAACAAGCAGTTGGTAATAAACCTACCAGTGGTAACAGTACATCACACACATGTGGAATATATACACAAAGAGAGTCTCTGAGTTTCCTTATGTCTGTGCAGTACTGAGCATGTTTGTGTAGATTTGAGCCCACGCTACATACCCCAGTCTTATCTTCAGTTCTTCATCTGTTCTGCTGTGTTTGTTTACCTGTGGTGATAGCTGAGACTGTGGGAGCTCCACAGCCAGTTATCAGGGGCCCTGTCTTGCTGACTTAGCAGCCCCTGCCAGGTTAGGGGTTCCTGGCTGTGTAAGTGAACCACATCCCCTTCATCTCTATTATAATCACTCAGAACTGAAACAAAATACTCATTATTTAACCGAGTGTGCATTGCTGAAGTCTATGCTCTAAGATTCATTCTCTTAAAAATCTGCTCATGCATTTTCAATTGCTGGAATGCCTGTGATATGATGTCGTGTTGCGCCATTTAGATTTAGATGGGTTGAATATTCATCTCATGTTCCAGGAAGGAAGATTTGAGGTTTTTTGAGGATTTCAACAGCTTGTTATAAATGATGGGAGGATTTTAATAAAAACATTGCTATTGTTCAGTCTCAAAGGCATCATAATCTCTGGCTTCGTTGTTTTGGTTTTACAGACCTATGCTTCATTTCCTCTTCGGGTGGTTGTTGTGGCTGCATTGCGTTCTGCGTTCATAAGACATGGCCTTAAACCTGTGTTCTGTCCTTATCGTCAACATTCTTTCTCTCTCTCTCTTCATCTCTCTGTCTCTCTCTCTCTAATGATAAGTGAAAGTTATTTGGGAGATATGCTGCGTCTCCAGTAGTGCAGTGTTGTGCGGGCATTTGGATCCCCTCAGAATAAACATACTAAAAAGTGCAGTTGTATTACTATTATTTTTTTGACATGGTTCTATGGTAATACCACGTTTTTGGATATGTACCATGATAGAAATTACTCTTACAAAAAAATACTCTGCCCTTAAGGAATGGTCACATTTATCTTTGTTCAGTGAATTTTCGTAGACAAAATCCAGTCTTATGACTGGCATGGTACTTATGAAAAAGTACCATGCAAATACCTTTTGTACTATGATATTTGAAACATGTACTACTATAGTATTCTTCAAAGTACTTTGGAGTACCATATAGATCATACTTGAATTTCAGTAGCATTGCATATATCAAAGTATGTCGAGCCCCTTTTTTACTTTGCTAAGGTTTTGAGAGGGCTGTGAGACAATCTTTAGATGAATCTGTCTTGCCATTTATGCTTACAGCAGATAGTAGAAGAACTTCAGATAGACTAATAAAGGAAGTGGAGTTTTGTACAAGATATGTCTTTTTAAACTTTTACAGATTGGAGTAGGAGTATTTATGTGTGCTTATCTGTCTGCGTGCCTGATCTTGTATCTACTTATGGGTCATGAACCCAATCGCACGTGATGACCTGGCCTACTTCTTCATTACATTAAGGGTTTCTTAAGTGACAGTCAGTAGAAGGTAATTTCCAGCATGTTTCTTGGAAAAAGCAATTCTTTACA